>JASPKZ010000464.1:605000-984489 GCA_030220185.1 Diploptera punctata | reverse complement strand
GAAGACAGTGTTCTCGCGACATCTAGTAATAATGGAGAGTATAATACATATATAAGAAAAATAAGTGTTTGAATTGGATTTCGCCTGGTAGTGTAATGGATATCACGCTGAGGTACAGACTCAGAGATCCGGGTTCGAATCCCGTCAGGGCATTTATTTTTCTTATCATACCATATTAAGCTTGCATTGCTCAATGTTAAAGATTTAATTATAACATCGATAAAAGCGTCACTGCTATAAAGTAAAATAAATATTCTCTTTAATTTGCTTAATGTGATATAGTCAGCTACTAGATGGCAGTGAAGACAGTGTTTGACGCGACATCTAGTAATAATGGAGAGTATAATACATATATAAGAAAAATAAGTGTTTGAATTGGATTCGCCTGGTAGTGTAATGGATATCACGCTGAGGTACAGACTCAGAGATCCGGGTTCGAATCCCGTCCAGGCATTTATTTTTCTTATCATACCATATTAAGCTTGCATTGCTCAATGTTAAAGATTTAATTATAACATCGATAAAGCGTCACTGCTATAAAGTAAAATAAATATTCTCTTTAATTTGCTTACTTGATATAGTCAGCTACTAGATGGCAGTGAAGACAGTGTTCTCGCGACATCTAGTAATAATGGAGAGTATAATACATATATAAGAAAAAATAAGTGTTTGAATTGGATTCGCCTGGTAGTGTAATGGATATCACGCTGAGGTACAGACTCAGAGATCCGGGTTCGAATCCCGTCCAGGCATTTATTTTTCTTATCATACCATATTAAGCTTGCATTGCTCAATGTTAAAGATTTAATTATAACATCGATAAAGCGTCACTGCTATAAAGTAAAATAAATATTCTCTTTAATTTGCTTACTTGATATAGTCAGCTACTAGATGGCAGTGAAGACAGTGTTCTCGCGACATCTAGTAATAATGGAGAGTATAATACATATATAAGAAAAATAAGTGTTTGAATTGGATTCGCCTGGTAGTGTAATGGATATCACGCTGAGGTACAGACTCAGAGATCCGGGTTCGAATCCCGTCCAGGCATTTATTTTTCTTATCATACCATATTAAGCTTGCATTGCTCAATGTTAAGATTTAATTATAACATCGATAAAGCGTCACTGCTATAAAGTAAAATAAATATTCTCTTTAATTTGCTTACTTGATATAGTCAGCTACTAGATGGCAGTGAAGACAGTGTTCTCGCGACATCTAGTAATAATGGAGAGTATAATACATATATAAGAAAAATAAGTGTTTGAATTGGATTCGCCTGGTAGTGTAATGGATATCACGCTGAGGTACAGACTCAGAGATCCGGGTTCGAATCCCGTCCAGGCATTTATTTTTCTTATCATACCATATTAAGCTTGCATTGCTCAATGTTAAAGATTTAATTATAACATCGATAAAGCGTCACTGCTATAAAGTAAAATAAATATTCTCTTTAATTTGCTTACTTGATATAGTCAGCTACTAGATGGCAGTGAAGACAGTGTTCTCGCGACATCTAGTAATAATGGAGAGTATAATACATATATAAGAAAAATAAGTGTTTGAATTGGATTCGCCTGGTAGTGTAATGGATATCACGCTGAGGTACAGACTCAGAGATCCGGGTTCGAATCCCGTCCAGGCATTTATTTTTCTTATCATACCATATTAAGCTTGCATTGCTCAATGTTAAAGATTTAATTATAACATCGATAAAGCGTCACTGCTATAAAGTAAAATAAATATTCTCTTTAATTTGCTTACTTGATATAGTCAGCTACTAGATGGCAGTGAAGACAGTGTTCTCGCGACATCTAGTAATAATGGAGAGTATAATACATATATAAGAAAAATAAGTGTTTGAATTGGATTCGCCTGGTAGTGTAATGGATATCACGCTGAGGTACAGACTCAGAGATCCGGGTTCGAATCCCGTCCAGGCATTTATTTTTCTTATCATACCATATTAAGCTTGCATTGCTCAATGTTAAAGATTTAATTATAACATCGATAAAGCGTCACTGCTATAAAGTAAAATAAATATTCTCTTTAATTTGCTTACTTGATATAGTCAGCTACTAGATGGCAGTGAAGACAGTGTTCTCGCGACATCTAGTAATAATGGAGAGTATAATACATATATAAGAAAAATAAGTGTTTGAATTGGATTCGCCTGGTAGTGTAATGGATATCACGCTGAGGTACAGACTCAGAGATCCGGGTTCGAATCCCGTCCAGGCATTTATTTTTCTTATCATACCATATTAAGCTTGCATTGCTCAATGTTAAAGATTTAATTATAACATCGATAAAGCGTCACTGCTATAAAGTAAAATAAATATTCTCTTTAATTTGCTTACTTGATATAGTCAGCTACTAGATGGCAGTGAAGACAGTGTTCTCGCGACATCTAGTAATAATGGAGAGTATAATACATATATAAGAAAAATAAGTGTTTGAATTGGATTCGCCTGGTAGTGTAATGGATATCACGCTGAGGTACAGACTCAGAGATCCGGGTTCGAATCCCGTCCAGGCATTTATTTTTCTTATCATACCATATTAAGCTTGCATTGCTCAATGTTAAAGATTTAATTATAACATCGATAAAGCGTCACTGCTATAAAGTAAAATAAATATTCTCTTTAATTTGCTTACTTGATATAGTCAGCTACTAGATGGCAGTGAAGACAGTGTTCTCGCGACATCTAGTAATAATGGAGAGTATAATACATATATAAGAAAAATAAGTGTTTGAATTGGATTCGCCTGGTAGTGTAATGGATATCACGCTGAGGTACAGACTCAGAGATCCGGGTTCGAATCCCGTCCAGGCATTTATTTTTCTTATCATACCATATTAAGCTTGCATTGCTCAATGTTAAAGATTTAATTATAACATCGATAAAGCGTCACTGCTATAAAGTAAAATAAATATTCTCTTTAATTTGCTTACTTGATATAGTCAGCTACTAGATGGCAGTGAAGACAGTGTTCTCGCGACATCTAGTAATAATGGAGAGTATAATACATATATAAGAAAAATAAGTGTTTGAATTGGATTCGCCTGGTAGTGTAATGGATATCACGCTGAGGTACAGACTCAGAGATCCGGGTTCGAATCCCGTCCAGGCATTTATTTTTCTTATCATACCATATTAAGCTTGCATTGCTCAATGTTAAAGATTTAATTATAACATCGATAAAGCGTCACTGCTATAAAGTAAAATAAATATTCTCTTTAATTTGCTTACTTGATATAGTCAGCTACTAGATGGCAGTGAAGACAGTGTTCTCGCGACATCTAGTAATAATGGAGAGTATAATACATATATAAGAAAAATAAGTGTTTGAATTGGATTCGCCTGGTAGTGTAATGGATATCACGCTGAGGTACAGACTCAGAGATCCGGGTTCGAATCCCGTCCAGGCATTTATTTTTCTTATCATACCATATTAAGCTTGCATTGCTCAATGTTAAAGATTTAATTATAACATCGATAAAGCGTCACTGCTATAAAGTAAAATAAATATTCTCTTTAATTTGCTTACTTGATATAGTCAGCTACTAGATGGCAGTGAAGACAGTGTTCTCGCGACATCTAGTAATAATGGAGAGTATAATACATATATAAGAAAAATAAGTGTTTGAATTGGATTCGCCTGGTAGTGTAATGGATATCACGCTGAGGTACAGACTCAGAGATCCGGGTTCGAATCCCGTCCAGGCATTTATTTTTCTTATCATACCATATTAAGCTTGCATTGCTCAATGTTAAAGATTTAATTATAACATCGATAAAGCGTCACTGCTATAAAGTAAAATAAATATTCTCTTTAATTTGCTTACTTGATATAGTCAGCTACTAGATGGCAGTGAAGACAGTGTTCTCGCGACATCTAGTAATAATGGAGAGTATAATACATATATAAGAAAAATAAGTGTTTGAATTGGATTCGCCTGGTAGTGTAATGGATATCACGCTGAGGTACAGACTCAGAGATCCGGGTTCGAATCCCGTCCAGGCATTTATTTTTCTTATCATACCATATTAAGCTTGCATTGCTCAATGTTAAAGATTTAATTATAACATCGATAAAGCGTCACTGCTATAAAGTAAAATAAATATTCTCTTTAATTTGCTTACTTGATATAGTCAGCTACTAGATGGCAGTGAAGACAGTGTTCTCGCGACATCTAGTAATAATGGAGAGTATAATACATATATAAGAAAAATAAGTGTTTGAATTGGATTCGCCTGGTAGTGTAATGGATATCACGCTGAGGTACAGACTCAGAGATCCGGGTTCGAATCCCGTCCAGGCATTTATTTTTCTTATCATACCATATTAAGCTTGCATTGCTCAATGTTAAAGATTTAATTATAACATCGATAAAGCGTCACTGCTATAAAGTAAAATAAATATTCTCTTTAATTTGCTTACTTGATATAGTCAGCTACTAGATGGCAGTGAAGACAGTGTTCTCGCGACATCTAGTAATAATGGAGAGTACAATACATATATAAGAAAAATAAGTGTTTGAATTGGATTCGCCTGGTAGTGTAATGGATATCACGCTGAGGTACAGACTCAGAGATCCGGGTTCGAATCCCGTCCAGGCATTTATTTTTCTTATCATACCATATTAAGCTTGCATTGCTCAATGTTAAAGATTTAATTATAACATCGATAAAGCGTCACTGCTATAAAGTAAAATAAATATTCTCTTTAATTTGCTTACTTGATATAGTCAGCTACTAGATGGCAGTGAAGACAGTGTTCTCGCGACATCTAGTAATAATGGAGAGTATAATACATATATAAGAAAAAATAAGTGTTTGAATTGGATTCGCCTGGTAGTGTAATGGATATCACGCTGAGGTACAGACTCAGAGATCCGGGTTCGAATCCCGTCCAGGCATTTATTTTTCTTATCATACCATATTAAGCTTGCATTGCTCAATGTTAAAGATTTAATTATAACATCGATAAAGCGTCACTGCTATAAAGTAAAATAAATATTCTCTTAATTTGCTTACTTGATATAGTCAGCTACTAGATGGCAGTGAAGACAGTGTTCTCGCGACATCTAGTAATAATGGAGAGTATAATACATATATAAGAAAAATAAGTGTTTGAATTGGATTCGCCTGGTAGTGTAATGGATATCACGCTGAGGTACAGACTCAGAGATCCGGGTTCGAATCCCGTCCAGGCATTTATTTTCTTATCATACCATATTAAGCTTGCATTGCTCAATGTTAAAGATTTAATTATAACATCGATAAAGCGTCACTGCTATAAAGTAAAATAAATATTCTCTTTAATTTGCTTACTTGATATAGTCAGCTACTAGATGGCAGTGAAGACAGTGTTCTCGCGACATCTAGTAATAATGGAGAGTATAATACATATATAAGAAAAATAAGTGTTTGAATTGGATTCGCCTGGTAGTGTAATGGATATCACGCTGAGGTACAGACTCAGAGATCCGGGTTCGAATCCCGTCCAGGCATTTATTTTTCTTATCATACCATATTAAGCTTGCATTGCTCAATGTTAAAGATTTAATTATAACATCGATAAAGCGTCACTGCTATAAAGTAAAATAAATATTCTCTTTAATTTGCTTACTTGATATAGTCAGCTACTAGATGGCAGTGAAGACAGTGTTCTCGCGACATCTAGTAATAATGGAGAGTATAATACATATATAAGAAAAATAAGTGTTTGAATTGGATTCGCCTGGTAGTGTAATGGATATCACGCTGAGGTACAGACTCAGAGATCCGGGTTCGAATCCCGTCCAGGCATTTATTTTTCTTATCATACCATATTAAGCTTGCATTGCTCAATGTTAAAGATTTAATTATAACATCGATAAAGCGTCACTGCTATAAAGTAAAATAAATATTCTCTTTAATTTGCTTACTTGATATAGTCAGCTACTAGATGGCAGTGAAGACAGTGTTCTCGCGACATCTAGTAATAATGGAGAGTATAATACATATATAAGAAAAATAAGTGTTTGAATTGGATTCGCCTGGTAGTGTAATGGATATCACGCTGAGGTACAGACTCAGAGATCCGGGTTCGAATCCCGTCCAGGCATTTATTTTTCTTATCATACCATATATATATATATATATATATATATACCCTCTCCCTTTAACTAAACATTTGTAATATATATATATGTGTGTGTGTGTGTGTGTGTGTGTGTGTGTGTGTGTGTGTGTGTGTGTGTGTGTGTGTGTGTGTGTGAATGTTTGTACTAGACTTGCTCGGTAGCGCAATCGGTAGCGCACTGGGGTATCAATCCAGAGGTCCGGGTTCAAGTCCCGTCCGAGCATTTATTTTTTTATCACATCATAATAAGCTTGCATTCCTCAATATCAAAAATTAATTAAAGCATCGATAAAGCATCACTCACTTGCATGTCATTTAAGTGTGAGTGTATGGTACCGACCTTTTCAGGTCTTGAACCAATAATTTTGGTGCTTGTAGGAATGTGTGTTTCCAATTAAATTTTTTACAAAGAAAGTGGTCCTCTCTTTGCATTTTCTTGTTAATGTTTTAATTTTGTTTTCGACGAGAAATGTTTGATGACGAGGAAGAAGCTTAAGCGTCTCGGTCTTAAATACTTGAGTGTAAGTGTAGTATTATTGTGTAATATGGATAGGTGTTCTGCATTGTAGTGTAGTATGAACGTGTGTGTTTCCTATTAGTCTGTTATTGTGTGTTTCATATGTTTCTTTCTGTTTGCGTGCTAGGTGTCTTATATAGTATTTTATGTATGACAGTTCAGTTATGTCATGTAGTAAAGGAATCTGAGTTTGTCGATCTGCATGTAGAATTATTCTTAAAGCTTTGTTCTGGAGTATTTGAAGATTTTTAATGTGTGTACCGGCTGCATGTCCCCAGGCTGGACTGGCGTATGTCATTAGTGTTCTGATGAGTGCTTTGTATAGATTTGTTTTGTATTTTATTGTAAGTGTACGTGATGTAAGTATGGGAAAGATGTTAATGCTTTATTTTTAAGTTGTTTTATGTGTTGATTGAAGGTTAGTTTTTTGTCTAAAATAATTCCTAAATATTTTACTGAATCTTTATATTCTAAATGTGTGTCATTTATATGGAATGGAGTTGGATTAGGTATTCTTCTTGTGAATACAATAGCTTGTGTTTTCTCAGTATTTAGTCTGATTCTCCATTTGGAGAACCAGTTGCTGATCTTGTTTATATGTGTTTGAATATTTCTTGTGGTGTAATGAATGTCTGTATCTGTGCAGTATATTGCTATGTCGTCTGCATATTGTGCTATTTTAGTGTGTTGTGATGTTGGAAGGTCTGCTGTGTAGATATTGTATAATGTAGGTGCCAACACAGATCCTTGAGGGACTCCAGCTTTAATTGGATGCCAATTTGATTGTTGTCCATTAAAGATGACTCTAAATTTACGTTTATTTAAGTAAGAATGGGTTATTATTATTGATTTCGTACATCTCAATGATGGATAAATCATATTTGAAGAGAAAAATTATACGCTCAGATCGGGACTTGAACCCGGGACCCTTGGTTCTCTAGACCAAGTGCTCTACCAACTGAGCTACCTGAGCAAGTACCGATCTAAACGCAAATCTTTCTCTAACCTGGTTGAGTGGTAGACAAGGCCTTAAGGCCTTAACTCTGCCAGGTAAAATAAAGCTATTATTATTATTATTATTATTATATACATTGTAATTCCCATCCACCAAATGCTGTGAAGCCATGCTTCTATCTTGCAAATGGCGGCTCCTTTATTAAGAAGACATATTTGGGAATTATACATTACAGCCAGTACGGCTTTTTCCAAGTTTTTATTATTGATTTCGTACATCTCAATGATGGATAAATCATATTTGAAGAGAAAAATTATACGCTCAGACCGGGACTTGAACCCGGGACCAAGGTCTAGAGAACCAAGGGTCCCGGGTTCAAATAAGAATGGGTTTGTTTTATATACCTGTCTGGAATATTATGCTGTTTTATTTTAAATATTAGTCCTGTGTGCCAAACTGAATCAAAAACTTTTTCTATATCGAAAAAGACTGCAGTTGTGAATTTTCTCTGTAGAAATCCAGTCGTGATGTCATCCATGAGTCTTGTTAGTTGTAATGTAGTTCAGTGTTCAGATCTAAAAGCAAATTGAGTCAAAGGTAGTATTTGAGTCTTGTTAGTTGTAATGTAGTTCAGTGTTCAGATCTAAAAGCAAATTGAGTCAAAGGTAGTATTTGAGTCTTGTTAGTTGTAATGTAGTTCAGTGTTCAGATCTAAAAGCAAATTGAGTCAAAGGTAGTATTTGAGTCTTGTTAGTTGTAATGTAGTTCAGTGTTCAGATCTAAAAGCAAATTGAGTCAAAGGTAGTATTTGAGTCTTGTTAGTTGTAATGTAGTTCAGTGTTCAGATCTAAAAGCAAATTGAGTCAAAGGTAGTATTTGAGTCTTGTTAGTTGTAATGTAGTTCAGTGTTCAGATCTAAAAGCAAATTGAGTCAAAGGTAGTATTTGAGTCTTGTTAGTTGTAATGTAGTTCAGTGTTCAGATCTAAAAGCAAATTGAGTCAAAGGTAGTATTTGAGTCTTGTTAGTTGTAATGTAGTTCAGTGTTCAGATCTAAAAGCAAATTGAGTCAAAGGTAGTATTTGAGTCTTGTTAGTTGTAATGTAGTTCAGTGTTCAGATCTAAAAGCAAATTGAGTCAAAGGTAGTATTTGAGTCTTGTTAGTTGTAATGTAGTTCAGTGTTCAGATCTAAAAGCAAATTGAGTCAAAGGTAGTATTTGAGTCTTGTTAGTTGTAATGTAGTTGAGTGTTCAGATCTAAAAGCAAATTGAGTCAAAGGTAGTATTTGAGTCTTGTTAGTTGTAATGTAGTTCAGGTTCAGATCTAAAAGCAAATTGAGTCAAAGGTAGTATTTGAGTCTTGTTAGTTGTAATGTAGTTCAGTGTTCAGATCTAAAAGCAAATTGAGTCAAAGGTAGTATTTGAGTCTTGTTAGTTGTAATGTAGTTCAGTGTTCAGATCTAAAAGCAAATTGAGTCAAAGGTAGTATTTGAGTCTTGTTAGTTGTAATGTAGTTGAGTGTTCAGATCTAAAAGCAAATTGAGTCAAAGGTAGTATTTGAGTCTTGTTAGTTGTAATGTAGTTCAGTGTTCAGATCTAAAAGCAAATTGAGACAAAGGTAGTATTTGAGTCTTGTTAGTTGTAATGTAGTTCAGTGTTCAGATCTAAAAGCAAATTGAGTCAAAGGTAGTATTTGAGTCTTGTTAGTTGTAATGTAGTTCAGTGTTCAGATCTAAAAGCAAATTGAGACAAAGGTAGTATTTGAGTCTTGTTAGTTGTAATGTAGTTCAGTGTTCAGATCTAAAAGCAAATTGAGACAAAGGTAGTATTTGAGTTACGTATGGTTGTAGTCTTCTTAATATTAGTCTTTCTAGTATTTTATCTAAATGGTCAAGTAAGCTAATAGGTCTGTAGTTTTGAGGAAATAGTAGATCTTTGCCGGATTTAGGAATGGTTGTAATCTGTGCTAGTTTGAAAGGAGCTGGAAAATTATGTAATTTCAGTGCAGTGTTTAGAATATTTGTCAAATGTACTAGGCCTTTCCTAGGAAGTTGTTTCAGTCAAAGTGTAGTTAGTCTGTCTTGTCTTGAGGCTTTATTATTATTTAGAGATATGATATTTTTTTAATTTCGTTTGTAGTAGCAATTGGTATATGAAATGTCGTTGGCGCATTTAAGTATGTTCTTATTTGTCTTCTGATTCTTCCTTGAAAATGTTCGTAAGTATTGTTTCTTGTCCTAGATCTGAATTGGCCTTCTAAGTCTCTGCAAAAGCATTTGCTTTGTCTTGGTCCGTGTCTTCCGTGTAATGGTCTGTTTCTTGTTTTTTGCCTGTGTGTAAAATGTTTGATAATTTTCCAGGTAGTGTCATTTTCAACTGCAGTCTTTAGTTCATTATTTAAAAATTCTGTTTTATGATTTTGTATTAATGATTTTATTCTTTTAGTGATGATATTGAGTTGATGCTTATCTTCATGTGTTCTAAGACGTTGCCATTGTTTCCTGATTTGTCTTTTTTGTAGCAGTAGTTCAGTTAGTCCTGGAATGTTATGCGTGTTTTGTTTTCTAGTCATACGTGTTGTTGTAGAGTTATTGTAAGTTTGTAGAAGCGTGTCTTCAAAAGTTTTAGTGATTATGTCTAATTTTTAGTAGTATTTATAGCAATATTTGGTGTTATAGGCTACTGTCATTTAATTTTTGTCTGTATGAAGCCCAGTTTGTAGTTCTAGTTATATTAGTTCTAGTCTCTGTTCTGATGGGATGTATAATAATTTCCATTATGACTGGGCTATGGTCTGAATTTAATTCATCTAGAACGTCTATGAAGTTTATGCTAGGTCTAGGTTTAGTAATAAATATATCTAGTACGTCTGGTCTATGTCCTTGATAGCTGTAGTAAGTAGGCTGTAGTGGTCCTATGACTTGATAAAGATTGTCTAGAGAATGTTGCAGAAGAGTAGTACCTTTGGCGTTTGTAATTCTTGAATTTCACGTTGGACTTTTTGCGTTAAAATCTCCTCCAAATATAAAGTTGTTTGTATGTCTTGTAAGTATGTCTAGTTCTCTAACTGTTATAGCATTTCTTGGTGGAATGTGTATTGCTCCTATAGTTGTTGTGGTGTTATGTGAGTATATGTCTATTGCTGTTATTTGTATATTGGTTAGCCTGTTTATAGTAGTTGGAGTATGGTGGATACTAGATTTAACTACCACCGCCGTACCTCCTTGTCTATTGCCATTGTCAGTTCTGTAGATGTCATAGTTCGGAATTCTCCAAGTAATGTGTTTCTTTAATTTGGTCTCAGATATTAAGGCAACGTCTATGTTTAATCTGGTTATTAAGTTTGTAAATTCAAGAGTTTCATTTCTTATCCCGTTAGCGTTCCATTCTAATATTAGCAAGGGTTTTATTCCGTTATTTTATTAATATAAAATTATAGAATATTCACCTGAAAGGTCCGTCTCCTCAACTTAATTATCATTTAACTGTAGCGCTTTCGGGACTTGTCCCATCATCGGCAGGATTCAAAACTGGTGTTTCACTGAAGATCTGGTAGAGGGGGTTGCATGTATTTGGTTCGTTTTCGTTTATCAGGCTGTCGTTGTGAGCTGCTTTCATGATTTCCATCTCTTCGAGTACGTTTATCTTCGCTGGATTATTTTCTCTGTGCATTACTGTTAGGGTGTTTTCAATATTTAACATGCGATGTCCTTCATGGATGACGTGTTTTGCATAGCTTGATTTACCTTCTGCGTGAATGAAGTCTCGAAAATGTTCTTTGAATCTGATGTTAAAACTCCTGTTTGTCCTTCCTATATAAAATTTGTTGCAGTCCTTACATGTCAGTTTATAAACTCCTTTGCTGTTGAAAATGTTATTTTCTTCAATGTTATTGTTTATTATGTTGTTTAATTTGTTATGGTTTCTGTACGCTATTTTTACGTTTTTATCGGCTTTCTTTAGTGCATTGGCTAATTTTGTCGTTTCTTTTCCTGTGTATGTAAGTGTTATCCATGTTTTCTTGTTGTTGTCAGATTCTTTTTCTAGTTTAGTTATGTTGGTTATGTTGTTTCTTCCTTTTTGTTTTTTTTACGAGCTTATCTATGAATTCTTCATTATAGCCATTGGTTTTTGCCATATACTTAATGTAGTTGAGTTCTTGGATATAATTGTCTTTGCTTAATGGGAGTTTCAACATTCTACTGACTAAGCTATTAAATGTACTAATTTTCTGTTGAAAAGGGTGTGTAGAATTTTTGTTTATGGCCAGAGCATTGTTTGTGGGTTTCCGGTAGATACCGATTTCTAGTTTATTGTTGTGTAGATTTTTGGTTATAGACAAATCTAAGTAGTTTATGCTGTTGTTAACTTCTATTTCTTCGGTGAAAGTGATTTTTTCATGCATGTTGTTTAAGTCTTGTAGTATTTCTTTTTCTTTTCTGTTTTCATTTTCATATATTACTAGTACATCATCGACATATCGTGTTATTAGTTTTATGTTGAATTTGTGTATTAGTTCCTCAAAATGTTTATTTTCCAGTTCCGTTATTTTGGCTATGGTCCATTTTGGGTTAGTGCAGTGAGAAGAGAAATTATGGTATTTAATAGTTGAGTGTTTTCAAGCACTTTTTTAATTAATGTGATTGAAGCTTCTATTGAGTTAGTGTTATTTGTGTTTCTCACTGTTTCTGCTAATGTGTTATTTCTAATTAGTGGCGAGAAATTTGTTCTGTCTATTATAGGACTTTCAATTGGAGTATTCTGTGTTGATCTACTAATAGTAGTAGGTCTTATGTTATCTTGTAGTGATCTGGGTGTACTTTTATTTGCTTGTTGTGATGTGGATGATTTTGTTGTTTGTGTATTCTTAGAAAATTCTTGTGGCCTGGCTATGCGTTTCTTGTATATAGGGCAGTCTCTGTAACTTGCAGCGTGTTCTCCTTTGCAATTGATGCATTTAACTATGTTGTTTGTACATGCAGATAGTCTATGCAGTCCAGAGCATCGGGCACATCTCTCAGTTCTAGAACAGAACTGAGCTATGTGCCCAAAGCCCTGACATCTATAGCATTGTGTGACTCCTGTTAAGCCTATGTATTTTTCCAGTCTGATCTTAATGTAGCTAATATGACTTAGTTGATGTAGTTTTTCATCAAGATGTTCTGTTCTTTTGAATGTCAGTATACAAACTGGAATGAGAGTTTTTGTTCTTTCTCCGCATTGACAGGCTTGCTTGGTTAATTGTCGAATTGCAATTATAGGGTAGTCATGATGCTGTAAGTAGGTAAGTATATCACTAGTTGGGAAGTCTGCTGGCAATCCTTTGAGTGTTACTTTAAGTGTTGGATTTTCTCCATATGCATATGTATAATATTTGAAGTTTTTTATTTAAG
Source organism: Diploptera punctata (assembly GCA_030220185.1). NCBI lineage: Eukaryota > Metazoa > Arthropoda > Insecta > Blattodea > Blaberidae > Diploptera > Diploptera punctata. The sequence continues at coordinate 971,494 of JASPKZ010000464.1, read as the reverse complement.
TCTATCTATGACTTGTTCATATGCTTTGTTGTCTTTTGTTTGTATCTTTAGAGTATTGTTTGAGTATATCATAGATATGCTTTCATAGTTTGACCTGCTATTGTTTCTAGTGTGCGTGCATCAGTGACTTTAATGTCTGCAATGATAGGTGGAGGGTTTCGAAATCTGGGCCTGTTAGTTTTTTCTGCGTTGTTTGTAATTGTTTCTTCCTCTGTATTTGTCTATTAATGGTTTGAATCTATTTTCAGTGATAGTTGGAGAAATCTTTTCTTTTAATGTTGTTTGTTTGTTTGTATGCTTAGGTAATATGAAATCTGTGTCATGTATAGTGTTTTCTACTTCTTGTTCATTTTCATTAATGTTGTTCAGTGTTTCTTGATTTGTGTTTTGTGTATCTTGTTCTATGTTTTCCTGATCCATTTCAGAATCAGTTGTTTCTATATTTGTTTTTTCTTGTTCTGGTTCAGAATTAGTTGGTTTAATGTCTGGTCCGTGGGGAGGATCTTTTAGGTTTCTTAGGTCCTCTTTGGGTTGAATTTTCGTAATCTTGTGATGATGGGAAGACAGGGCCGGAGGTTCCCTGTCCTTACCCCGGGTTCGGGTAAGGCCTGGGGATTGACACGAGTGAGAAGGAAGAGGAGATGCCGTGCACCGTGTTAAGGGAGGTTGTATAGGGGCTATAAGGAAGTATATCCGTGCTGTCTGTTGACTTCGTTGTTTTATAGCTAGATAAAGCTATTTATGTGCTCTTTTAGTATAAATCAATTGAAGTTCAAGCAGGAGGCGAGCAGCCAGTCACAGTCGAGCTGATCAGAAATACTGCCAAGCAACGTTGAGAAGAAATAGTTTTCCGCAGAATAATGTTATACCAAGTATTTTCCCGGCACTTAAAGTTCACAGTCGATATTTTCTACCATCAGAAGACTCGAGGAGCTCCCAGGAGAATCAGAATGAGAATTAATGAATGAAAGCATCACTGGTATAAAATAAAAATAGTATCTTTAATTTGCTTACTTCTGATAGGAGCTACCAAATGGCAGTGGAGATCGAGTTCTCGCTACTTCTCGTAATAATATGAGAGTATAGTCTATATATATATATATATATATATATATATATATATATATATATATATATATAAAAAATGAATGTTTGTACTAGACCTGCTCGTTAGCGTAATCGGTAGCGCACTGGGGTATCAATCGAGAGGTTTGGGTTCAAGTTCCGTCCGAGCATTTATTATTTTCTTATCATGTCATAAATATATTCATTCATTCATAGTATTCTGCTCAAGTGCAGGTCTTTCACTGCAAACTCAGCATTGAACACTCTTTCCTTAACTCAGTTTTCCTTTTTGTATATGCATACAGAGCATTTATTTCAATATATATATATATATATATTATATAATTTATGTACTATTTCTGTAACTGAACAATACCCGAGGACGAGCATTTGCTCATTCGGGTATCAGTACTGTGTACAACATTTATTTAAGATTAAATTTAATTCTTATACTTAAAAAATGAGTAAGGTAAATTATACAGGGACTAATTGGAGAATATTAGCTAAGGATAGGGATGAATTGAGAGCTTATGTTCATTATGTCACATATTAATCAACATAAAATTTAATTAAAATTTAATCATCAAATATTTATAACATTACAGTATAATAAAATACTAAGTGGATAAATGTAAGTTATACAATTTAATATTACCTCAACCATAATTGCACCCTTTAAGAACCATGTAAGGCTAGCATGCTGTAAGCTACCGATACCATAAGGTTTTTTCACGTCTAGAAAATAGTATCTATCTTATGGAGTAATTCTCCCTAGTAAACGTGTCGTTTTATATGAGATTGGTTTATTTGTTAATTAATTTGAAATAAATAATTAAGTTAAATACTTTCACTCATAACTTTGCCAAAAAAGAAGGTGCCCAATTTATGAAGAAATACCATTACGGAACGTATAATTATCAAACAATTATTTAATAATGCTAGGGGTGAACTCAAGGAAAAATTGATGGACAAGATACGCTGGTTGCTTAGTATGATTTGGGAAAAAGAAGCTCTTCCAGATGAATGGAAGGAATCAATTATCGTACCAATTTATAAGAAAGGAGATAAAACTGATTGCAACAACTATAGGGGCATCTCATTACTTTCAACTTCGTACAAAATTCTAACAAATATATTAGTAAGCAGACTTACTCCCTATATTGATGACATTCTAGGAGATCATCAATGTGCATTTAGAAGAAACAGGTCTACAACAGATCAGATTTTTAGTATAAGACAGATTTTAGAAAAGAAATGGGAATATAATGGTACTGTACATCAACTATATGTAGACTTCAAAAAAGCATATGATTCAATTAAGAGGGAGAAGTTATATAGTATCCTGCTGGAGTTCGGAATTCCTAAAAAGTTAGTTAGACTTATACGAATATGTCTAAATGGCTCAACGAGTAGGGTGCGTGTAGGCAAACAGTTTTCAGACACTTTTGAAATCCAGAATGGGTTGAAGCAAGGAGATGCACTATCTCCTCTACTATTTAATTTTGTACTAGAGCATGCCATTAAATCTTTAGAGAATGAGGAAGGCTTACAACTGAATGGTATTAATAAGCTGTTAGTTTATGCTGATGATGTAGTACTACTGGCCGATAGCGAGGAGATACTAAAGGCCAACACGCACACACTATTGAGTAACACTAAGAAATTAGGACTGGAAGTAAATATCAGTAAAACTAAATATATGGTCACACGTAGAAATACATTATATAATGGAAATGGACACCTAATGACAAATGAGGGAAATTTTGAGGAATTGGCTGAATTCAAATACCTAGGAACAATAATCACAAATAGGAATGAGATGCACAAAGAAATTAAACATAGGCTCAATTCTGGAAATGCATGCTATTATGCATTGCAGAGACTTTTGATGTCCCAACTCCTTTCAAAAAACGTTAAGCTGAAAATATATAAAACTATTATTCTACCAGTTATATTATATGGGTGCGAAACATGGACTCTTACTTTAAGGGAGGAAAGGAGATTACGAGTATTTGAGAATAAAGTTCTTAGGAAAATTTTTGGACCAAAGAGAGATGAACAGACAGGTGAATGGAGAAGACTACATAACAATGAACTACATGGTCTTTATAGGAAGCCAGATATAATAAGAACAGTTAAGTCCCGTAGACTGCGATGGGCAGGACATGTTGCGCGTATGGGGAATGAAAGACGTGCATGGAAACTTCTTGTAGGAAAGCCAGAAGGAAAACGCCCAGTTGGTAGACCAAGAATGAGGTGGGAGAACAACATTAACTATGATTTGAGGGAAGTAGATTATACAGGGAATGATTGGAAAGCATTAGCTCAGGATAGGGATGTATGGAGAGCTTATGTCCGTGCGGTCATGAACCTACGGGTTCGATAGTGCCAGTGAGTAAGTAAGTAAGTAAGGGGTGAACTCAATTATTGGAACAGCGGCTAAAGGAGATGCGATTGAACCATCCCCTTTCAATGAAACTTGTTTTGACACTTACAGCAATGGTAAAAAAGACTCAACTAATATATCACGAATTATTTAGAATAAAATGTTAAAATATTAAAATGAGTATCTGATATAGCGGACGTCCTCAACCAAATTAAATTTCTGTTAAAGAAACTGAACATGTTCTGAAAGAACTTCATAATTTTAACTACTTGATTAAGTTTCTTAAACAGAAAATTAATTTAGTTGAGGATAACTGATATATCAGGTACTTATTTTAATATTTTAACATTTTATTACATAATGTCAAAGATGTTTTACAAAGAAGTATTGATTTAGAATGTTCTGAAGCTATTGGCGTTTCTGTAATCACAATCTGTAAAATTCCAATTGTTAATTGTTTTTTAGTAACCACATTAGAATGATCACGAATTATATTTAGTAGTAGTAGTAGTAGTAGTAGTAGTGAAGATAATTGTGTCATAAAACTATGTTGTTGCTGTACTTATGCTAGGTGGAGAAGAGGGAGATATATTTCCATTTATGTTACTCAGCCTGACGGCGTCAAGTGGCAACAGCGTTCCCATAAGATCAATACTATTTTCTAAGATATGAAAAACTCTATAGTCCTCGAGTACTCTGATATATACTAAGATTGTTAATTTTCAAATTGTAGATATTAAAATGAAGGGAGGATTAAACTAGGAAGAACCATTTATTCATGCATATTTTGAAATGAGAGGACGAAGTTATACACGAGATTGTTTTGTCCGTGATTGTGTTGTGATGACTTCTCTTCTTCAACTTCGTCTTCTGAGTATGATTTCTCTTCTTCATCTTCGTCTTCCGAGTGTGACTTCTCTTCTTCATCTTCGTCTATTGAGTGTGACTTCTCTTCTTCATCTTCGTCTTCTGAGTGTGACTTCTCTTCTTCAGCTTCGTCTTCTGAGTATGACTTCTCTTCTTCATCTTCGTCTTCTGAGTGTGATTTCTCTTCTTCATCTTCGTCTTCTGAGTGTGACTTCTCTTCTTCATATTCGTCTTTTGAGTTTGACTTCTCTTCTTCATCTTCGTCTTCTGAGTGTGACTTCTCTTCTTCATCTTCGTCTTCTGAGTGTGACTTCTCTTCTTCATCTTCGTCTATTGAGTGTGACTTCTCTTCTTCATCTTCGTCTTCTGAGTGTGACTTCTCTTCTTCATCTTCGTCTTCTGAGTATGACTTCTCTTCTTCATCTTCGTCTTCTGAGTGTGACTTCTCTTCTTCATCTTCGTCTTCTGAGTGTGACTTCTCTTCTTCATCTTCGTCTTTTGAGTTTGACTTCTCTTCTTCATCTTCGTCTTCTGAGTGTGACTTCTCTTCTTCATCTTCGTCTTTTGAGTGTGACTTCTCTTCTTCATCTTCATCTTCTGAGTGTGATTTCTCTTCTTCATCTTCATCTTCTGAGTGTGACTTCTCTTCTTCATCTTCATCTTCTGAGTGTGACTTCTCTTCTTCATCTTCGTCTTCTGAGTGTGACTTCTCTTCTTCATCTTCGTCTTCTGAGTATGACTTCTCTTCTTCATCTTCATCTTCTGAGTGTGACTTCTCTTCTTCATCTTCGTCTTCTGAGTGTGACTTCTCTTCTTCATCTTCGTCTTCTGAGTATGACTTCTCTTCTTCATCTTCATCTTCTGAGTGTGCCTTCTCTTCTTCATCTTCGTCTTCTGAGTGTGACTTCTCTTCTTCATCTTCGTCTTCTGAGTATGACATCTCTTCTTCATCTTCGTCTTCTGAGTTTGAGTACACCCCGTTTACTTCAGTATAATCAGACCAGGATTTTTCTGTTACTTCTTCTGTAGAATATAGCAATTCGGTTGTTGTTTCATATATTACATCGTCTTCAGTCTGTGTTTTCACCATTGCTGCAACTGAAAAAAAAAGTTCCAATAATAATAATAAAAAATAATAATATAATTATTATAATATTAAACGGTTATAATGATGTGAATATAAATAATAATACTAATAATAACAATAATAAATCTATCAATATTGATATTAATAATAATTTTACCGGTATTAATAACTAACTCACTGGCTCTATCGAGCCTGTAGGTTCAAGGTCGCGCGGACAGAAGTTCTCCACATATCCCTATCTTGAGCTAATGTTTTCCAATCATTCCCTGTATAATCTGCATTCCTCAAATCATCTTCTTATATATAAAAATTAACGTTTTTTTTTGTTTGTTTCTTTGTATTTTTGTTTGTTTGTTCGTACTTTATGCGCAGCCATACCGTTGAACCAATTGTGATGGTTTTTTTTGCAAAATGTTCAGGAAATTCCCGGGATGAACATAGGCTATAAGAGAGTTGTGATACTCAACTCCTACACCCTTAAAAATCGCCCTTTATAGTGCAAAACGTGAAAAAGTAGCTCTTTGGACTCTTAAAAGGCCTACGCTGCCTAAACGATACGAAATACACAAAATTAATGTACACATAATTGAGTATCTCAAAAAGCTCTACAAAAAAGTCCGCGACAGCATATGTTTCTCTTATGGATATCTCACAATAACCATTTTTATCTCTCGTTCATACCTAGAGTCCCACGCCGTAGTCGAGTGGTTAAGGCAAGAAGCCATGGCGCAGAACTATGGAAGTTACACTGGTTCGAGTCGCCACGTGAGAAGAAATTTTTCTCTCTGACCGGTGCACAGTGGGCCAGAAATGAAATCTACCTGGAAAAAAAAATTATTCTCACTCACATTCATCAATTTATATACTTTTTTCACTCTAATATAATTGTTATATGACGGTTCTGCAAAGGAGGGTACAATTCTAATGTTTATGAAGACAATATAAACATGGGAAGTTGCCGATGGTTAAGAACTCATCTGGTCTATATCCCAGTTGGGTTGTTAGCGTTGTGTATTCACGTGCAGTGAGCTTTTCTTCTTATTCTATGTGGATACTTCACCTCAAGGTTTGTAATTTTATTGATATATTTAATGTTTTCTATATAACCAAATATTATGTTAAATACATGTGGAATCATACCTTCCATGCACATTGTACAGAATCATCTTATTGTAAATTGAGCTACAAAGAAAACAGTTCTCAATAGTTGTAATATAGAGTGATTCATGGACTTTAATTCCCGCACAATAACATGTGTGCAAATTACTGCGTTTTTTAATTAGCTTTCTCATTACAGGAGGTAGCCAGCAACTGAGGCCTACCTTTGCGCACAGAGAATCATTGTTTGATTTAATATGGAAATAAATGTTATATAGAGGCAAAAAGTTATCATTTAGTAAACAAATTAGGTGTAGGGGGATGTTAGCAAAGTGTTTTAAATGATATTAAAAATCAATATTTTTTGAAAAGCGATTTACTCAAACGTACGAAGTTGTGCGCGAGAAAAAAAAAATATAATGAAATATTCTGATTGGCTAGGAGTGGATGTTAACTTTCCCGTTATGAAAAATTAATTTAGAACAATGACAGTCGTTGGAAAATTCCGTTCCATCTGCTTATGGAATTGGAAGACCCAAAATAACTTTAGAAAGAGGCTGGAATAAAATAAATGTTCACTTAAGCAGGCATTCTTTCTCGTTGAACTTGCTCTTGCAACAGAAATATCACTTTGGTCATATGGTAATCGGAATACTACTGATATTTTAAATACATTGCTCACAAAAACACAAAAAATATCTTTAAAATAATAATCAACATTACAAATCACCCTGCTCAACTCCCCTACCTTCTATGTCGGACGAAGCATTGTCTTTTTTGACAATAAAGTATCAATACGTCGATATACTATCATGAGACTAGGTGTTAAAAAGAGAGATTGTGATATTTTGTCCACCCTATAATGCTTCTAGGGAAGCAAATTTATTATGCTACCCTTCCCAAGACAGACATTTCAGCAGAAATAAGACTTCGAAATATATTTTGGGTCTTACAATTCCATAAGCAGATGGAACAAGATTTTCCAACGACTATCAATTTTCTAAATTCTTAATAACGGGAAAGTTTACTTTTAGCCAATCAGAATATTTCAGTATAAATCTTACTTTTTTTTTCTCTCGCACAACGTCCTACGTTTTAGAAAATCATTTTTCAATTTTTTTAAAATTTTTTTTAAACATTCTCCGAAAATCCCCTAACTGTAATTTATTAATAGAGGATCACTTATTGCCTCTATCGATGACTTTTCTTCATATATTAAATCAAACAATTCTCTGCGCGCGAAGATAGGCCTCAGCTGCCGGCCGCCTCCTCTAATAAAATAGCTAATTACAAAAAACCAATAATTTGCACACATGTTATTGTGCGGGAATTGAAGTCCATAAATCACTCTAAATTCTAACTGAAATTTGTACTACTGTTCAGAACTGTTTTTTTCTTAGCTCAATTTAAAGTAAAACTATTGTGTAATTTTTTTAGTGTTTCGAATGTATGATTCCACGTGCATTTAACACAATATCTGGTTGTATAGAAACATGTTAAATATATCAATGAAAAGTACAAACCATGAGGTAAAGTATCCACATAGACTAAGAAGAATAACTCACTAAACTTTAATGCAAAACGTATTTATTTCTACAGCTCGGTACACAACTGGGATGCGGACCAGATGAGTTCTTAACTATTGGCAACTTCCGATGTTTATATTGTCTACATCAAGTTTAGAATTCTACCCTCCTTTGCAGATAAGTGAAGAACAGTCATCGGGCAATCATTTTAGAGTGAAAAAGATGAATTGGCGAGAGTTAGTAAAATTCTTTTTTCCAGCTAGATTTCGTATCTGGCCCACTGTGCGGTGCCCACCCAGCATCGTGAGGCATTTGAGTGGCTACAATAAGTAGCGACTCCAGGTTGAGAATTCCAGCTATAACGACTGGAGGACCCGACATGCTGACCACATGTCACCCTACACTGGCTTAGATGATCGTCTACCCCTGTGATTAACACATGTGGATGTGAGGCCAACAGCCGGCTGGTCAGCCAAATGTCTTCTAGGCCTGTCGCGCTTTGAGTTTTTTTATATACCAAGAAGATCGGGATGAGTAGATTCCCGGGCAAGCACGCTCTGCCATACCGTTCATCCGATTGTGATGGGGCTTTTTGAAAAATGTTCAGGAGATTCCGGGAATGAACATAGGCTATAAGAGTGTTGTACGCTAATACTCAACCACTTCACCCCTAAAAATCACCCTTTGTAGTAAAAAACGTGAAATAAAGTCCGTATTTTGACGATAAATGGCTTATGCTGCCTAAGCCATAACAAATACACAATTTGATGTACACAGAATTGAACATCTAAAAAAATTCTACAAAAAAGTGGAGTATAACAGCGCACGGCTGGTGGTAACAACACATTAACATTTATTTAGGAGTAGCAGCGCGCGCCGGGTATTAGCTAGTAGTTAATGAAATTCTCCCATCTCATTCTTGGTCTACCAACTGGTAGTTTTCCTACAAGAAGCTTCCATGCTTTTTTTTCACACCCATTCATGCCACATGTCCTGCCCATACGGCCATGAACCTACGGATTACTAAATTATTAGATGTATCTAGTTTAGTTATTAATGTTTATACCGTTTAATGTATGTGTTACAGTTATTATTATTATTATTATTATTATTATTATTATTATTATTATTATTACATTGATAACGATCCATCCACAGTATTTATGCCCGAAGACAGGTCCTTCACTGAATCATAGCATTGGTAGCTTCCCGTTGCTTTCCACACCGGTGAAGGATGATGGTAATAATAAGGGTTATGATGATGGCCATATGATTTCGGGGACCGTTTGGGCCTTAACGTTTTCCTGACATTTGTCTTACAGGCGAGGAAAAACCCCATAAAAACCTCACCCAGAATAACTGCCCCGACCGGGGATTGAACCTGACCCGCTGCGTGACAAGGCAGTATGCTACCTCGAGACTACAGCGGTGGACTTTGATAACGATAATAAAAAATTTAATTATTCGAAGGTAAAACATAATAAAAGTAAAAACAAAAATATGTGTTGATAAAGTAAAAAAAAAATATTTAAAATGGAGGGAATTATTCAAGAAGGTATCCTAAACAAGATAATAAATGAAAGGTTGACCAAGAGAACTGGAGGAAAAAATAGTCATTCAAACACGTGCTATTACAGATAGTAATAATTATTGTTGTAATAAATTTAATGTTAATGATAATAAATCAATAATAATGATAATAATACAAATTATATTGTAATAGTAATGATAACAGTAAAAATAAATTTAATGATACAATTACGAAAGCTATAAAATTTACAATTTTGCACGCTTTATATTAGCTTGACCTATATCTATCTATCAATCTATCTATCTATCTATCTAACTAACGGAATCTTTCAACTCGATTTTCACCCACTTAAAATCATTGGATCGACTAGAAACTTTGTTTGTTTGTGAAGGACCCGTGACAATACAATCATTTCATATCTATTTTCTAAAATCCTGGCCAGAATCATCAGAAAATCAAATAAATAATAGTTTTAAAAAACTAAAACAACACGCTTTGTTAGAAAACCGAACTAAAAAAAGAAAAATCATTTTAATTTCCAACACGCATGGGATAAATAAATTTACCATCAAAAGCGTGGGGTGCTCTTTATCAATTAATATATTTGATAATAAACAGATATTGGTAGAAGTAAAGTCTCTAAGGAGAAAATGTAAAATTCATAAAAGCATCCCACGCTTTTGATGGTAAAATTATTTATCCCAAGCGTGTTGGATATTAAAATTATTTTTCATTCTTTTAGTTCGGTTTTCTAACAAAGCCTGTTGTTTTAGTTTTTTAAAACTATTATTTATTTCTTATTTTCAGTTTTAATATTCTACAGAATAAGATAACTTTAAATTCGATACTATTGTAGTATGAGCTAAAAGTAATACCATTCTAAAAAAAAAACTTCCGGCCGGATTTGAAACAGCAACCTATCGATTACTGAAATTATATACCACTAGAGTACACCGCTCAACCAAGTAAGCTCTTACAACGATTGACTAAAAAGTCGACAAGTCCGCAACCTATTATACCAGTTTTCTTTTTTTTTTAAATTTTCTGATGATTTTGGCCAGGATTTTAGAAACAAAATGAAATTGTTGTATTGTCACGGGTCCTTTACAAGAATACAAAGTTTTAAGTCGATCCAACGTTTCTAAGTGGGTGAAAATCGTATTCAAAAATTCAGTTACATAGATACAAAGACACTTTTTACACTCTTTATATTAGCTTGACTTGTGTGTGTGTATATATATATATATATATATATATATATATATATATATATGTGTGTGTGTAACAGAATTTTTCTACGCGGTTTTCACCCAATTAAAATCTTTGGATCGACTTGAAACTTTGTACACATGTAAAGGACCCCTGACAATATAACAATTTCATATTTGTTTCTAAACACCTGGCCAGAATCGTCAGAAAATAAAAGAAGTGTCTTTGTATCTATGTAATGGAATCTTTGAACACGATTTTTACCCACTTAAAAATATTCGATCGACGTGAAACTTTGTATACTTGTAAAAGACCGGTGACAATATAATAATTTCATATCTTGTTTCTAAAATCTTGACCAGAATCATCAGAAAATAAAAATAATTAAAACCGGTACAATAGGTTGCGGACTTATCGACTATTTAGTCAATCGTTGTAAGAGCTCAGTTGGTAGAGCGGTGAACTATAGTGAAATATAATTTCAGTAATCCGTAGGTCACTGGTTCCAATCCGGCTAGTAGGGTTTTTTTTAGAAGAGGATTTCTTTTAGCTCATACTACATTAGATGGAATTTAAAGATATTTACATTATGATCTTATTCTGTAAAATATTAAAACTAAAAAATAAAAAATAAATAATAGTTTTAAAAAACTAAAACAACACGCTTTATTACAAACACCGAACTAAAAAAAAATAAAAAATAATTTTAATTTCCAACACGCTTGGGATAAATTTATAGTGGACAACAAAAAAAACATCTCCAATACATATAGAATAGAACTAGAGTTATCAATAAAAATAAAATAATTTTACCATCAAAAGCGTGGGGTGCTTTTTATGATTTTTACAATTTCTTCTTAGAGACTTTACTTTTACCAATATCTGTTTATTATCAAATATATTAATTGATATAGAGCACCACACGCTTTTGAAAGTAAAATTATTTTCTTTTTGTTGATAACTCTAGTTTTATTCTATATGTGTTGGAGATGATTTTTTTGTTAACCACTTTAATTTTATCCCAAGCGTGTTCGAAATTAAAATTATTTTTCATGTTTTATTTCGGTTTTCTAATAAAGTGTGTTGTTTTAGTTCTTTAAAATTATTATTTAATTTTAATCTTTCAGTTTTAATATTTTACAGAATAAGATGAAAATGTAAATATATTTAAATTCCATACTATTGTAAAATGTGCTAAAAGTAATACTCTTCTAAAAAAATCCTCCCAGCGTGATTTGAACCAGCGACCTATAAATTAGTGAAGTTATATACTACTAGAGTTCACCGCTCTTCCAACTGAGCTCTTACAAGGACTGCCTAAAAAGCCGACGTGTTCGCAACCTATTATACCAGTTTTCATTTATTTTTTATTTTTTCATGATTCTGGCCAGGATTTTAGAAACAAAATATGAAATTATCGTATTGACACGGGTCCGTTACAGGTGTACAAAATTTCAGGTCTATCCAATGTTTATAAGTGGATGAAAATCGTGTTGAAAGACACTTTTTGATTTTCTGATGATTCTGGCTAAGATTTTGGAAAATAAATATGAAATTATTGTATTTTCACGGATCCTTCACACGTATACAAAGTTTCAAGTCGATCCAATGATTTTAAGTGGGTGAAAATAGCGTTGAAAGATTCCGTTACATAGATAGATAGATAGATATATAGATAGATAGATAGATAGATAGATAGATAGATAGATAGATAGATAGATAGATAGATAGATAGATAGATAGATAGATAGATAGATAGATAGATAGATAGATAGACAGACAGATAGACAGACAGACAGACAGACAGACAGACAGATAGACAGACAGACAGACAGACAGACAGACAGACAGACAGACAGACAGACAGACAGACAGACAGACAGACAGACAGACAGACAGACAGACAGATAGATAGATAGATAAATAGATATATAGATAGATAGATAGATAGATAGATACAAGTCAAGCTAATATAAAGCGTGCAAAAAGTGTCTTTGCATCTATGTAACGGAATTTTTTATCACGATTTTCACCCACTTAGAAACACTGGATCGATGAAACTTTGTACACGTACTTGTAAAGGACCTGTGACATTACAATAATTTCATATTTATTTTCCAAAATCTTAGCCAGAATCATCAGAAATTCAGAAAGTGTCTTTGTATCAACGTAACGGAATCTTTGAACACGATTTTAACCCACTTAGAAACATTGGATCGACTTGAAATGTTGTATACCTGTAACGGACCCGTGTCAATACAATAATATAATATTTTGTTTCTAAAATCCTGGCCAGAATCATCAAAAAATAAAAAAATAAAATGAAAACTGGTATAATAGGTTGCGGACTTGTCGGCTTTATAGTCAATCGTTGTAAGAGCTCACTTGAAGAGCGGTGAACTCTTGTAGTGTATAATTTCACAAATCCATAGGTCGCTGGTTCAAATCACGCTGGGAGGATTTTTTTAGAAGAGTATTACTTTTAGCTCATACTACAATAGTATCGAATTTAAATATATTTACATTTTTATCTTATTCAGTAAAATATTAAAATTAAAAATAAAAATAAATAATAGTTTTTAAAAACTAAAACAACACGCTTCATTAGAAAACCGAAATAAAAAATGAAAAATAATTTTAATTTCGAACACGCTTGGGATAAAATTAAAGTGGTCAACAAAAAAATCATCTCCATCACATATAGAATAAAACTAGAGTTATCAACAAAAAGAAAATAATGTTACCATCAAAGCATGGGGTGCTCTATATTAATTAATATATTTGATAATAAACAGATATTGGTAAAAGTAAAGTCTCTGAGAAGAAAATGTAAAATTCATAAAAAGATGGTAAAATTATTTTCTTTTTGTTGATAACTCTAGTTTTATTCTATATGTGTTGGAGATGATTTTTTTGTTGACCACTTTAATTTTATCCCAAGCGTGTTGTAAATTAAAATTATTTTTCATTTTTTATTTCGGTTTTCTAATAAAGCGTGTTGTTTTAGTTTTTTTAAAAAATATTATTTATTGTATTTAATACTGCTATTTCGTTATAATTTAAATATGTCTCACTGATGACATTAGTCTATCGTTAGAATACTTACAAACTGTTAGACTTGCAGCGAGAATGATTATTTGCTTTGGATTCATGTTGATTGTGAATACGTACCAATTGTTAATGCACTTCTCCCGGTGTCTGTTTATATACACATTTTCTAACGTGTGTTAAGGCTACTGAATAAGAAGTTATAGTCATCCGCCATTTTGTTTCTTTCTTTTCCACAGACACTGACTGACATTACTGTACTACAATTCTTGTAAGCATTTCCGTCTATGATGCAATGATTTTACCACATCTGATTAACATACTCGCGCTCTATGCAGTCTCAAATAAGAAAATTAGTCGCTCCTTCCTGGTCCAGATATTAATCACTACGTTAAAGACATGACTTGTCGTTAAATAATATACTTCTTACTTACGGCACGTAAAAAAAAGCCAGAAATGAGAGGCCTCTGAACATAATTTGTCAACCTTTTTGCACTCTTTTACGCTAAAGACCTGAATTATTAAAAAATGTCATTAATTAAAACACTATTTACCTACAGCGCTTAAAATAATCTGAAGCCTGAAATAAGAAGCCTCTGAGCAAAATTTGTGATCCATTTCACATCCAGATTTGAATTATGATGCTAATGACCTGTGTTGTTTAAAAGCTTAGAACATTGGTTGTCCGCATTTGACATAACAACAAACGTTTATGGGAGTTTTGTGTTTGTTTCTGTTTACACTTGTCTCGTGATATCACTAAAATCGTTAACTGGTGCTTGAGGAAGAAAATGTCAAATGCATGCAATCGACGTGAGATTTTAAGCCCTTCATGATAATCACATTTACCCTCAAAACTTGAGTCTAGTACCTATTTCAATTAGAGGCCGAGTCTTTCGCAGGACCCTGATGTCCCCAGAAGTCTTAAATCATTCTAAAAATCGGACTACGTCGGGATTGGAACCCACTATTTTGATACTAAACAAAATGTTACTACTTTTCTTGTACGTAGCTACCCCCAACTACTCAAAAAATAAGACTTAATAGAATCCGGTTAAATTTCGGATAAAGTGTAAAGAATTTTTATTTTCTTTCACATTTTAGGCCAGCACCTCCAAGAAAACATTGTAGATTTTTTGTTGTTGTGATGCATGCTGTCGAAAGGGATTCACTGACCATGCGAGGATAACTGAGAACCTTCTTGATATGAGAAATAACGAATTCCAGTTAAGAAAATTGAAACTAAGATCACTCGAACTTTGGTTCGTTTTATCTTCCCTACTACTTCTGGGGTTTCGTGATGGAGAAAACTACGTAACAGTGAGCTGCATGACCTTTATGGGAAACCAGATGTAGGAAGAACTTTCAATGACAAGCGGCATGAATGGGGAATGAGCGAGGGCCATGGAAAACATTTTATTTGATAACCAGAAGAAAATTAGAATGAGGTGGAGAATAATATTAACTACGATTTGATAGAGGTGAATTATACAGGGAATGATTAGAAAATATTAGCTCAGAATCTAAAAAAAAAAAGTTTAAATCTAACAGATTTTTATGATCGTAAATGGCTCATGTTGGCAAATGATTGACCTGTTTTACAGATTCCTTTATGTAAGATTTTGAATTTAAATTGATTGGCATAAAATCTGATCAAAATGTACATAAATTCGACACATTGATGTGATTTGTCAATGAAATGAAAATCGTCTATAGATAGGTGTGTAATATATTATTATCTATGAAGATAATGAAATCTCTGTTAAACACGATGGCAAACTATCTTCTCGGAAAAAGATCAACACTGGAGTAAGACAGGGATGTGGACTTTCACCGGTGCTTTTCATTATGTATATATATGAATAAATTAATAAACGAATGGAGGAAAACACAACGAGGATATGTACCCATCAATAGGAACCTCAAACTCGGTGCTCTTCTTTTTGCAGACGATTTAGCTCTTCTGGCACTATCCGAAGATGATTTGCAACGATCAATTTATAATTTACAAAAACTAGGTGCTAAATTTAATACGGAAATATCAATTCAGAAAACTAAAATTATAGCATTTCATGGGAAGGACCCCATACAAAGTAAAATCTGTCTCCAGAATAAAATTTTAGAGAGATCTAATCAATTTGAATATCTTGGATACTATCTCTCTATCTGAGATTAAAAGGATATTCCTGAAAAATTTACTAGTTATAATAAAAGTTGGGAATTATTAATCAAGTTATGAAACTATCCCTTGTACCAAATAACACCAGATTACGTTTATATAACATTTTGGCTAGTCCAGTGTTGACCTATGGTAGTGAAGCATGGACACTAAAAAGACAACATGAAAGCAGAATAACGTCTTGTGAAATGAGATTCATGCGCAGAACAGCGGGTTACACCAGATGGGATCGGAAAAAGAACACTCATATCTTAAAAGAATTGAAAACTATGCCAATTTTGGAATATATTAAAGAGTACCAACTAAATTGGAAACATCATCTTGAAAGAATGAGTTCAAATCGGATCCCAAAAACTGTTTATAATTATATACCAAGAGAACGAAGATCTCTGGGCCGTGCTATGAAACGCTGGAGGGAAAATTTTCTATAGGATCGTAACAGGCCTTGGCCTAATACTTGGAAGGAAGAAGAAGATATGTAATGTAACCATTTGTGCAGTTAGTGGCGGACGAAGGACGCGTACTTTCCAAAACATGTGACCTAATGTAAGTTGATAATGATATTATATTCATATCTAGTTACTTTATTTTATCCTGTTTCTTTCTAGTTTTGTGTCTTTTTTCATAAAATCGTAGGCCTATTATTGATTTGCTGAAACATGTACCTGTACGAATTCATAGAGTGCTGTTCAACTCAATTTTGGAATTTTGCGTTCAGCCAATTGTAATGTAAAAGCATATCATTCTACGCCCTACTTAATCACCATCCTTTTTTATCGAATTTCGAAGGATTAGTTTTGCGATGAGGAGAAAATAAAGGGGGAATTGAAAATTCCTAACCTGAATGCAACAAAACATGGGGCAGAAGCTACCGGCAAATCACAGCCAACGAGGGTCTTCCTTTTTTATCCCTGAGTCTTGAATTTTACTACATGTTCAGTATTTTTTGCTGTCTGTGTAGTCTAGCTGTCTACTCCCAATATCCGTTATGTGGGGACATGTGTGTTCCATAGCGGAGTTTCTTAGGAAGTTAATTTAATTACGCTTCTCTCTCTCTCTCTCTCTCTCTCTCTCTCTCTCTCTATATATATATATATATATATATATATATACATATAAGAATAAGAATAAGAGTACATTTTATTTAAAAATAAATGTTATACACAGTATTGACACCCGAATGAGCAAGTGCTAGAGCTCGGGCGCAGTTCAGTTACATGAATAATACAAATAGAATATATACATTTAAATTTAGGGGCCAGTTTCATTTTTACATAAATTATGGCACATACAAATAAAAAATAATAATGTATTGGAAATAAGACTCATTCTAACAAGAGAATTAATGGAATGGAGAATGATATACATAAAATAATATAAATCATATAATGTAATGGATTATAACCAATAATACAGAAGAAAGTAATTAGTTATATATTGATTTATAATAATATAAGCAAAAATAGATGCTTTATATTTATTATTTTAAAATATTCAAATGATTAATTTTATTCACTTAATTAATTAAAAATTATTAATTTAATTGCTTTTTTAACACTAGCTGTGTTTAGTTTACTTAGTTCTGGATTGGATCTAATTAATTCATTATATAATTTGGGTCCTAGATATCTACTATGTTTAGATCCAGAAATTGTATAAAATTTTGGAACATGTAGCAAAGAAGTAGTATTTTGTCTGGTGCTGTAAAAACTTCGACTGTGCTCTTTAAATTCGTTTTTATTTTTATGAAAATAAGTAAGCAATGTATGCTTGAATATTTGTTTAATATTTGGCACGTTGAATTCAAGATAAATTAAATTTGTAGGGTAATCTAAAGGTTTCTGCAAGCAAATTTTTATGATCCGTTTTTGTAGTAATGTTAAGGGAGAGGGGATAGAATTTGCGCTTCCACCCCAATTTAATAGTCCATATTGGATTATCGATTAAACCAGAGCTAAGTAAACAGTTCGCAATACATACATTGGTAAATATAATCGAAGGATGATAAATTTGTGAATAGTTTTACGTAGTTTGTTACACAGCAAGGAAACGTGTTTGTCGTATCTTAAATATTGGTCTATTATAATACGTAGATATTTCACTTGTGTTGATATTCTCAAGGATAGACATGTGCAATATGCGTTATTACAATTATGTATTGTAATATCGTGACTGGGGTTTGAATGAAATTCATATATACCGCGTAATGTTAAAGAAAAAGGAATTAATGTAGTTTTTGAGATATTCAAAGAAAGTAAAATTGTGTCTAGCCATTCTTTAATTACATTGATTCCTTTATTAACATTATGTATGGTTTCGGTCCATGTAGAGCCGGAAAATAAGACAACCGTGTCGTCAGCATATGCATATATAGCACCAGAAAAGTTAATTTTGAGTAAATCAATTACGAATAAACTTGGTCCTAAAACAGTCTCCTCAGGGGCAGGTATATAAATATTTCGTATACTACTGTAGTTCGCGTTGATTTTTGTTGTTTGGGTTCTATTACTTAAATACTATTTAAATAGTTCTAAAGCGGTTCCTTTAATGTCAATTTTATCTAATTTATCCAGCAGTAAGCTGTGATTTACTGTATCAAAGGTTTTTTTGGGGTCTAAGAAAATTCCTAGGCATTTATTTCCTGAGTCTAAGTTATGAATTATATTTGAGGTGACAGTCAAAATTGCATCCTCTGTACTTATATTATGTCTGAAATCAATTCATTTCTGCTTAACAAACAGTTTTTTGTAAGAAATTCATTAATCGTGGTTTTATACATTTTTCAAAGATTTTTGAAAAACTTGGTAAAAGTGATTTGGGTCTATAGTTTTTAAGATTATATATATATATATATATATATATATATATATGTTATAATTAGTAATAATGGAGAGTATAATACATATATAAGAAAAATAAGTGTTTGAATTGGATTCGCCTGGTAGTGTAATGGATATCACGCTGAGGTACAGACTCAGAGATCCGGGTTCGAATCCCGTCCAGGCATTTATTTTTCTTATCATACCATATTAAGCTTGCATTACTCAATGTTAAAGATTTAATTATAACATCGATAAAGCGTCACTGCTATAAAGTAAAATAAATATTCTCTTTAATTTGCTTACTTGATATAGTCAGCTACTAGATGGCAGTGAAGACAGTGTTCTCGCGACATCTAGTAATAATGGAGAGTATAATACATATATAAGAAAAATAAGTGTTTGAATTGGATTCGCCTGGTAGTGTAATGGATATCACGCTGAGGTACAGACTCAGAGATCCGGGTTCGAATCCCGTCCAGGCATTTATTTTTCTTATCATACCATATTAAGCTTGCATTACTCAATGTTAAAGATTTAATTATAACATCGATAAAGCGTCACTGCTATAAAGTAAAATAAATATTCTCTTTAATTTGCTTACTTGATATAGTCAGCTACTAGATGGCAGTGAAGACAGTGTTCTCGCGACATCTAGTAATAATGGAGAGTATAATACATATATAAGAAAAATAAGTGTTTGAATTGGATTCGCCTGGTAGTGTAATGGATATCACGCTGAGGTACAGACTCAGAGATCCGGGTTCGAATCCCGTCCAGGCATTTATTTTTCTTATCATACCATATTAAGCTTGCATTACTCAATGTTAAAGATTTAATTATAACATCGATAAAGCGTCACTGCTATAAAGTAAAATAAATATTCTCTTTAATTTGCTTACTTGATATAGTCAGCTACTAGATGGCAGTGAAGACAGTGTTCTCGCGACATCTAGTAATAATGGAGAGTATAATACATATATAAGAAAAATAAGTGTTTGAATTGGATTCGCCTGGTAGTGTAATGGATATCACGCTGAGGTACAGACTCAGAGATCCGGGTTCGAATCCCGTCCAGGCATTTATTTTTCTTATCATACCATATATATATATATATATATATATATATATATATATATATATATACTCACTGGCACTATCGAACCCGTAGGTTCATGGCCGCGCGGATATAAGCTCTCCATACATCCCTATCCTAAGCTAAATGTTTTCCAATCATTCCCTGTATAATCTACTTCCCTCAGATCATAGTTAATGTTATTCTCCCACCTCATTCTTGGTCTACCAACTGGGCGTTTTCCCTCTGGCTTTCCTACAAGAAGCTTCCATGCAAGTCTTTCATTCCCCATACGTGCAACATGTCCTGCCCATCGCAGTCTACGAGACTTAACTGTTCTTATTATATCTGGCTTTCTAAAAAGACCATGTAGTTCATTGTTATGCAGTATTCTCCATTCACCTGTCTGTTCATCTCTCTTTGGTCCAAAAATTTTCCTAAGTACTTTATTCTCAAATACTTGTAATCTCCTTTCCTCCCTTAAAGTAAGAGTCCATGTTTCGCACTCATATAATATAACTGGTAGAATAATAGTGTTATATATTTTCAGTTTAACGTTTTTTGAAAGGAGTTGGGACATCAAAGTCTCTGCAATGCATAATAGCACGCATTTCCAGAATTGAGCCTATGTTTAATTTCTTTGTACATCTCATTCCTATTTGTGATTATTGTTCCTAGGTATTTGAATTCAGCCACTTCCTCAAAATTTCCCTCATTTGTCATTAGCTGTTCATTTCCATTATATAATGTATTTCTACGTGTGACCATATACTTAGTTTTATTGATATTTACTTCCAGTCCTAATTTCTTAGTGTTACTCAATAGTGTGTGCGTGTTCTCCTTTAGTATCTCCTCGCTATCGGCCAATAGTACTACATCATCAGCATAAACTAACAGCTTATTAATATCATTGAGTTGTAAGCCTTCCTCATTCTCTAAAGATTTAATGGCATGCTTTAGTACAAAATTAAATAGTAGAAGAGATAATGCATCTCCTTGCTTCAACCCATTCTGGATTTCAAAAGTGTCCGAAAACTGTTTGCCTACACGCACCCTACTCTTTGTGCCATTTAGACACATTCGTATAAGTCTAACTAACTTTTTAGGAATTCCGAACTCCAGCAGGATACTATATAACTTCTCCCTCTTAATTGAATCATATGCTTTTTTGAAGTCTACATATAGTTGATGTACAGTACCATTATATTCCCATTTCCTTTCTAAAATCTGTCTTATACTAAAAGTCTCATCTGTTGTAGAACTGTTTCTTCTAAATCCACATTGATGAACTCCTAGAAAGTCATCAATATAGGGAGTAAGTCTGCTGACTAATATATTTGTTAGTATTTTGTACGAAGTTGAAAGTAATGACATGATAAGAAAAATAAATGACCGAACGGGATTTGAACTCGGACCTCTGGTTTGGTACCCCAGCGTGCTATCCTTTACACCATCAGGTAAATTCAATTCAATCGTGTATCTTTCTTATATATATATATATATATATATATATATATTATATTCTCCATTATTACTAGATGTCGCGAGAAAAAAAAAAATATATATATATATATCAGCTTGGGCAGGTATTTCTCGAAGTTTCTCCCGTTTTTCGTTGAAACAATTTTATTGCACAATGTCTCTCTATACCCATCTAATACATTACGTTTCATTTTGTTCATCCGATCCTTCGACGCGTCATATCTATGCGTCAGGCGTAGTCGTTCACAAACCTCTATAAATATATGGGCTTCATCTCATCTCATCCTTCGACACCTTAAGTATATACATATATATATATATATATATATATATAGGGAAGTTCGGGTAATGTAGACCCTTCTGTTTGAGTGGACCCTGTTAATATCTTCTTTAATTGTTGCTGCCCTCGAACAGAAAAAAAAATTAACTTCTTCCTCTCATCAACTTTGACGGGTTCAAGCCCAGTTTCTTTTATTATTAATTATATTTATGAAAATGAGCACTTTAAAAGTTTTTGAAGCTAAGAATAAATTATTAATTTCTGCTATTGAGTATTACAAATGTTGAAAAAATCCTAAATATATTATATTATGTAGATTCTGTTTTAATATACTAACGGGTTTGGTTTGATATTATGTGACATGGCGGCTGTATAAAATAATTAAACATAAAAAAGGAATTCGGTTAATATGGACCCTCCACGAGAATCTGGTTCCACTTTACACGAATACGTATATTTTATCAATGAGGATGCTATCTGCAAAAGTATTCACTTAATTAATTTTATTTATAACCTTGTAATTTTATTAACCCTAAATACCGTCGCGTCCTGCAGTTGAATGACGTGTGAATGTCATAATCAACAATAATTTTTCAAAACATTAAATAAATATCAAAGCTTTTTAATTATTATCAGTCATAAATATTTTCAGATTAATCTGTGTCTGTAAAAAATAGTAGGTTAAATAAACCTAAAAACAAACTAAAAGCTAAAGTGGACTCTGGGGTCCACTTTATCCGAATATGGAGGTTAAAGTGGACCTTTCTAGTATTGTAAAAAAGTTTATATATTACGAAGATATTTCCATATTTCAATAAAATAGCAATGCTATTCATAGTTACAACACTAATGATAATCACTGTAATTAAACAAAATTCAAATCCCTTAATTAAACGAAGAAAAACAACAAATTCAAAACAGGGGCACAAATTACCCGAAGTTCATATATATGTATATATATATATATATATATATATATATATAAGTAAGACATTTTGGTAAACAGATGAGGACAGAGACAAAACTAAGATTACATAACGTCACATCAAAAGCTGCTCTAAAATACGGAAGTGAAATTTGGATTTTAAATAAAAGAAACTCTCATAAACTTCAAGTAAGCCAAATGCGCTTCTTACGATCATTGTTAGGAGTTAATAGACTGGATCACCAAAGGAACACTACTATCAGAGGAAAACTTGCAGTAGCAAGTTTAAATGAAGATATCCAAAGATACCAACAAGAATGGAAAAATCATCTGAGAAGAATGGCAAGAAATAGACTTCCAAAATTGGCATTCCAATATACCCCAACTGGACATAGGGACCAAGGAAGACCAAAACATCGGTGGAAAGATCAAGACCATCTTCGCTAGGTTTACCGTACAGGCCACATGGCCTAAAACGAATTTGTTCATGATGATGATGATGATGATATATATATATATATATATATATATATATATAAGTGAAATGTAGGGGGAGTGAGGTAACGGCGCCACCTTATGAGAAAATTATTATTTTGTAACTTCAATTTTATATGAAACTTAGACATTAGTACTTGAATACATTAATTAAATTCAAAATTATTTTATCTAATTTGTTAAGATCATAATGTAAATAAAAACAATTGTATGCAAAGTGGCGAAATTGCCCCACATTTTGGGGGAACTCCGCCATAGCTTTGGGGTAGTGCCGCCACAAGTTAAAACTAAATGAATATGATTTTTATGATAATTATTTAACAAAATAAATTATATTAATATTTGATAATTGAAATCAGAGATATGAAGTTTTGATTACGGATTTTACTTTTTATCTCTCCCCTTAACATTTCTGCAATATGACTTTCATATTCCCCTTAATGTAAAACTGGAAATAACGGTAGGCATAGTGAGGTATAGTTTTAATAAATAATAGTTTTAAAAAACTAAAACAACACGCTTCATTAGAAAACCGAACTAAAAAAATGAAAAATAATTTTAATTTTCAACACGCTTGGGATAAAATTAAAGTGATCAAGAAAAAAAATCATCTCCAACACATATATAATAAAACTAGAGTTATCAACAAAAAGAAAATAATTTTACCATCAAAAGCGTGGGGTCCTCAATATCAATTAATATATTTGATAATAAACAGATATTGGTGAACGTGAAGTCTGTAAGTAGGAAATGTAAAAATCATAAAAAGCACCCCACGCTTTGATGGTAAAATTATTTTCTTTTTGTCGATAACTCTAGTTTTATTCTATATGTGTTGGAGATGATTTTTTGTTGACCACTTTAATTCTATTCCAAGCATGTTGAAAATTAAAATTATTTTTCATTTTTTTAGTTCGGTTTTCTAATAAAGCGTGTTGTTTTAGATTTTCAAAACTATCATTTATTTTTTTAGTTTTAATATTTTACAGAATAAGATAAAAATGTAAATATATTTAAATTCGATACTATTGTAGTATGAGTTAAAAGTAATACTCTTCTAAAAAAGTCCTCCCAGCCTGATTTGAACCAGCGACCTATGAATTATTAAACTCATATATAGAGCGAGGAATTATATGAAGAAAATTATACTAAAATATGAAATCATAATAGCAAAATATGAAAATTATGAAAATTAGGACACAAAAATATTATGAAGCTACTATTTTTTCAACTTTTTACACATATTTATATACACAAGACCTGTATAATTTATGGGTATACATATAAGCACACAAATGAGACAAGAATACCTTTTTGTAGCTCAAGAAATCAAGAGTTTCACTGCATTTCCATCTTAATTAATTTTTCATTACATCTGACTCAATATAAAATATCATTTAATATAATAAATTTTGGAATTTCTAACATTATGAGGTTTTATTGATTCTTAACAATAAAATATCATGCTTGTGATTTGAAGCAATTTTAATGGCTCACATTGAAGTATATTATGTGAGGAATCACGCTAACAAGCCGGAAGGACGTGGGTTTGAGTCTCAAAGGGGTCAGGTTTTTAGCTGGACCAAACCTTCTGGCGGCATCATAGCCTTAGAGTCTACTCAGTTCTTAATTTAAATGAGTACCAGACGCATGTTCTGGGGCAAAGGGACCCTTACGCAGGACTGAGAACCCAGTGGACATCCCTTGGAGATTGTCTAGAAATGTGGAAGTCTCAACATCCATCTACCCACAAGGGCCTCCCAAGTCTGAGGTTTGACACTTTATTTCAATAAATGAATACTGGGTTTATATAAAACGCGATCAATTAATTTATCTAATGATATTTAATTACGAAATCCAAACATAAATAAAAAAAACATAGTAACGGTTGTAACTTCCTTCCATCGAATATACCACTGACAAAATTTAGAGTAGGTACAGTTTGAATGACTTCTATTTATTTTGCATAAAGATAATGAATTCCAGTATATATAAATATTACAATAACATTAAATTGGATGAATCAGAACACACGTAGACCAAGTCCTAACTACCTTACTGACACAATCGAAATCGTAGGTTCATGGCCGCACGGACATAAGCTCTCCATACATCCCTATCCTGAGCCAATGTTTTCCAATCATCCTCTCTATAATCTTTCATGGTTAGTTATTCTCCCACTTCATTCTTGATCTTTCCTCTGGTTTTACTACAAGAAGCTTCCATGCACGTCTTTAATTCCCCCATTCATGCCACATGTCCTGCCCATCACAGTAGACCAAGTACTATATGTCATATTTGGAGAAACAAGATGTTAAAATAAATTAATCCACAAATAATTCTAGGGGGTATTTCAAAACTCTCTTTGCACTTATAACTGTGTTTAATCCTATACATTACACGTATGAACATAGTGAAATGTAGTTAGAATTATTTTAACATTAGTTTTTCCATTAAATTTGTCCGAGCACAGTATGCATGCATGTGCTTTGAATAATCAAATTATCAATTCTGTTCGTAATACACAGTTAGGAGCTTTTTATGTATATATTTAACGCCAGTCTGTCAGAATTATTTTGTACGATCAAAAAGTATGCTCCACATTATATGATGTTATGGGAGCAATCATGCACTGCACTATATATATGATAGTTTGATGTAAGTGAGAATAATATTGGCCTTACCTACAAGAATTTTACAAATTTCATAAACTGTGGAGCAAGACCTTATTTCACAGCACAGTTTCTTACCTACATTTAAATACTGTAATCCATTCATAAAATAAGGACTGTCCTTAGATAGCAAAAAGGGATAGGTTCCTACCTGAGAAAAAAAGAGTGGGTGGTTATTATTCTAACGTTGTTATTCTAATTATTCATGTTCTTGTCACAGATTAGAAAATCCCTGTTCTTTTTCTGTAGTTTCGGACAAAAGGTTCCACTTGGTCTTTCCATCTCTCCTTTTTTTAAATTATTTTCTTTTATCAAATCTATTTATCTTGTTCCAGATGGGATACTTAGGAATTTTCACTGTCTACCATATTACATTGTCAAAACATTTCAAAACTACAGTCACTCCAAAAATGTTTCTAACGAATTAGTAGAAATTTTATTTTAAAAAATTGAAAGTTGAAAAATATGAAGGAATATTAAATTTTTACTGAAATATGAACATTTTGCCAAAATATTATGAAATATGAACAAATATGAAGGTCTTATTTGATTCTACATATCATAAAATGTAAAGATACTTTGTCTCAGCGCTCTCTGACCAATAGTTTAAAACATGAAATTTCATAAAAATCCTCGCTCTACTCATATACCACTAGAGTTCACCGCTCTACCAACTGAGCTCCTACAACGACTGCCTAAGAAGTCGACACGTCCGCAATCTATTATACCAGTTTTCATTTTTTTGATTTTATGATGATTCTGGCCAGGATTTTAGAAACAAAATATGAAATTTGTTGAGTGATTCCGGGTTATGTGGCCGTGGTCCATAGTTGGTGTTGATACCAGACGTTTCGCCCTCAACTGCGGAGGACATCTTCAGTGGCGAGTGCTTCTATGCGTGTTTCCTGGTCGGAAGATCTACTTAGAATGAACGCTGTGGACGTAGAGGACGTTGTATTAGTGGGGGGTGCAGGGTGAGTGGGCGTGGCTCTTGCTGATTGGCTAATAGTCGTCTCCTTGTTGTCACTGGTGTTAATGCATTTATTTTCTAGTGTATGAAACCAGGCCTTAGACAGTTTGATACCTTCTTCTTTTCTGTTAATATTTCCCTTATGCTTGTGTATTTCTATAGCCTCTCGGTATAATCTAGGGAAATAGTAGGAAGTTGTGGCTAAAACTTGTGTATCGTCGAATAGAATCTGATGTCCATTCGTAATGGCATGTTCTGCTACAGCTGATTTATCCAAATGTAGCAGAACATGCCATTACGAATGGACATCAGATTCTATTCGACGATACACAAGTTTTAGCCACAACTTCCTACTATTTCCCTAGATTATACCGAGAGGCTATAGAAATACACAAGCATAAGGGAAATATTAACAGAAAAGAAGAAGGTATCAAACTGTCTAAGGCCTGGTTTCATACACTAGAAAATAAATGCATTAACACCAGTGACAACAAGGAGACGACTATTAGCCAATCAGCAAGAGCCACGCCCACTCACCCTGCACCCCCCACTAATACAACGTCCTCTACGTCCACAGCGTTCATTCTAAGTAGATCTTCCGACCAGGAAACACGCATAGAAGCACTCGCCACTGAAGATGCCCTCCGCAGTTGAGGGCGAAACGTCTGGTATCAACACCAACTATGGACCACGGCCACATAACCCGGAATCACTCAACATTACGATTACCGGCCGTGAAAGCCTGCATTCAACTAAAATATGAAATTATTGTATTGTCACGGGTCCGTTACAAGTATATAAAGTTTCAAGCCGATCCAGCGTTTCTAAGTGGGTGAAAATCGTGTTTAAAGATTCCGTTACATAGATACAAAGACACTTTTTTTATTTCTGACGATTCTGGCCAGGATTTTAGAAACAAATATGAAAATATTGTACTGTCACGGGTCCTTTACAAGTACCGTACACGAAGTTTCAAGTCGATCCAATGTTTCTAAATGGGTGAAAATCGTGTTGAAAGATTCCGTGACATAGACACAAAGACACTTTTTTGATTTTCTGATGGTTCTGGCAAGGATTTTAGAAAATAAATATGAAATTATTGAATTGTCACGGGTCCTTTACAACTATACAAAGTTTTAAGTCGATCCAATGTTTCTAAGTGTGTGAAAATCGTGTTCAAAGATTCCGTTACTAGATACAAAGACACATTTTTTTGATTTTCTGATGATTCTGGCCAGGATTTTAGAGAAAAATAGGAAATGATTGTATTATCACGGGTCATTTACCAATATACAAAGTTTCACGTCGATCCAATGATTTTAAGTGGGTGAAAACCGCGTTGAAAAATTCCGTTACATAGATAGATACAGGTCAAGCTAATATGAAGCGTGTAGAAAAGGGATGCATTCTTTATTTCGAATATTTAATATGTTTACTTTGCCTGTTTATGTTGGTAATAGCTGGTCTTATAATGTATGTGATAAGTTAAGTAAATAATGTAAGGTGGAACAGGAGCCAGGTGACGTGTGTGGCAGTGAAGTGACATGCGTAGAACAACACCCACTTATATCACATTAATTAAACGCACTTATCAAGTGCCTTATCCGCTCCTACTAACAACATACATTGTTCCAACATTAATAATATCAATAATTATTGTGGCACCATAAATAATATTAATAATAATAATAATAATAATCTTGTAAGCCCATGTTTCCCTTAACAGAGATTTAGGCGCACTCCCCCTACAGGGAAGAATTTGAACCATACTAATTTAGTTACACTTGTTTTCGTATATATGTCATTTGAGTTGTCCGTGGTCAGCGTTCCGCCTCATAATGACATCTAGGAAACCAAGGTAGTACTAGGACGGGAAATTCGGCAAATTTTGCTTAGAGGCCTTTTCATTCAGGCTTAAGGATCTTTTACGAGCCTCAAAATCTTCAGTCTCGGGACCCATTGCTTAAAGTTGAACCCGAGACCTTCGGGACCAGAGGCTAGGAGCATAACCATTAGTCCACCGCGGCTGACGTAATGATAATAATAATAATAATAATAATAATAATAATAATCTCTCTATCTTCGGGTTTTTACAGCTGCTGCCGTCTTCCCGTGCCAAACCTCCAAAGCCTACGGTCTTGGGCATCTTCGATGCTTAGCCCTCTAGCTTGCATTACTGTCTTCATGTTTTCCTTCCATGTTAACCTTGGTCTTCCTCTTTTCTTCTTTCTGTTAGGATGCCATTCATATAGTTGCTTCGGCCATCGCTCATCTTCCATTCTTAAAACATGTCCTAACCACTTTAATTCCTTTTCCTCAATTCTTTCAATTATGCTTTCTTCTGCTTCCATTTTGTTTCTAATTTCCTTATTTGTGACACGTTCTAATTTAGACTTTCTGGCACTTCTTCGTAAATAATCCATTTCTAGAGCTATTAGTCTATTCTTGTAGTACTTATTGATTGTCCATACCTCACTTCCGTACATTGCAACAGATTCCACCAATGTTTTACCAATATATTTTTTTGTGTCTTTCCAAATATGCTTATCCCACCATATGGAATTTAATGATGATATTATTTTGCTACTCAATTCAATTCTATGTTTTATGTTCTCTTTGCCTATACCTTCGATGTTATCCATAATCATTCCCAAATATTTAGTTTGTTTCACTTGCTTTATTTGGATTCCATCTTCCAATACTAAGTTTTCTCTTTCATTGCTATTTATTGCCAGATATTCTGTTTTTTGTAAATTTACTGTGAGACCCCATGATTCATATGTGCTTTTCAACCTTTTTATCATGAATTCCATATCAAAATTGTCTTGCGCTAAAACCAGTTGATCATCGGCAAATTGTAATGTCAGCAAAAATCTATTGCCTATTGGGATCCCCATACCTTTGCAGCTTTGTTTCCATTTCGTTAATATAAATTCTACATAAATATTAAATAAAATTGGTGATAGACTGCACCCTTGTTTCAATCCCTTTGAGGTGTTTATAGGATTAGACATTATATTTCCCATTTTAACATAAGCGGAGTTATCTTTATAGGTTTGTTTAATAATTTCTATTAGGTTTCTGTCAATATTGTATTTCTCCAATACTTCCCATAATTTGTTCCTCGGAATTGAGTCATAAGCTTTCTCTAAATCTATCATTGTCAAATGGGTTTCTTCTCCAACTGCAGTCCGTTTTTCAATTAACTGTTGTATTGCAAATATATGTCAACACATGACCTTCCTGGTCTGAATCCATTTTGATCTTCTCCTAATTTGTCTTTAACATCTTTTTGTAACTTTGTTTTTAATAACTTCGTAAATATTCTATATAATGTGTTATTTATACTTAGTCCTCTGTAGTTTTTTGCGTCTCTTCTATCGCCCTTCTTGTATATTGGTACTATGTAGCTTATTTTCCATTCATCAGGAATCTTCTGTATTGCAATGCACTTATTATACAAGTCCCTCAATCTACCTATTAAATTTTTGGGCCATATTTAATTAACTCATTTGGTATGTTTCCCGGCCCTGGTGCCTTTTTATTCTTTAGGGTTTGAATTTCTAATTCTATATCTATTGTATCAAATTCCAGGGCGTTCATTTCTATGGATGGATTTTCTGTTGTTTCCATAAACTCATTTCTAGTTTCTGACAGTAAAGCTTTGTAATGTTTTTCTGCGTCTGATTTTGCTAACAAATTTATCTTGCTGGGTCCTTGGTTGGTTTTCAGTGTTTTTAGAAATCTCCATACTTC
This sequence comes from Diploptera punctata, assembly GCA_030220185.1. Taxonomy (NCBI): domain Eukaryota; kingdom Metazoa; phylum Arthropoda; class Insecta; order Blattodea; family Blaberidae; genus Diploptera; species Diploptera punctata. The sequence continues at coordinate 941,024 of JASPKZ010000464.1, read as the reverse complement.
TGATGATTGTGATCCTCCTATATAACTTTCTATTTCTTGGCATTTGCTTTTCCATAATTTGTTTTTTTCTTCTATCACTTTCCTTTTAACTTTGGCGTTTGTTCTCTTGTATTCTATCCAATTTTTCTGTTGTTTTATTTGCCAACCATTCTAAGTAGCATTTTTTCTTCTTTTGGTTAATTCTTCAATATCATCATTCCACCAATCTTGGGTATTTTGTTTTTTATTTATTGTGCCTAATGCTTCTTTTGCTGCCGAATGTATTATTTCCTTTAATTGATTATATTCTTCTTCTATGTCTTCCTTGTAATCCAAATTCTCAATTTTAATCCTCAGTCTTTCTTTATATAAGTTTTTGATACTATCCTGATTAAATAAATACAGTTTAAATTTTTCTTCCTGCTTCGGTTGCATTGTTGATTCCCTTGCTTCATCATGCACTTTTTTCCCTGTAGGGAATTTGGGGATGATCTGTGCTGTGAGTAGATAGTGGTCAGAACCACAATTTGCTCCTCTTTTAACCCTTGAGTCCTTAATAAATAAGGAAGTATTTTGCTTTACAATTATGTAGTCTATTATTGATTTCTGATTGAGACTAGGTCGTTCCCAAGTAAATTTATGAATATCCTTATGGTCGAAAAATGTGTTTACTATCTTTAATTTATGTTGTTTGCACATCTCTATGATTCTATTTCCATTATCGTTGACTTCTTGTTCCCCATATTTTCCTACTGCTTCATCATTGTTTCTTCTACCCACTTTCCCATTTAAATCTCCCATTAGTATTAATTCTTCATTACTTCGTATTTTCTCTATTTGTTCCACTAATACTGAATAGTACTTTTCTTTCTGACTCTGTGCAGCATCATCTGTTGGTGCGTAGACTGCTAAGAACACCATTGTTCTTCCCATAAGCTTCATTTTAATCTTTAGGCATCTTTCATTAATATGTTCATATTCTGTTATGTTTTTACTGTATTTCTTTTTTACAAACATTGATACTCCTGCTTTAGCTCTTTTTGATTTATTTACACCTGACCAAAAATGTATGTAGTTTCCTAAATATGAATGAATTTCCCGATCCTTTCTTTTTTGTTTCCGTCACTGCTGCAATATCTATATTGTTCTGGAATAATTCTCCTGCTACTTCATTAATTTTGTTTCTAATTCCTCGTACATTCCACGTGCCTATATTCAATGTCCGTTTTCGTTGCTTTTGTCTTTCATAATTTTTTCTGTCCGGCTTTGAATTGATTTGGTCTTTTAGCATTTTGTTTTTTTTTTTCTAATGTGTGGGGAGCTGGCCCACAGCATAAACCCCCAACCTGGAGGACCAGGAAAATTTCTGTCGGGTTTTCCTCCCATAGCCTTTGAAGATCCCTCTTCACCGCAAGGCAGCGTTTCTCTATTCCCCTTAGAGATAGGGTTGCCTCTTCCGCCAGATCCGCCGTGATGAAGGACTCCTTCTGCGCCGACTCTGCCGTTGAGGTCTTCACCGTAACCCTGGCTAGGGGCCCTTACAGAGTACTATCAGTCGGAGCCAACTGAACCCTGGTTTTTTAACGAGGTTGTTACTCCTCCCCCTCCTCCTTTCTCATCCGGGCTTGGGACCGGCCATGGCGGAGTTATAATAATAATAATAATAATAATAATAATAATAATAATAATAATAATAATAATAATACTTAATACTTAATACAGGCTTTCCACTTTACAGTAGTTCGCTGTTAATTCCTGCTTTCCAGAGATTCCTATTTGCCCATTGTCCTTCTTCCATATCCTCTTCATCATGACATCATATATTCCCTCATTCCATGCTCTTCTACTTCTCCCCCTCTTCCTTCTGCGTGGAGTTATGCGGGGGTTGGCGAAGGGCTTACAACCCGTTCCATAAAAATAATTGTTATGTTTACTGCAAAAAGAGATAAAGGCGGACAGACCAATAACAATAATAATAATATATAGTGACCTGAACAATGTTTCGTAATGAATTTTAAAAGAATTGAATTATATAAAATGTCCACTATTTTAACGTCTTTCTCCATACTTTGCTCAAATCATCGGACTCGAATTCCGATCTTCTGGTTTGTAGCATATTACCTTAACCAACTATGTTATGGCATGCCTATATTATTGTGCCAATTTATATGAAAGTTGATAAAATTGTTTCCAACAATTATAGGGACATCTCATTATTTCCAACTTAGTACTAATTCTGACAAATATGTAAGTATTCAGACTTACTCTCACATCATCAATGTGGATTTAAATGAAATAGGTCTACAACAGATCCGATTTTTTAGTATAAGACAGATTTTAGAAAATAAATGAAAACATAACTGCAACGTCCATCACCTATATCTATATTTTAAATATATATACGATTTGATTAAGAGGAATAAGTTGTACAGTATGCTGGCTGGACTTCGGAATCTCTAATAGTTTGTAGGACTAATTCGAATGGTACAAAGAGTAAGGTGCGTTTTTTTTAGCCTTCTGCCACAGCAGATTATCCCCCACTATTGATATTGGATCCCTTTGACCTCCAGCTGGAATTTTACCTTTTAACCCTCTTCAAATCGCACTACTAAATACAGCTATTCTTTTATCTTCGGGGGTTACCGTTACTTGAGCACATCACTAGAAAATAACTATAGCCAAGCAGTTTTCAGATAATTTCGAAAGTATGGAGATGCACTGTATCTACTAGAGAATGCCATCAAATCTTTAGAAGATGACGTAGGCGATAAACTCAGTGATATTAACCCTTAAATAGGGATGTGAGGTGACTTAAACTTTCTCCCTTTTTTGAAAAAGTATATAATTGTATTTTTGTGTACCTTCTTATTAATGTCTGTAATTTATGATTTTGTAAGAACTATCACGAATACTGTTCGTTTCTAAGATAATAATATGTAATGTAGTGGGGTAATTGTGCCACCCCACGTTCCTACTTAACTTTCAGGGACCAATAGTACTTACAAACAACTTTCCACAGGTATTTCAGTATCTACGAGTATATTTGATGTAACAGTTCTAAATTCTGAGAATATTAATTAGCTACTTTAAGGGAGGAAAGGAGATTACGAGTATTTGAGAATAAAGTTCTTAGAAAAATGTTTAGACCAAAGAGAGATGAACAGACAGGTGAATGGATAAGACTGCATAACAGTGAGCTACATGGCGTTTATTGGAAGCCAGATATAATAACAACAGATAAGTCTCGTAGACTTATGGCACGATTGGGGAATGAAAGAAGGGGATGGAGGCTTCTCGTAGGAAAACCAGGAGGAAAACGCCCAATTGGTAGACCAAGAATGAGGTGGGAGAGTAACATTAACTATGATTTGAAGGAAGTAGATTAAAAGGGGATGGCTGGAAAACATTAGCTCAGGATAGGGATATATGGAGATCTTATGTCCACGCGGACATGAATCTACGGGTTCGATAGTGGCAGTGAATTTAGTTAATTAGTCTATACCTGGTGGATAATGGTAAATAATGGAAGTTCTTGTAAGCCTGCTCTAACTAAGTAACTCATTGGCACTATCGAATCCATATGTTCATGACTGCACGGACATAAGCTCTCCACACATCCCTACCCTGAGCTAATGCTTTCCAATCATTCCTTGTATAATCTACTTCCCTCAAATCATAGTTAATGTTATTCTCCCATTTAATTCTTGGTCTACCAACTGGGCGTTTTCCTCCTGGTTTTCCTATAAGAAGCCTCCATCCCCTTCTTTCATTCCCCATTCGTGCCACATGTCCTGCCCATCGTAGTCTACGAGACTTATCTGTTGTTATTATATCTGGTTTCCTAAAGATCATGTAGCTCACTGTTATGCAGTCTTCTCCATTCGCCTGCCTGTTTGTCTCTCTTTGGTGCAAAAGTTTTTCTAAAAAATTTGTTCTCAAATCTCGTAATCTTAAAATAAGAGTCCATGTTTCACATCCATATAATATAACTGGGAGAATAACATTTTTATATAGGCCTATTTTCAGTTTAACTTTTTTTTTTGAGAAGTTATGACAAGAATCCATGTAATGCATAATAACATGCATTTCCAGAGTACATTCAATTTCTTTGTGCATCTCATTACTATTTGTAATTATTGTTCGTATGTAGGCCTATATGAATTCAGCCACTACTTCAAAATGTCCTTCTTATCATTAACTGCCTGTCCATTTACATTACACAATGCATTTCTGTGAGTGAACATATATTTAATTTTATTTATGTTTCCTTTCAGTCCCAATTTCTTAGTGTTACTCAATAAGGTGAATGTGTTGGCCCTTACGCTATCGCCTAATAATACTACATCATCAGCACAAAATAACACCTTAATAATACCATTGAATTGTAGGTCTCCTTCGTCCTCTAAACATTTTATGACATGCTCTAGTACAAAATTGAATAGTCAAGCAGATAGTGCATCTCGTTTATGTAACCCACTGTGAATTTCAAAAGTATCCAAAAACTGTTAATCTACTTTTTTTCTCAAGAATCCTTTATAATGTGTCTATTGAGAGATCTAATAACATGTAAAGACATTCTTCCGTATAGAATTTCAAGAAACCATTGTTATGTCTGTAAATTCGATTGTATAATTTTGAATGCTGTACCTGAATCCATTTTACATTTTGCCCTCATTTTTGCGCCTTAGCGTAGTGGTTAAGGCACTGCGCTACAAGCCGGAGGGTCTGGGGTTCGAGCCCCGTGGGGTCAGGACTTTTAAACTGACCCAAACCCTCTGGCGGTACTATGGTCCTGGGGTCGACTCAGCCTCTCACAGAAATGAGTACCAGACGCTTGTTCTGGGGTGAAGGCGTTCGTCACGCAGGGCTGACAACCCGGCTGACACCAAGTGCTGATTGTCTAGAAAAAGTGGGAGCCTTAACCTCCTACTAACCCAAGGGCCTCCTGAGACCTGTCGTGGGATCACTTTACTTTACTCTTGACAAGCACATGTGGAAATATTTGCCTTTGAAACTTTTCAAAAAAATGCCCTGAAATTTCCCAACTGCATATATTAATGTAAGATACACCTATTCTTTATTAAAATATGGCTTAATGTATCTTCCATTGTTATTGTTTGCATATTTCTATCATTGAACAGTAGACTATATAGACCTGAATTGCAAATTATTAAAATAATGTGATTTTTTTACAACAATATGATTTGTTTAATTGTTCTAATTTTTAGTACACCTATGGCACTGATACTCTAGTTCTAGGAACATAAAGGAATCCATATATATTAATTCTGTTCACCTTTGAGGTTACAGTTTATTTAAAAAACACCACCCATTCTGGGGTGTTATTACCGTTGAGTAACATTCTAACACCTCCCCACTGAAATTCATTACACATGCACATTAGGGTTATAACTTTTTGGACTTTTGTGAAATAAAATATTTCCTGTGCAATGAATGGATGAACTTTTACTTAAAACCATTGGAAAAGGCCTTCATTTCACTGAGCTTCAAGAAAAGGTCACCCCAAATATATTTATATATCAATACTTAATATTAATTTGGTGTGACCTTTTCTTTAAGCTCAGTGAAATGAGGGCCTTTTTCAATGGTTTTAAGCAAACGTTCACCCATTCATTGCACAGAAAATATTTTATTTCACAAAAGTCCAAAAAGTTATAACCGTAATATGCATATTGAAAAGGGGCAGTTAATGACAAATGAGGAAAATTTTGATGAATTGGCTGAATTTAAATAGGCTACCTAGGAACAACAGTCACAAAGAGGAATGGGGTTACAAAGAAATGAAACTTGGGCTCAAACTGGAAATGCAATGCAGGAATGGTTTCGTCCCAACCTCTCTCAAATAATATTGAACTGAAATAATATGTAACTTTTATCCCCCCAGTCATATTATGTGGATGTAAAAACATGGACTCTTACTTTAAGGAAGTTTTTTTAGAATAATGTTCTTAGGAAATGTACCAGTTAATTAGTTAGTTATAGCAAAAATAACTGATGTTGTGTCCAATGCCACCTCGTTGTCTTATGACATTCTGACATTGTCTCCTTGCATCTGCGAAATTGTAATTCACTTATCAAATTGGGGCGCCTGGAGTTCGGAGTTACGTTACCCCGATGATATGTTGGATAATAAATGATAGGCCTAATTAATCACCAAGACAGTCATTAGATTTAAATTTAACTTAAATTGCAGACAATGGGCGACGACAGAAAAACTGCCTGTGGATGAGGGGGAATTTAGCACGGAACCTCATGAACTGAAGTCAGAAGCTGTAATCTCAAGACCTTAAGGGTCGAATTTTTGAACGCATTAGACCGTAAAAGCATTCTCTGCTGAGAAAGTTTTATCCTAATACGATTTTGCTTACTCAGAAATATATTCATGCGATAATAATTCATAAGCTACCTGACGAGGTAACTTAAGATCATAGCTTAAGATAGAAACTTATCATGAGAATCCCCAAGGGAACCGATGGTAACCGATGTAGTTTGAAACCTTGCCGCTTTATCCAAGATGTCGGACTTTGAAGACTTCGATCATGTTTTCGGTATACGCGGAGAATAGGAATTTGATAGAGTCTACCAAAGAATTCAACTGGAAGAACAGGAGAATCGGCGTAATATTGCGCGATGCAGACGTCGTTGTGTACGGTATTATTTGCGGGACGCAAGCGTAAATGCGTTCCTCTATAGTAGACGAAAATAACGGAAGTGGTTTTATCGCTGAGAATTCTGGGTAATTTCTTGCCAATATTTCGAAAACGACGACTTTCATGCATGACCAGTTAGTGGGTCGCTAATTCGATCTTTGCACTTGCTCACGGTGAGTCAGCTCACCAGTGATTGGAAGTAATTTGAGTAGAGACTAATGTATTTGCATGCGACCTTAAGTTGCACAATATGAATAACGCATTATCTACCTCTTCGCGGTTCAGCTAAGTTATCGGCTCTGTCATCCAAATTGATGTAGTTTTAAGTATCTCTCACAGATGGCACAGATGTCCACAAATTAAAACTGTAAACGTATTGTATTGTAACATTGAATAATAAATGTTTTAAAAAACTAAAACAACACGCTTTATTAGAAAACCGAATTAAAAAATGAAAAAATAATTTTAATTTCCAACACGCTTGGGATAAAATTGAAATGGTCAATAATAAAAATAATCTCCAACACATATTGAATAAAACTAGAGTTATCAACAAAAAGAAAATAATTTTACCATCGGGGGTGTGGGGTGCTATATATCAATTAATATATTTGATAATAAACAGATATTGGTAAAAGTAAAGTCTCTAAGAAGAAAATGTAAAAATCATAAAAAGCACCCCACGCTTTTGATGGTAAAATTGACTTTTGTTGATAATTCTAGTTTTATTCTATATGTGTTGGAGATGATTTTTTTGTTGACCACTTTAATTTTATCCCAAGCGTGTTGGAAATTCAAATTATTTTTCATTTTTTTATTTCGGTTTTCTAATAAAGCGTGTTATTTTAGTTTTTTAAAACTATTATTTATTTTTAATTTTTTAGTTTTAATATTTTACAGAATAAGATAGAAATTGTAAATATCTTAAAGTTCGATACTATTGTAGTATGAGCTAAAAATAATACTCTTCTAAGAAATAATCCTCGCAGCCGGAATTGAACCAAGGACCTATGGATTACTGAAATTATATACCACTAGAGTTCACCGCTCTACCAACTGAGCTCTTACAACGAACGACTGGAAAATCGACAAGTCCGCACCCTATTATACCAGTTTTCATTTTTTTTATTTTCTGATGATTTTGGCTAGGAGGTTGGAAGCAAAATATTAAACTGTTGTATTGTCACGGGCCCTTTACAAGTATACAAAGTTTCAAGTCGATCCAATGTTTCTAAGTGGGTGAAAATCGTTTTCAAAGATTCCGTAACATAGATACAAAGACATTTTTTTTATTTTCTGATGATTGTGGCCAGGATTTTAGAAAACAAATATTAAATTATTGTATTGTCACAGGTCCTTTACAAATATACAAAGTTTCAAGTCGATCCAATGTTTCTACTTGGGTGACAATCGTGTTCAAAGATTCCGTTACATAGATACAAATACACTTTTTAGAAAATAAATATGAAATTATTGTATTGTCACGGGTTGTTTACAAGTATACAAAGTTTCAATTCGATCCAATGATTTTAAGTGGGTGAAAATCGCGTTGAAAAATTCAGTTACATATATAGATAGATGAATGCAAAGCATATATAAAGCGTGTAAAAATACACACAGCTAATGCCCGGCGTGCGCTGCTACGCCTAAATGAACGAAATGTGTTTTTATCTTTAGTTGAGTAAGGAAATAGAAAAATAATTATAAATTGATATCGTAATTGTCCATCGCTGTAGTCTCGAGGTAGCGTGCTGTCTTGTCACGCAGCGGGCCCGGGTTCGATTCCCGGTCGGGACAGGCTCCTGGGTTAGGTATTTTTCGGGTTGTTTCCTTACCTGTAAGATAAATGTCAGGAAGCTGAGGGCCCAACGGTCCCTGAAAATCATCCGGCCATCATCGTCATCATCATACTTATCATTACCATCACCATCTTTCACCGGCGTGGAAAGCAACGGGAAGCAACCACACATATGATTCTCTAGTAAAGCTGCAAAGCATAGCATGAAAATGCTAGGATTGTAGTGAAAGACCTGCCCTCGTGCAGAATTGCTAAGGATGGGTGGATATCGTAATTATTTTATATACCCCGTGCTGATTATCCGGCGTTGCCCGGGAATGTACTTATCCTGATCTTCTTGGCATCAATGAGCTGAAAGGCAGAAATGGTTATTCTGAGTTATCCGTAAAAGATAGACATATGCTGTCGCGGACTTTTTTGTAGATTTTATGAGCTATTCAATTCTGTGTATGAATACATTTATTTGGTGTTTTTGTTATGGTTTAGGTAGCGTAAGCAATTTAAGCGTCCAAAAACGGCTTTTTTATTGAAACATTGCACTTTTTAGCTCCGGCACTATAGTACGTAGGGTAATATGTTATATACGTTAATTGTCACAGAAAAATTCTCTAAATGATGGAAAAAATAACCCTTTCAATTCGGACAACTTGTTTGTGAGTCCACAAAGGACAAACAGATAGACACTCATTTTTATATATAAAGATTTTATTTAACGGCGATCTTTAACATCTCATATCATTATGATCAAAGTTCAAAACCAGGTGTGTAAAAAGGCTTACAAATTTTGCACAGTGGCCTCTTACTTCAAGCTCGAGATTCTTTTACATGCTGCAAATCTACGGCAGCGTATCCCAAGGCTTTATATTCCATCTTGAAATCCTGCTTTAATTTTTACGTGTAATCTCTCTTCTTAATACTAAGTGATTCCGAATCATAAATTGCTATTGCTATATGTTAGCACTTGTTTTGTAAATGGATGAGAAATATACTCTAAGTTATTTAGATAGAGATGAGTTGCAGAACGGGTTAGTTCCATTAGGATGACATGTGCTTATCTGTTAGATTATATGTACACACCATTCACTCCTGTATTTTTCAACATATGAGTGAAATAAATTATTAAATTATTCCATTGAATACAGAACGATAAACTTAATGTTTATAGGTTATTCATTATTTCTTTCGAACATATTTTATTTATTTCTCTCATTTTACCTTTCTTTTTTATTCTTTTGTTGTTTCTGTTCTTTATTTTCATCCTTTCTTTCTGTAATTAATTTCCTTTAACCGATTCCGAATGAAATAAACTATTGAGGTGTTCTCATGAAATTATTTTTGAAATTTGTTTTCAGATCTTCACCGATCCTATCTAGTGGACTCCGAAAACGTTCATGAGCAAAATGTGTATGCAGTGTGTTGAAAAAGAAAACACACCGACAACGGAGGTGAGGTGGTATATTGAGATACGTTGATAAATTTTAAAAAGGTACCAGTGTCCGGAAATGGTGCGTTTTCACACTATCAGTAGCTAACATCTCAAGAGTTCCGTTAGTTGGATTTCAAGACACGAATCTTGACAATACTATCACAGTCATATCAAGTTTTCAGCGCGGTCATCGGCGGTGTAGTAATTTGCGCACAGGTTCAAATATGCCTGGCCTCGTTTGAATGATTTCTGTAGCAGCGTGGATTCGGGTTATACGATCCATACGTGTTTCTACTGGAGTCTGATAATCAGACTGTTTCATGTCACCCCACAAAAAGTAGTCGAGAGGGTTCAAATCAAATGATCTCGGAGGTCATGAGAGTGGTCCCCCTCTGCCAATCTATCGACCTGGATACGTGGCATCCAAGTCTCCTCACATTGGCATCGAAGTGAGCTGGAGCTCCGTCATGTTGTAACTACATTCCGTTGCGAAGCCACGTATCACAGGTTCCGTACCTGTGAGGTGTTGTCAAGTAATGAGTCTTCAAATCCTTCGAACTAACACTGATCTTGAGACATAATTAACTAATCATAGTGCGAAAACGCATCATTTCCGGACATTGGTGCCTTATTAAAAATGATCAACATATCTCAATATACTACCTCATTTCCGTTTTCGGTGCTTTTTTGCAACACTCTGTATATGTCCACCGCTGTGGTCTTGAGGTAGTATGCTCCTTTGTCATGCAGCGGGCCCGGATTCGATTCCCGCATAGTGGTGTAAGTAATTTTTCTTCATTTTGAGAAAACGGTGTTTTGTTAGCATACAAAGAATCAAGTTAGCTTAATATTTGATAACCATGGAGATATTTATTATCCTAAGCGATGGTATTAATTGCTTATGTATCTGAAATACAGTAAGCAGGCTTAATTCTTTACAACCCTGTACTTCACTCATTTTTTTTTGTAAAAGAAACTGACACCACTGTGTCATATACTCCCTTCATACATTCCGTAAACCAGCAAAATGGGGGCATAAATTTGTCTTGCTGAGGTATCCACTTAGTTTGCGCAGTTCCTGCTTGACAGACGTTTAACCTTGTTTTTTAGTTTCTTTCTTTTTCTTGCTTTCATAGACCTATTTGTTATTTTATGATTAAACATTTTGGAGAAAATAGTTGGTAAAACGAAAACATTAAAACGTGTCAAAATTGCAATTAGAAGAAAATTAAACATAGACCCAATTCTAGAAATGCATGCTATTTTGTATTACAGAGACTCTTGCCGTCCCAACTCCTTTCAAAAAGCGTTAAACTGAAAATATATAAAACTGTTATTCTCGCAGCTATATTATATGGGTGAGAAACATGAACTCTTACTTTAAGGGAGGAAAGGAGATTACGAGTATTTGAGAATAAAGTTCTTAGGAAAATTTTTGGGCCAAATAGAGAAGAACATATAGGTGAATGGAGAAAACCACATAATAGTGTGCTATATGATATGTGTAGCAAGCCAGATATAATAAGAACAGTTAAGTCTCGTTGACTGCGATGGGCAGGACATGTGGCACGTATGGAGAATGAAAGGCGTCTTGCGGGAAAACCAGAGAGAAAACGCCCAGTTTGTAGACCAAACATGAGTTGGGAGAATAACATTAACTATGATTTGAGAGAAGTAGATTTAAAAGGGATGATTGGAAAATATTAGCTCGGATAGGGATGTATCTCCATAGCTTATGTCCGCGCGTCCATGAATCTACAGGTTGAATAGAGCCAGTGAGTTAGTCAAAATTGTAATATTGTTAACAAGCAAGATGTTAGTGTACTTTTAACATTAACTTTTAGTTGAAACTGGTCCTTAAAGTCTTTGAAATAACATGGATATACGCTTGTAAGTGAACTCCCTGTGTAGAAGGATTTGTTACATTTCCCTTAAACAAATACATTCAGTAGATGGTGAGAAAGCATGCACTTTATAAACTGCATTTTAACGTTAGTGATATAGGGCATTCCTGAGTCAGTGTAAGTGAATGTAATAAAGGAAATGGACTCTGGTTGGAATCAATTAGATTGCTTGAAATGAGAAAGTCATTTACTTAGCCCTTCTGTTACTTAGTAAATTAAACTTAATCAAGTTATCGGGTCCTGTAACATAAATATACTTGAAGCTGCTTCTTGCCACCATGACTCTGGGGGATATGACGTCATATCACAAGTCAGTCGACAGAAAGATTTGAACCCGAGATCTTTCGTATACGACTATCAAACATTGTACTGAGCAAAACAGTTTGATCACCCATCATATATTTATGGTTACTCATCATCACCATCCTTCACGGATTAGGTCTTTGCCTGTTCCGATCTCACATCTGATCAGTCCAGCGCTTTCTTGATCTTCCTACCGATCTTCGTCCTCCAGGATTATATATATCAGTGCCATCTTTAGTATCCTATCCTCTGTCATTTATTGCAGATGTTCTATCCAATTGTTCCTCTGTTCTCCTATTTGTTGAAAAGTGGTTGTACTTTTAGTTCCTCTAATATTCTCATGTCTAATATGTTTTTCTCATGTACAACCTTTCACAGCCCGTAGGAATCTCATTTCTGCTGCCTGAATTTTACTTTTTTTCTTTTCCTTCAGGACCCAGGCCTCCCTTCCATACATCGCCACTGGTAGTGCCATCGTTGAGTAAAATCTTAGCTGCGTATCCTTTCTTACTTTGTTCCTCAGTGTTAGTCTGATTGTTCCACAAATATGTTGAAATTTCTGCATTTGCATTTTCTTATTTGTATATTGTTCTTCTTCATAAGTTATATCGCAGCCCAAATACTGGAAATGTGAAACCTGTTCTAACACTATATCCTCTATTACTATTTTTGTTCGTACTGGATACTTTCCATGGGACGCCATTACTTTAGTTTTTAATTTTGAAATTATCATATTATATTTCTTACATAACTAACTGCTTTTTGTAGCCTGTCTTCTCTGACAAAAACCATCTGCAGTGACCACAGATACAAAGAAGTAATTAACGATTACAAAAGATGTTAAATATTATGTAATGATATATTCTGGAGTGGAACAGACAGTTAGGGCAGCTAAAGGAGTAGCCATATGGGTAGATAAAACAAATTATGATTACTCCATTATGTAAATGGGGACGCCATATGGTATTTGGTTAAGTCTATACGCTACAAGCCGGAAGATCGCAGGTTTGAGTCTCGTGCAGTCAGGATTTTCAAATTGGCCTACACCTACTTGTGGCACCATAGACCTGAGGTCAACTCCCTCTCTAACATAAATGAGCATCAGACTTAATCTATATAATTTGTATGTGCATGATACAAGGGTCATTTATATGTCCCGTTTTATATGTTTCGATATCTGATCACCATATTGAGTTCAAAATAATTTTATATTGATCAACATGCATGTAGGCTTCAGCATTGAGTTAGGCCTATAAATTATTTGTACCTTCTTCCCGCAGGACTTGTTCCTTGAATTTTTCCTTCCTAAAATTCCATCGTCTCCAGGCGGTTTGAACCCGCGACCCTCGGGACTAGAGGCAAAGAACTAGACCGCCGCAAACAATCATTTTCTCATAGTTTTTTTATGACAACGGCACTCTCATCTCAGTGCATATTAAAGTGTTTTAATAACTAGTATGTTCAATAAATATGATATATTAATACTGTGTGCATTTTATTTGCATATTTTTCATTTTTTAATTATAATTGCGCGCAAATTTCATAAATTATATAGCATATCAATTCGGTCCCTAGTTTGCTATTATTGTTCCGAAGTATATGAATTTCCCATTTTTTATATTTATTAATGTGTTTCTACATACGTACGTACGTACATACATACATAATCCATATATATATATATATATATACAGTGTTCTGCCCAAGAGCAGGTCTTTCACTGCAAACTCAACATTCTCCACTATTTCCTTAACTAAGTCTTCCTTTTTGTATCCGCATACAAACCATTTATTTTAATATTGTCTATCATCTGATGTATTTTTCTGTCTCTAACTTTCATTAGGTTCACCATTCCTTCTTGGGCATCCGTCAACAGCCAGTGGCCAATTCAATTTCTTTTCCTTTTCTTTATGAGTTGCAGCATTGTTCTTCCTTCACCCACTCTGTCTAGTGCATCTTTAATTTTCATTTTGTATGTCCATTTTATACGCTCCATCCTTCTCCATACCCATATCTCAAAAGCTTCCAGTCGCTTTTCCTCATTCCGTCGTAATGTCCAAGTCTCTGCACCATACAATGTTACACTACACACAAAGCACTTCACTAGCCTCATCCGTAATGCTTTTGCCAAAGGTCCGCAGAAAATGCTTCTCTTCTTGTTAAAAGCTTCTTTTGCCATTTCTATCCTCTGCTTTACTTCCTGAAAGCTGTTTGTAATACTATTGATAGTACAGCCCAAGCTCTCCACTTGCTCAATGACCTCATCTTTAATCCCCATGTCTGTCGTCCTTCCTATAATCATGGCCTTCGTCTTCTTTATATTTTCTACATATACGCCTATTTAGTTTAATTGAAATTGAGTTCCAGCCCCAGTTTATAGGCCTAAGCGATATTTATTGCATAGACTTTCTTCACCACAGATTAAAACATTTATTCACTCATTGGCACTATAGAACCAGGAGAACATAAGAACTCCATACATCTCTATCCTGAACTAATGTTAGTCTCCCACTTTATTCTTAACCTACATATTGTGCGCTTTCCATCTGATTTTCCTACAGTAAGTGTCCTTGAGCTTCATTCATTCCCCATTCGTGCCACTTGTACACTTAGCGACGACAAGAATGGGCCGACTCTTGATCTTGAATATTTCAAGTTCTAACGCGAGATTCACACGAGTAAACTAATTGCACAGTAGAGCTACAATACGTTTCCCTACTTCCTTTGAAGAGCATTCTTTATCAACACCACAAGGGAGCGAAAGCTTAACCCATTCCTTAGTAGCTTGATTCGTATGCAAGAGGTCACAGGTTCGATTCCCGGTGACGTTAATTTTTTTAATTGTTAAAATGTTTTCTATTTTATTCTGTGTGTCCATTCTTAAAGAAAAACATACTTACTATTTGGAAGTATTGCTATTCTTCATTATTAATATTATTATGTATTTATAAACAGGTTTACAGTGTAATAAAACATCTTCATATGCCCAAAGCTTTTTAAATTTTTATCTTCTTTCTTCATTCTTCTCTATCTTCTCATTCCAATTCTTCTAATTTTCCCTCATACCTCTTCTTACATCGTCCATCCATTTAAATCTAGGTCGACTTCTCTTTCCTTTTCCAGGTGGAATTCATTCCAAAGCTTGTCTGGGTAATCTTTTCTCTGGCATCCTATGTATATGACCATACCATTCTAGTTGTCTATATCTCACAAAAACTAATATTTAATTTTGGACTTTCATTTGTTGTGTGATGATTGTATTTCTGATTTTTTTCCCGTTTAGAATGTCTAGTTGAGCGTCTGAAACAATCCATTTCAGTAGACATAAGCTTTAAACTCAATTTTTTATTCAGCTGCGAAGTTTCTGCACCGTATGTTAGCATACTTCGAATTACGGATTTATAAATTTCTAATTTGGTATCCATCCATATGTTCTTATCCCACAAAACTCCGTTTAACATTGTTATTACAGATCTGCCTTTTTGAACTCTATATTTTATGTCATTTTCTTGGGTACATTTTGAGTTAATTTTGATCCCCAGGTAATTACATTCTTCACATCACTTGATACATCCCATTATTATTATTATTATTATTATTATTATTATTATTATTATTATTATTATAGTTGATGGATGATAATATTATAATAATATAATATTATTTTTTTTCATTATTGCCCATCATCTATGGGCTATTATTATGCTGGACTTGACATATATAAAGTAAATATTTTAATTGAAGGCTGAAACTTTTTCCTCACTACTATGTAATAAATAAATAAACACATAAACATATTAAGCTATATTATTTTTTTATTACGTACATTTATAGCATTATTATTAACACGTGGTACTGCACACACAATTAAATTTATACCGGTAGCTAAATAGTGTTACAGAGTTTACGAAGGCAGGAATATTACTTAATAAAGTGTAAATTGGACGTAGATTACGTGGCAGGAATTACATGTTATAGCACTTATAGGATGTATTTTGCGAAAATACAAATGAATAAAAAAAACACTGTCGGAGGATTCGAACCCTGGCTTTCACGTACATTTCATCTTGTAAGTACGAGTAGTTCAACGTCCTACGCTACTCGAACGTCGGAAACTAGTTGCCTAAATATTGGTTGTCTTGTACTTTTGCACTATGAACGAGAGTTTAACTTTATTTGAAATGTCGCAATTTGAGTAATATTGCATTTGTCAAACACTCGTAAATATCTAGAAACATGTCTCCTTCACTGTTCTGTAACTATTTAAGACGATTAAAACCAAATACAGTGTATTTAAAACATTTTAACAGTGCGTTACCTCGTGAATCATAGATTTAGCTTATCGAGCATGCGCAGTGGGCCATAACAGGGACTCTGCGTTTTGAATCGGCTCATTAATTTTGTCACTAACTGTACGTGACGCACAAGACGAATTAATAATAACTTACTTTCAATTTCTCAACGGTCGACGAAGCATGAAACAGATTCAGTTCATAATTATAGGAATGTACAACATTAAAAATTACAAAATTATACTAATCAGTCTTCTAAATGCAAAAACATCCCCAACAGCTCAGTAGTAAAATATTAGGGTATCTGTATGGAAATGAATTTAGACTGGAAAACACAAGTGAATAAACCTTCAAAGAAAGTGTTCTCAATTGTTCAATCCCTTTAGAAACACCCGTCTCACGAAATTAAAACAAATGCTTTTACAGACTCTTTTAATGTCGCCTTTCGATTACTGCGACATATTACAGACTAATGTATCAAACAGACTTTAGCGTTGTTATAATGTGTGTTCAATGTCCGTCGTTATGACCTCGGGTCTTCTTCATTTCAGGCCACGTCTATACGACCGGACACATTCATATGTTTTGTTATTTCAAATTCTGCACACATATTTACCAAGTTATTTATGAACATGTTTTCAAAATTTATCGGCTCATCACAATTTAGATGTAAGACAATAAAGTACTTATTTACTTTCAATACCACAGCCAACAATATCAACAACTAGAACATTGAACTCACATCCAGTTAAGACTGGTCCTGTTGAGCACTACCAATCTAGATTTCAAGCTCCATATAATGAAAATACTATCTGCATAACAATCATATTCAGCATTTTGCTACATTGTAAGAAGTTTTGCTTACTTTATTTATATTACTCTAATCTGTTTGTGTTAGATAATATTATATCACATGTTCAGTCTATATTTTATTAATACTTATTAATTACACATAACCTAATTAATGTATAATGTATTTGTATTGTTATCTATTGTGTTGTTTTTATGTCTATTTTATATTATTACTAGACATTCATTTTATTGATATGGACTGTCAACAAACACATAACACTTGCTGCCTGTGCGATTCATATTTGTAAATAACATTGTACGTAACTCATGTTTAGTCCAATAAAGTCCTATTATTATTACTAACATTTAAAATTGTAGTAAGTGTATATATTTATATTATTACTCGCTAGTTGAGAGGAAGAGACATGACGTGTTAAACTCACAATTTGTGCTTCAAGTCTTTCAATGTAAATATTACGGATGAGAATCTCAATTGTTATTTTCGTTTCAATAATACTAAAGAGATGTGAATTATAATGTTAAGAGATTTGGGGCTGTGTGGCCGTGGTCCATTAGTGCTGTTCCGATTAGACGCTTCTCC
Source organism: Diploptera punctata (assembly GCA_030220185.1). Lineage (NCBI taxonomy): Eukaryota > Metazoa > Arthropoda > Insecta > Blattodea > Blaberidae > Diploptera > Diploptera punctata. Next base: position 923,258 of record JASPKZ010000464.1, on the reverse strand, counting down.
CTTAACTGCGGAGGGCATCTTATGTAGCGAGTGTTTCTAGAAGCAGAGAGTCCGGATTTCGACAGTGAGGACTGAACCTCGCTAACCCAGTTTGGACACAACACTCATTTCATGGTTTCGGGTACATCGTGAGGGATGATAAATAGAGGCCATTTATGCTAGATTGTGCTGTTCTGTCATTCTCGTGTACAGTGAGGCTCAAAATATATTTGTAAATCTTGAACTACACCAGTAGTCACAGAAACGATGATAAATATATCCTTAGAATATTTGAAAGGAAGATTGTGATTTAAATATTTGAACGGATTCAAAATTAGGATAATCGTTATTAATCATGCAATTGATCTGTTTATCAAAATATTAATATTTTGGATATCTGATGGTGTTGGGAAGGAGATTTAGGAGAAGATGAGTGGGCACATTTTGAATATAAGTGTATTGAGAGGACAGGCCAGAATTAAAATGATGGTTGAGAGTTTTGGGTTGTTAGGCCAATAAAAGAAAGAATAAGTGCATTTTTATTCGATATTTATACTTTTATTCTCTGACGTTAATACGTTTCGAGGTGCTCTGTCTTTCAACATAAATTGAGACATTTCTTATACAGTATGTCAGACAGAATCCTTCCCAATAATATATATGAATATTTCCTATACAATACTCATAGAAAATTCGAACTCAAAGTTTATGTTAGGAAAACTCATCAAGTTACAGTACACCTCTACATCTACTCTTTTGATGGCCCGAACATGGTACGATTAAGAGTTAAAAATTTATTTCAATTAAAATAAGACATTCCGCCATTTTTAATGTGTATAAATTACTCTATCGCCATACTCCCCGCATACTCACTAGCATCATAATTGCATTGTTATACATGGAGAGTTCCTTCTGAAAAGAGATGAAAAGTATATTTGTAACTTAAATGAGTTCGAAGATATTATACTGGAGAAAAACAATTCCGTCGTCATAGATTCGTGACTGTTTTTGTCTAACGTGTGGCCTCTGAATAAAAAAAAAACATACTTTTTTACTGTCACGCCAACTTCTTAAGCTAAAGGATATCTTCTATCTGTTTCAAATAGCATACAAAATGTGGATATAAAAGAAAAGAAAAATAAAACAACAAATTTACGTTTTACAAAGAATATGTTTATTCATAAAGGCTCTATATATATATATTATATATATATATATATATATATATATATATATATATTATAGTTACTGTAAGTTAAATTAATTTCATACTAATAGTATCGTTCCTTTACTATTGGGTGAACATGCACATTAATGTATAGATTTTTGCTAATAGCTTTTTCTAGAGTGTTTAATCTGTGGACATTATACCTTGATGCTCCAATAATAGTCACCCATGATATGTACATCCCTTCTACCTGGATACCGTGTCTCCATGACCTTCAAATCTTGGTGGAATCGCTCACCCTGCTCATCACTAACTTAACCAAGATTTATCAGAGTGTCAGCAAAGTCGCTGCTATCTAAATCATTCAATTTATCTATCTTTTTTGCAACGAAGCATTTTTAATCTGTCCAAGAGTTCCTGGATAATTTCGTTATAATTTTGTGCTTCTATATTTCCAACAAAGTTTCTGGTTTACGACTCCCAGCCCAGCATTCCTTTGAAGTTCTGTCATTGCTCCGATTGAATGTTCATCTTTAATGAGCTGCAAAATATGTGGAACATCAAACCATTGGCCTTTATCTTTTCAATCGACAAGCAAGTAAATACCGAAAGGAGGTACTTGAAACAGTCTTCTTCTCAGTTCACAATGCTTATATAAATTACTTCGCTAGGCCTAATTTTACATATGGAGGTGGAAATATATGTTACTTTCTGTCGACATATGGCTGATGTAGAAGGTATGGATCACCAAGATAAAGGTCAGACATTTGAGTCCATTTCCATTGCACCCAATGCCTATGACGAGTTCTGCTCTCCCACATATGCAGAAAACTAGAAACAGTTTTAATCCGCTTTGCTGGTCAAGGAGGAATCAGTCAATTTTAACGCATATGATCCATTGCTGCATTTGATAGTGCAATAAATTAAGACTCTCTTTATATCTTCATATGCTTCACTAAAACAAAATGAAAGGCCTATTGGAACTGAATAAGGCGAATTTCCATGTGGTGGAGAATTCATTTCAAGATTCGCTTTCAGTTATCAATGAACAATCGCCATTCAGTTATGTTTGTTGCTGAAATTCCCAACTCCTTTTTTAAATAATGTATGTTACAGCAATATATATATATATATACTCCGAGATCCGGGTTTGAATCCCGTCCAGGAATTTATTTTTCTTATCATACCATATATATATATATATATATCCATCATAACGTCTAAAATATCGTCAGCCTATATCAGAGCAGTAGTGCTTCCCATGATCCATCCTCGCTCCCGTGGAGAGTGAAGAGTATAAGAAAAGAAAAGTGTGGATAAAAAAATTACTTAGTAGAATATGACTAATTACAGTTTTGAAATCAGCACGATTATTTAACACTAAAACAGCTCAAACATTCTACTTAACAGAAATTTTGTTACAAATTGTTCCCCGTATTATTTATCAGTGACACTGCTTCTGTTGGACACATATTATTGACAGAGGTATGCTATTGTTTCCCCATATATATTTTGCTTCTTATTTAGAAGGAGAAAGTAACAATGTTACTTATTCACGATATATATATATATATATGATATAAAAAGAAAAATGAATGCTTGAGTCGGGATTTGAACCCGAGTCTCTAAACTCTGTACGTTTAGCGCTCTAACCTACTGAGCTACCCAAGTATTCCAGCACAAACATACATTTTTCTTATATATGCAGTATTCTAGATTTAGAATAGATTTATTTAGCCTGGTGGAGTTAAGGCCATGTGGCCTTCTCTTCCACTCACCAGAACAAGCATATGTTACATATGAATACAAAAAAAAAATACAATAATAGTCATATAAAACAGGACAAACATATGTTACACATGAATACAAAAAAAAATTACAATAGTAGTCATATTAGACAGGACAAACATGTTACATATGAATACAAAAAAAAGTTACAATAATAGTCATTGAACAATTAATTATCTGTCATATTGAATAATAATGAAATTAATGTCTAATAATAGAATGAAACTAAATACAATTAAAATTAAATTAATGATACAATGAATAAAAAAGGAATAAAACAGCTCGAATCTACTATGCATAAAAAGAAGAGAGAAAAAAAACACTACAATGAATTAATCTACGCTTTTTATACAAGGCATTAGGTAAATATATTAACAAATCCTAAGTCTATTTTTATTAAATAATGCAAAAACGCATTATTAATTCTTAAAAAGTAGTATTAGTGAGTTGTTTCTGTTAGTGATTTTATTTTCAATTTATTTCTGAAAGATGGTAAAGTTTGGCAGTCTCTGACATAGGTGGGAAGTGAATTCCATGTTCTAGCAAGAGAAACTGTAAAAGATTTCGAATAATAGGTAGTATGATGAGGAGGGATATAAAGGACACTGTGCTCAAGGGATCGGGTATCTAAGTTATGTGTATCAGAGAGTTTAGTGAAGCGGTGTGATAAATAATAAGGTAAAGATGTGTGTAATATGTTATAGAGTAGGCATAGGGAATGGATGGTTCTACGATCTTGAAGACGAAGCCATGACAATTGTTCCAGGGATGGTGTAACGTGATCAAATCTACGTATACCACAAATAAAACGTATGCAAGAATTGTGAACACGTTGAAGTCTTTGGGTAAGAACAGTATTTAGGTCAGTAAAAAGAGTATCACAATAATCAAAATGGGGCATTGCGAGTGTTTCTACTAGCATTTTTCTTAGAGAAAACGGTAAACAATTTCTTATACGATTTAATGAGTGTATTATTGAGAAGATAGTTTTGCAAGTGTTATTTATTTGTTTATTCCAAATTAAATGTTTATCCATAAACACTCCTAGATTTTTTACTGTCTCACTATAAGGGATCTGAACCCCATTAAGTGACACATGTAATACTGCATTTGTGTTAATTGAGGATAATAGTCTCTGATGGCCCATAATGATTGCTTGTGTCTTTCTAGGATTTAATTCAAGTCCATATTTCTCTGTCCACGCCGTTAGCGAGTCAAGGTCCTCGTTAATTTTGGTTACCGCATCATTTAAAGAATATTTGTCTGAGTGAAGGTAGATCTGCATGTCGTCCGCAAATAAATGATGTTTGCAATGTTTTAGGGAGTCAGATATGTCGTTTATATAGATTGAAAAAAGCAATGGGCCGAGCACCGAGCCCTGTGGAACTCCAGCTTTACGGTAGGTCCAAGAAGAGCGTAATGTAGAATTTCCTACAACATATTGCTGGCGCTCACGAAGGTAGGAGTTGAACCATTGCGTGACACTGTCAGAAAGTGAGAGGTTTTTTAGTTTAAGCAACAATAAGTCCAAGTCTACCGTGTCAAATGCTTTACTAAAGTCAAGTAGTGTAAGAATAGTAAGTTTTCGATTATCAGATGCTTCGCTTATGTCTTCACATATATTTAGTAGAGCAGTATTTGTATTGTGTCCTGTCCTAAAGCCTGATTGGTATTGATCTAAAAGGTCGTGTTCAGTTAGGTAGTCAGTCAGTTGTTTGTGGACTAATCGTTCCAAAGCTTTTGAAAGGGTAGGTAAAATACTAATGGGTCGAAAATCGTTAGGAGTTAAGGGAGTTTTTACTTTCGGGAGTGGGCGTACAATTGCTTGCTTCCATAATGTGGGATATATAGAGGTTTGTAGTGAGGAGTTGAAAACATGAGTTATGGTAGGTAGTATAACGTCGATTATTTTGTTAAGTAGAGTGATATTTATACGGTCAGTACCTTCTGCTTTTGTTTTTATTCGTTTGAGAGCTTTCTTTATGTCATTTTCTGTAAGATATGAAAAATGGAAATGTTCTCTGTCTGGTGGATTTGTCAATAGTAGTTCACTTGTTGTATGTGTTTTGTCTTTAGGAGTAAAGAATGTGCTTGTAAAATGGTTATTAAGTGTGTTCAGAGAAACAGGTAGTTTTTCTACCTGTGTGTCTTTCCTTCCTACACCCATTTTATTCAGATTTTTCCAAATATCTGGGTTATTGTTATTAGGTTCAGTAAGGCTGTATAGATGTCTAAGTTTGGCGGTTCTGATAGTTTGTGTAGTCTTGTTTCGTAACCGTTTATAGTGATTAAGATTTATATCAGTTTTGTCAACTCTATATTTCCGATATGCTGCGTCTCTTTCAGTCATCAAGTCACGAATGTTAGCAGACATCCAGGGAGCAGGGTGTCGTTTCACTAGTTTAGTTTTCAGTGGAGCGTGTCTGTCATATAGTTTGTAATATAAGGTTATTTAATGCCTCAACTTTTTCGTCAACAGAATGCAACGCCCATATAGTATGCCAGGGTAATTTTATAGCGTCTTCAAGTAGAGCTGCATTGTTTATATGTTTTAGGTCTCTATATGTGATAGTCTTACGAGCTAGTTTAGGGCACTGCAGTGAATATGCTAAGAATATAATATCATGTGCTGATATTCCGGGAGCTGACAGTTGCCCGTGGGTTAGTACTCTGTCTGGATTATTAGTAGCAATTAAGTCAAGTAAAGTCTCAGAGTGATTGGTGTGATGTGTAGGCTGTAAGGGAAGGATAGTCATATCACAAACTTGGAACGCGGACATAAGCTGTTGTGTATGTCTGTTGTCAGTGTCTAGTATATTTATATTAAAGTCACCCATGACGATAACGTGTTCATATTGTATACGTGCGTTTTGTAGAGCGGATTCTATTTTCTGCTATTTTTTTCATTTTAGGGGGTTGGTACACTACACAAAGAAGGCATTTTTTTGAAGCTTGCGTATATTTCTATAAACATAATTTCAGGAGATGTCTCGTTATTAGAAAAGTATACAGACTTAGGGCAAAGGTCTGTCCTAACGAAGACACCAACACCGCCCCCTCGACTATGTACACGATCATGTCTAAGAAAAGTATAACCATCCATGTCAATTAAACTAGAATTAATGGAGGGAGTGAGCCATGTTTCTGATACGAGAATAGCATGAATATTGGAAGAAGAAAAAATCATTCTAATATCGTCTGTATGTGCAGTTAAGCTTTGTACGTTCAAGTGAACCACATGTAGGGAAGACGGGAAGGGGAGAATGCTGTTTCTAGAACCTGTCTTGCATTATTGTTGTTTGGAAGGGGTTTGAGAAGGGTAGTGTCCTCTAACCTGTCAGAGACCGCCAAATGAATAGCATTATTTGGATGGAAAATTTTAAAAATATTTTAACTAGAATTATAAGAAAAGAACAAGTCACTAATATCTTATTCAAATATTAAATTAATAAATAAAGTAAAATTTCTAAATATAATACTAATAATTAATGTGAAATTTCTAAATATAATTTTAATAATTTATATAAAAGTGCTAAATTGGGGATATGGTATCACTGGGCGTGTTTGCACTAGGTAGATTTACATATCAGAGGCCCGGGTGATGATGCGTTTGGTATCTCCATTTTTCACATGTATTGCGCCATCAATTGTCCACACATTTGTGACCGATTCACACAAGAGATAGCTGGAAGTTGAAAAAAATTGCTTACCTGTTATGGTGGCCACTAGATGTCAGGGGGAACGACTTCCCGCTACCTCTTGTGAGAATTGATAATACTACATATATAAGAAAAATGTATGTTGGTGTTGGAATACTTGGGTAGCTCAGTTGGTTAGAGCGCTAAACGTACAGAGTTTAGAGACTCTGGTTCAAATCCCGACTCAAGCATTCACTTTTCTTTTCATTGCCAAATGTCAAAAATATAGTTATAACATCTAAATATATATTTTTTTGTATGAGTGTGTTTGAGTGTGTGTGCGTGTGCGTCTTTATATGGATACCATTGATACCTAGTTTCTATTTTGTGCCTCAATGTTCCGCATCAGGAGGATGTGGTCCACTTTCAATTTACGCGCTAATTTATCAGACTATGCTATGTTATGTAGACACAGGGGTATAAGGCGATGATTGTATAAGTGTGATATGAGACAGAAGGTCAGGAGAAGATGAAAGTCGATGCTTGCATATAGACGTTTTCTGTCGAAATTAACTAAGTGATCGCCCGATGCTTCTTTTTACTATATTACTTGTCCTTTACTTGCATCAGGAACATCAGGTAAGATACAGTCTGGTTAAACACCTGTAAACATTGTAAGCAAATTTTACATCAATTTAAATGTTATAGAATGGAGACTCATTAACATATACATATGGCTACGATATTATGATGCCTCTCTCCCGGCGAACTGGTCGACCATCAGCCGGTTCATGGTTGGTGAAAACAAATGGATTATTAAACTTAGCTTAGATTTGTTATTACTAAACTTGCTTTAATTTGGCCCAATCATGCTTCCGTTAAAACCACTCATGTTATGGACTTTTTCAATAATTAAACCTGTGGTTTCAAATTAGGTTTCTTTTAAAAACACAGACCTTGCCACTTTTTGTCGAAAATGAGTTTTCGATATCATACAAGAGATGCAGATACAACTTGGACACATATATCAAATAACCTGCAGAATCGTTTGACATAAATAACTTATTTTTAATGTAAAGTATGTAGGCCGTAGATTTTGTTTTATTCTAATGAGAAATTAAATTTTTTGACAAGAACTGTTTTTTATAAAACCCTTCAAATGTATTCACTGAAATTTGTGTAGTGTTTCATTAGAGCAGCTGCTCTAAAAAAACTGACTTAACAATTCCTGTTAAAAAAAAACACTCTGTGGATCCACTCAGTTGAGTCACGTGTTCTAGTGCAGTACCTAATTATTTCAATGTCAATAATGAGGTGAATCCTTTAATACGGAACTAGTATTGGGTGAGGCGCTCAGTACAACATATAACTAAGGCTGTCCTCATGTTGAGATACTTAGTATAACTTGTTCGTCTTCCACTGAACAGTTGATATCAACAAATCAATAGTTGTTCAATTTATCGCAGGTCCACCGATATCTTTGCAAGATGGGAAGTATAAGACAGTATATCATTGATTCAAAAACATTCTTTCATGATGTCAAGAAGGATTTAAGAGATATGACTTATGACGAAATAATTAACTACAAGAGTAAGCTATGTGAACTTACATTCATCATGGTGGTTCTGGAGACGGGAACGTACTTCCCCGCCGTCAAGACGAAATCCTTTGAAGCCATGGCTATGACGAAACTGACGTTGTCTTGCACGTGGATAGGAGCTCCCACCCAGTCACACTCCCACGCTGCTGTCCGTATGCTCTCCGCCTGTTAAAATAATCATAATAGACTATTCTAGTACAAATCACTGCCTATAACATTTGAAAACTATTCAATGCGTCTCTGCTAACTTCAATTGAATAGAATTTCTACTAGGACAATTTTACAAGTTTGTTTTTTATTTATTATTTTCACGTGATTTTCCTCAAGCGGATTAACACTTAACAACAACATGTGCAAAACATCACAAAATATATGGTCCAAGAAAGTCATATTGGTATTTTTTATCGCTAGTGCTAATAAATATAAAAGTAATCAAATAAAAATATTTTTTTTGTATGTAAATATTGTTAAATTAATCAACATTAACATTTGTAAGCAGGATAGTCAAGTACAGTTAATATATTAATTTGGTGTAATATTAATTTCATTTTGAACTAAATTGGGCTAAAGCAATTTGTGAAAAATATATTAAATTAAACAAACTTGTGCTGGTTTATTTTAAACCTATTATTATTAAGTTAAGGGAGCTCTGATCTAAGAAGCTTAAGACGAAATGAGATACCTGGCGAGTAAGTTCATGTCCAATCCAGCAGTAAGCGTATAGCTGCACCATGAAGCCAGAGTAAGCAACAGCACACTGCGACATCTGTAGCAAGTTTCCCCAACTCTGGAAAAAAAAAACATTTCAACAGTAAGTAGGTATAGAGATGCACCATAAAGTCAGAGTAAGCTATAGCATTCTGCAACCTCTGTAGCAATTTCCCCCAACTCTGTAGCATTATAATAATCATGAAGTCAGATTAAGCTATGAAACACCGAAATATCTGTAGCAAATAGCCCCGACTCTGCAACAATCTAAATTTATACATTTTCAAAATTAATCCAGAGTTAGCAACAGCCCATTGCAACATCTGTAGCAATATTCCCCATCTCTGCAATAATCACAATTTATACAACTGCATCATGAAGCACACTACCGCATATACATCAAAATTCCCTAATTCTGCAGGAAACAAATTTCGCACTAATGTACCACGAAGCCCAAGTATACTGCGACATCTTTAGCACGTTTTTCCATCTACGCAACATCAGAAATTAGCACCAAACGTACATCTGCGCCATAAAACCAGTGTAATATACCATACATTATGTAATAAGTTTCCCCAACACTACAACTACACAATTGAGCAGTAAGAATGTAGATAACCAGAATAAGCTATGGAACACTGAGACATCTGTAGCAAGTTGTCCCAACTCAGCAACAACACAGTTCAGCAATAAGGGTATATCTGCACCATGAATTCAAATTAAGCTACAGAATAGTGTTAGCTCAATAGCAAATTGCTACAAGTATACAACAACACAATTCAGCACTAATCGTACAACTGCGCAAGAATTTATAGCAAGATCAGCACAAAATCATATCTGTAGCAACTAGCACCAACTGTGCTAAAAATACAATCCAGCGGTAAGTTTGCAGCTTCATCATAAAGCTAGAGAAAGATACTAAATACTACGACCTTTGCAGTATGGTGCACCAACTCTGCAACAATACAATTCGGCACAAAGCAAATAGACGCACCATGAAGCCGGGGTAAACTAATGCACACTGCGACATCTATAGCAACTTTCTCTAACTCTGTAACAAACACTATTCATCTGCACCATGAAGCCAGAATAAACTATTGCAATTGACATCTGAAGTAAGTTTCCTCAACTTTGTAACGAACATGATTCAGCGGTAAAAGTTCATCTGCACTGTGGAATAAGCTACTGAATCTGTAGTACTTCCTCAACTCTGCAACAAACACAATTCAGCGATGAACGTACTGCTCTACAATGAAGCAAGGTTAAGATACAGCACGCATACGATGTGTGGTAATTTGCATCAACCCTACAAAAAACACAATTTAACAGCTTACGTGCACCATCTAACCAGAATAAGCTACAACACAATGTGATATCTGTAAGAAGTAGACACAACTCTGCAACAATACAATTCAGTAATTTATTCAATAAATGATGATATCAGAAATTTCAGAGGAGACAATTTTTAAGTGTTAAAATTAAGGTCATTATTAATATTTTCCACAACCTATTAAGTTAGTAAATGACATTAAGTAAGGTCCGTTACACCACTCTATTGAAATTTATATAAATAGATGGAACACATTGTATGAATTATATTGTAATGTTTCATCTAAAACACACGTAGCAGGCAAAGCATTCACCTTGTGAGACAGTTGTGCTTTATTTTCAGGAGTGTTAATTTGGTTTGCTCTGCTACATTCTAGATCTCTTTAGATTTATACATTTAGCTATCTTAAATAATCCACATATAACGATAATACACGTTATAAATCATTTGATTGGCAGATCGTGATTAGTTACAGAGTTAAGTCTACAGTGGCCATATATTTACTACTTCTACCAAATCAACAATTAACGGTTTTGACGCAAATAATCACTAAAATATTAGAAGTATTCGGATGAAAAAACCATTGGTGAAGAAATAAAAAAAAACACATATTATGTTAACTTCATCTTAACTTTAGTCTCTAGTGAGTTCAGAGTAATTTAAACCAGTATCATAAATTATAGTTCTATATTGTCAACGAAACCTATAATCATCAGACGTTTCCACTTATGTTTGGATGGTCTCCGAACGTAGAGTCAGGCAGCCACAATACCTCTAGTGGTTACTGTATTTATTAGTAGTTTCAAGGTCGCAAGTATAATTCCAGCCGAGCTCGATGGATGTTTCAATGAGTTCGTTCGGAAGTAAACTAAGGCAATGGCGCGGCACTTGAAATAAACTCAAGCCTAGAAAGGGAGAAATATTCATCAACCTTCTCAGACCCAGATTTAAATAACGAGAGCTGTTGTAGAGCGTCTTTCAGTAAACTAATAATAATAATAACAATATCACAGTCTTTCCTGGATTTGGTACGGTTATAAATTTATTTTCTATATCAATTTTAACGTTACCAGCCATGTGGTGTAGGTTCCATTTGCACTTGAATAGCTTCCATCCTATCTTATTTTTAAATGTCGAAACCACTTTAATCTCATTCTCCTTATTATTTCCGTCATTTATGTACTCCCACTGAATCTCCAGTAAGTTAATTTCTGTTTTGTCTCGTTTTCCATAACTCCTCAAGGATTTCATTTCACTTGCATAAATAACAATAAAGTATCGCGATATATATTCTAACAAAAAAGTTATCAATATCGGTCACGATTGAAAGAACTATATTCCAGTCTAAACCGCTAAGAAATTTAATATAAAAACAAAGATTAGCATTCGAAATGGCAATGTATCATTATTATCATAATTCTTTCAATTATTTCACTTTATATTACTGAATGAACTGTAAAACAGTACAGGAAATTTTCCAGGCAATATTTCATGTATAAAACAATGATACTTCGCCATGCAGTCGGTAATTTAAAATTCTCCTACGAATTCTAGATGTGAATAAGCAGGTCACAATTTTACTTCTATGAAGGTACCATTTGTTGGTCATGAGAGGTGTCATAATATACATAAATAACTTGCCAACTGTACTAAAGCACTGCCGTTATCACCTCTACGCTGATGATCTCCAAATTTACCTACATTCACCTCCTCATTCTCTCTATAACAGCTTGACAAAAATGAATGACGATCTCATATCCATCTTTAACTGGTCTTCAAGTATCGGTCTAAATCTAAATCCTAACAAGTCACAAGTAATTCTAATGGGACAACAAAGACTGCTTACAACCTTTGACATATCTACACTACCAAACATTACTATAAATAATATAATTATCCCTTATTCTTCTTCAGTAATAGATCTTGGACTACATCTAGACGCAAATCTAACCTGGCAAACACAAGTGAAACACATATGTAAAAAGACTTTCTCCATCTTACATTATCTTAGACGTTTAAAGAATTTTCTCCCAGTTTCGTTAAAACAAATCCTTGTGCAGAATCGTGTGTTACCACACTTCGATTATTGTGACATTATATATAATGATCTAAACTATGACTTGTCGCAGAGACTGCAGCGTGTTCATAATGCTTGCGTTCGATTCATTTTCAATATCCGCCGTTATGACCATATTTCCGAACACTTTAATAACCTCTCTTGGCTCCGTCTTACTGACAGACGTAAATTGCACTCTCTTTCACTACTTTTCAAGCTTCTGAATTCCTACATCCCTACTTACCTGGCGTCTAGATTTGAGAAGTTATCCTCTTACCACAATATTGACACTAGATCACAAGATAGCAGTCTGCTAACAATTCCTCTTCATAGCACTTCCTCCTATTCTACTTCCTTCACAGTAGCCTCTGCCCGCTCCTGGAATCTCCTTCCTCAAGATATCAGGGGTTGCCGCACACTTGGTACCTTTAAGTCACGCTTATACAGTTACCTGTTGTCTAATAATTAATTTTTCTCTATTTATTTAATTTTATACTATGTCATTAATCTTTTCCTGTTTTTTTATATATATTGTAGATATATATTTAATTCGTTAAATTTAGAGTAAATCAAAATACATTATAAATATTAATTGTATTGTATTCATAACTTGTAATCGTTTATATTTATAGATATATATTGTAATTTAGATTTAAGACTATTTTTTGTTTGTATATTTTTTTAAACCTGGTTGAGTGGTAGACAAGGCCTTAAGGCCTTAACTCTGCCAGGTAAAATAAAGCTATTATTATTATTATTATTATTATTATTATTATTATTATTATTATAATATCTCCCATGTTTATAGCTAACTTAAACTTAAAATCTGCCTCGCTCCCGTAGAGAACTCTTCTTATATAATCCAGTCGTGTAGCCGGCAGGAGGGCAATATATCCATTCACACTATTAAAATGTGAGTTTCGTTTTCCAAACCTTAATATTGATTTTACAAATTATTCTCATCCGCAGAAAGGGGTTTTCTGCATTGCGAAGAATACAATCTTACACCAGAACAGCATGTCAAGCAAAAGGCTTTGTAATCTAGAAAATCAATTCATCGAGAAGGAGGTACTTTTGGATTTATTGAAGGACCTACAACAAATCATCGACAGATGGGTTGCTTGGGAAATCTTGAAGGCTCTATATCACCTTATCTAACGTTTATATTGGTATAACTGCATCATAATTTATAATATTTTTCATATTAAAAAAAAATCCGGAGATTGAAGTTTATGGCAGTGATAAGGTGGGTCAGATACTTTCAAAACTCCATAATATCTCGGACAACCTAAGAAATATATTGTCCATACGCTACAATATGATGCCTCATATTTTTCTTAATTTGTATGATCATGGACAAAGTATATAATTGTGTCAAAAAATATAATTTAATGTAATATTTACCCTTTCCTACCTACACAATGTATAATACCTAGTAACATAGACTAATAACTTATTTATTTATGGGATGAAGAAATTGAAAACTAATAAAAGTACACGTATTTACTAATAGTTACTTGGTTTCTATGATCTGAATTAATAAATATCTATGCATTATGGGAAATATGTTTTGAGAATACAATTCGAATAAGAAAATGGGATGAATAAATATCGCAATTTTAGGATTTATGAGAAGGAATCACAAGACTGGAAAGAAGACCTAAGCCTACGTTGCAAAAAAACAGTTGCACAAGGTGGTAAAATATTGGTGAGAATCGAAGTCAGATAGAAATTTTTAAAAACTACTCCGTCTTCCTAATGTAAATACAACTACTGACTAAGATGTTAAATAAATAACTCACTGGTACTACCGAATCCTGAGGTTCACGGAATCATGGACAAAAGTTATCCAAAATACATCCGTATCCTGAGATGATGTATTCTAATTAACCACTATTTAATTCATGTTCCTCAAGTCATGGCTAATATTTTTCTCCAACATCACCTTTGGCCTACCTATTGGCTGCTTTCTCTTTGGTTTCTTTCGGTTTGGAAGTTTCATTGCCCCATTTACATCCCCACTCGCATCAAATATTCTAACCATACAGAAATAATTATGTTATTTTAACATCATTCAAAATATTCTTTTGTCAACAACAGAACTAAACTCTCGGTTATCCGAACGTTCGGGACCTCAAATACATATGAGATTCTTGAGTAATTCGAAGAAGAAAATATATTAAACCAATAATAAAATGTATTTATTAATTTCCTGAAGTGTATATATATGTGGATTTATCCGAATACATGACCGAAAATATTTTTATTTTACCTAAAAACACCGTATTACAAATATGTAACATTAAGAGGAGGAAGGGTTATGAAAAAAATAGGATATTTAGTTTCACTTACTAACTTGTTCCCCATTCAAAACTTCATATTATGTCATATGCGTAAAATAGAAGTTTAATGTTTTAATAATCTCTGAAAATACCGACCAATACTGGCTTCCTTGAACATAATTTGACACAAGAGTGGAAAATACATACCATGGCACAGGAAAAGGATGCGCAGCACATGCCCCCCAGAATGATGAAAAACTGTCCCATCAACTCCTTGTTAATCACATCTTCCATGTCTTGCATGTACCTGCACATAAAATACGTTTGTTCTGAAATCTACACTACATCAACACCTTTCATTTTTTCTCAATTTTAGCGAATTATGATAGATTCAAGCTGTTAGGTTTGTACTCATGAAAATAAATTTCAAACCTTCATCAACTCACTCATTAGGCACTAAAAACAGAGTTTGAAATATATATCAATACTAATAAAATTCATTGTTAAAATCGTTGACGTGGAGAGTCATAAAATAAGTTAAAACATAGCTTCTTAGGTAAGATCCGTCGTCCTCAACTTATAAAATATGTATTCTTTATGCCTGTAGGCTTTTCAGAACATCCGTTCCATCTTCAGCAGGTCCTTCTTCGCTACAATATCTAGTATGGTGGTTGATGCTGCTGGTCTTAATGTGATGAGTCACTACAACACCACATTAGGACCAGCAGCATCAACCATCATACTACATATTGTAGCGAAGAAGGACCTGCTGAAGATGGAACGGAGGTTCTGAAAGGCCTACAAGCATAAAGAATACATACTTTATAAGTTGAGGACGACGTATCTTACCTAAGAAGGTATATTATATATATATATGTGTGTGTGTGTGTGTGTGTGTGTGTGTGTAACACCCTCAAGGACAAGTTCATTTTATTGAATATGATAAATTCAGACCACATGAAAAACATATGTCACAGTAAGTGGACCCCAAACAAATGGCTCAAAGATAGAGCAAAACCTCTCTCGCAGCGACGCAGGTTTGTATTCTCGCATAGAAAATTCAAAAAGGTGCAGAATGCCTTCTTAATATGGATTCCCCTAGTACCTTCCAACTGTTGTCACAATTCGGCAATGGTTGTTGAAGGCCCTGAAAAAAAGAGTATTTGCCCGCTTCATGAAGTCTCATACGTGTTCAATTGGGGACAGGTGTAGGGAGCGTCCTGACCAGTGCAGTTGTTGTTCAACATAAATAAACCTTTGCGTCGTTGAACTCGTAATTCGACTTCCGTTATCCTGCTGATAAAGCACATCACTTCCCTGAAGAACAAACGACTGTAATACAATGTTAGCAACATATGCAAAGTAGCGGACACTATTTAGTTTGACCTTAAGGAACATCAAAAATGCAACAGCGAGTTGTAACAGATACCTCCCCATAGTACTGAGCTTGGGGTGGGCCAGTTTTCATAGGTGAATGCACACCGGAAGATGTCGCTCAACATGATACGCTCTACCTGTGTACGTCCATCACTCGAATGAAGACGAAACCTTCTCTCATTGGCTGAAAACAACAGAGCTCCATTCCACTCTCCAATCGATTCTTTCGTGACACCAGAGGAGCCGTACTTGACAGCGTCGTAGTGTATGAAATAACCAGGCCAAAGGCATACGTGAGCTTAATCCTGCTGCGAGCAAAAGGTTCCCAATTATCCCTGGTATCACAGCAGGTGTGCAACATGTACTCGGATTTATTCTCTGGTTGCTGTTCGTACAGCTCTCGCCAACTATCTCAATCTTGACTTACGTCAGTACTTTGCGGCCGTCCGTCCAGAACCTGGTACACGAGAGTGGGAATATTCCAGACTATTGCTGAAAATAGCGACACACCACTGATGCATTGTACTCAACATGTACGGCAATCCATCGATATGTTAATCCAGCTTCCTACAGGCGTAAGATTTTACACCGCTCGAATGACTGAAGTTTTTCAATAGGCGTACTTACCGTTAGTGGGGCATCGATGTATCCTAGAGTGAATGTTGCAAATACTGTTCACCTCTACAACCACCACAGTTACTAACTGCTAAATCAAAACACAGGGCACAAATACAGACATTATCTGACTGCCGATGACCGAGACAAATGAATTACTAACACTACAACTTCTCCGTATGCAGACATTATACCCTGATGTCAATGAACACAGACATGCAGAGAGTTGTATTTTCAAGGTAGTATATATATATATATATATATATATATATATATATGTGTGTGTGTGTATGTGTGTGTGTGTGTAACATGAAAAGAAATATACATATATGTTAGCGTAATGCGTCGTGTACTTTTTTACATGTTTCAATATCATCCCTTTCGGATCTTGTGAGTGGTGTTCAACTCGAGGTATGTTCAGTACAGTCTACGGCTACACCAGAGGTGGCGCGCAGCGAACAAGATGCTGAATTGAAATTCTGCTTTCGTCTCCACAATTCTTCAGCTGAGATATATGCAGTGTTATCTGAGGCTTATTTGAAAGACTGTTCTTGTCTACAGAAAAGCTTGAAGATGCTATAAACTGTTTAAAAAGGGGACTCATTAAATTCCATACTTAAGGTGGACTCCTATGTTTGATCTCACAGAACAAAACATCGAGAACACCGACTCAATAACATTTAGAATAATTTCTGAAATATTGAATAATTTACTGGGTGCCTCTAACACGTTGGTTACAGAAACATTGCACATGGCATGTGTTTTTGCGATGCGGGTTCGAAGATTGCTGATCACAAACAAAAAGGCTTGCGAGTGCAGGTTTGGATGCTGTTGAAGATATGGTATAGGAAGATTTATTGTTTGTTTCAAAGGTAGTCGCTGATGAAATTTGCTACGTCATTTCGATTCTGAGAACATACAGCAAAGATCAGTATGGTTATATTCTTCATCACCAACTCCCAAAACAGTAAATGTAGTTTAATCTTCCTGAAAAGTTAAGGTCATCTGTTTTTATAGTTATGAAATGGTGTATAGGCGTGTCGTATATATATATACACAAGAGTATCTGAAAAATGCTATAGAGATGCTCTGACAAATCTGCAAGGCAATATCAGATACAAAAGGTCAGACCACCGTACACAAAGCTTCATGTTTGCACCGCGATAATACCAGACCGGATATCTCATATTTTGTTGCTGAATATCTTGCAAGAATTAAGTAATGTGCCTCCCTCTTCCTTCCTATAATCCGTGTTAAACACTGTTTGAATTTTTTCTGTACCATTACCTTAACAAAAGCAAGTGCAGGAGGCTTTTCCATCTCCAGAAGCAGTAGTGAAAAAGGGGAGGTAGTTTTCAAAGGTCTGCCGAAAAAATGGTTTCTAGCATGTCTTTGTAGACTGGAAAAACCTGAGACAAGTTCAATGCATCCGAAGGAGACCACTTTGAGAAGTAGAATCAAAGTTCGTAGGATTAGTAGAGGTATGTTACCAAAATCATTGTCTACTGAACATTCTTCGTTTTATACGTGAGGCAATCAGATGTAAACATGAATAAGTTATTTTTCTAATATTTTTAAACAATCAACTTCAATGTTAAATATAGATTTTTAATGCTTGGTTGTTTGTCAAAGAGAACGTTGGCTTATTACTAAACTGTGGAGTAAATCACTACTGAAAACATGTTAATATATTGTCAAATTTAAGACTCTGAATGCGTAATGTGACATCTGAACGCCTCATATGTTTCTGTGTGTCTTATAAAGTTGTAGCAGACACACGTTATGTGTTCTTTTTCTGTTTTAATGAAACTTGGCATGAAGCAAGCAATTGTGAAAACTGAATTCGAGTTCTTTAATTAGCGAAATCACGCCATTGCTATGCAGTTTAACCTGAAGCTATAATTTAAAACTTCTCTAGAGGCCATATTGGCGGACTCCTCTTTCGCAACTCTGCAATAAAACAAAGAATCCATTCTATAAGTATCACTGAAATGGGCCACTAGGAGTGAGGGTTAATCTGATACGATTTGACTGAAATAGCATTTGATACTAGTATTGGAAATTTCAAATCATGAGGATGACCAATTTGAGTTTTTTTTAATACAAGATCTGAGTTTGTACTTTATTACTAATGCATTAAAACTATTTTCGTATTTAATTTCAAATTCAAATTCAAATGTTTTACAAATTTTAATACAGAACAATAGATCAAGCATATATACGATTACGCATAATGATAAGCATAGCCCACATAATCTACTAATAACCTAAATGTAGATGCGATTTAACTTAATACGTTGAAGCGTCTCAGAAGAAAATTTAAACAAAGAACGCTATATTGTTCGCATTTTTCTTCCAACCATACTTAAAATATAACACATAATTTTTTGGTAGAATTGTACATCTGATTATTAGGCGTTCAGGTTTATCTGGATAACTAAATTTGGAAGTGGCTTTATCAGAAAATGCATAGGTTCTTCTCTAACAGGGGAAGACATTTTCACATGTGATTTCGACCAGTATTGGTTAAGAGTCCACCAGCATGTTGAGGAATTTAGATAGTTAGAAACGTAGAAGCCGCCTGGAAGGCTAAGGGCATGCTAGTCCGGTTCGTTCACTAAATTTAATGTATGCTTAACCTTCGATTTAAAAATACCGTCACGCTGGAGGAACTGCACAGAATAACAAAAATTCCTCAGCAAGTAGAATTTTCATTGCAGCCAGCAGAACCTTGTAAATGTACCTACTGAAATGTCATCTTTCAGGTTAATGTCCACATTTTATAGCCCGACCTTGTTGTTTCGCGAAATCGATACAAGTCTTCTTATTCAAATGTGACAACCAATTTTGTTGCGAATAAACATACATGGCAGACACTAAAGCGATTTTAAATTAAGGCCGTCAGGTACACCCTCGCTCATAATTGTCGGATTTTGCTGCTGCTTTTTAAAATTATTTCTCTTTTTATTTTGCTGGCACATTCGAGGGCCACTATAAAATAAGAAAATTAGGACCGCTAGGCGATTTTCAAAATTTTGCTTGAGGTTATCTCCACTCCTTAAATAATCAGGTTTTGTATTTTAACCAAATCAACCTCCTACATAATTTAATTTCCCTATCTAGTAAGTTACGTATACGAAGAATTATAAGGTTTACTCAAAAAACAGGGAAAGACCACAATTGAATTTCCCATCATTTAGAATAGAATAGAATAGAATAGAATAGAATAAAATAGATTTATTTAGCCTGGTGGAGTTAAGGATTTTTTAAAAATTAATATTAATGAGTTGTTTCTGTTAGTAATTTTATTTTCAATTTGTTTCTTGAAGATGGTAAAGTTTGGCAGTCTCTGACATATGATGGAAGGGAATTCCATGATCTAGCAAGAGATATTGTAAAAGATTTCGAATAATAGGTAGTATGATGAGGAGGGATATAAAGGGCACTGCGCCCAAGGAATCGGGTATTTAATTTATGTATATCAGAGAGTCTAGTGATGCGGTGTGATAAATAATACGGTAATGATGTGTGTAATATATTATAGAGAAGGCATAGGGAATGGATGGTTCTATGATCTTGTAGACAATTGTACCAGGGATGGTGTCACGTGATCAAATCTGCATATACCACAAATAAAACGTACAAGAATTATGAACACGTTGAAGTCTTTGGGTAAGAACAGTATTTAGGTCAGTAAAAAGAGTATCACAATAATCAAAATGGGGCATTGCAAGTGTTTCTACTGGCATTTTCCTTAGAGCAAACGGTAAACAATTTCTTATACGATTTAATGAGTGTATTATTGAGATGATAGTTTTGCAAATGTTATTTATCTGTTTATCCAAAATTAAATGTTTATCCATAAATACTCCCAGATTTTTTACTGTCTCACTATAAGGGATCTGAACCCCATTAAGTGACACATGTAATACTGTATTTGTGTTAATTGAGCATAATAGTCTCTGATGACCCATAATGATTGGTTGTGTCTTTCTAGGATTTAATTGAATTCCATATTTCTTTGTCTACGCCGTTAGCGAGTCAAGGTCCTCATTAATTTTGGTTACTGCGTCATTTAAATAATATTTGTCTGAGTGAAAGTAGATCTGCATGTCGTCCGCAAATAAATGATGTTTGCAATGTTATAGGGAGTCAGATATGTCATTTATATAGATTAAAAAAGCAATGGGCCGAGCACCGAGCCCTGTGGAACCCCAGCTTTATGGTAGGTCCAAGAAGAGCGTAATGTAGAATTTCCTACAACATATTGCTGGCGCTCACGAAGGTAGGAGTTGAACCATTGAGTGACACTGTCAGAAAGTGAGAGGTTTTTTTAGTTTAAGCAACAATAAGTCCAAGTCTACCGTGTCAAATGCTTTACTAAAGTCAAGTTGTGTAAGAATAGTAAGTTTTCGACTATCAGATGCTTCGCGTATGTCTTCGCATATATTTAGTAGAGCAGTATTTGTATTGTGTCCTGTCCTAAAGCCTGATTGGTATTGATCTAAAATGTCGTGTTCAGTTCGGTAGTCAGTCAGTTGTTTATGGACTAATCGTCCAAAGCTTTTTAAAGGGTAGGTAAAATACTAATGGGTCGAAAAACGTTAGGAGTTAAGGGAGTTTTTACTTTCGGGAGTGTGCGTACAATTGCTTGCTTCCATAATGTGGGGTATATATAGGTTTGTAGTGAGGAGTTGAAAACATGAGATATGATAGGTAGTATAACGTCGATTATTTTGTTAAGTAGAGTGATATTTATAAGGTCAGTACCTTCTGCTTTTGTTCTTATTCGTTTGAGAGCTTTCTTTATGTCATTTTCTGTAAGATATGAGAAACGGAAATTTTCTCTGTCTGGTGAATTTGTCTATAGTAGTTCACTTTTTGTCTGTCTTTTGCCTTTAGGAGTAAAGGATGTGCTTGTAAAATGGTTATTGAGTGTGTCCAGGGAAACAGGTAGTTTTTCTACCTGTGTGTATTTCCTTCCTACACCCATTTTATTCAGATTTTTCCAAATGTCTGGGTTATTGTTATTAGGTTTTGTAAGGCTGTATGGATGTCTAAGTTTGGCGTTTCTGATAGTTTGAGTAGTCTTGTTACGTAACCGTTTATAGTGATTGAGATTTATATCAGTTTTGTCGACTCTATATTTCCGATATGCTGCGTCTCTTTCAGTCATCAAGTTACGAATGTTAGCAGACATCTAGGGAGCAGGGTGTCGTATCACTAGTTTAGTTTTCAGTGGTGCGTGTCTGTCATATAGTTGTAATATAAGGTTATTTAATGCCTCAAATTTTTCGTCAACAGTGTGCAGCGTACATATAGTATGCCAAGCTAATTTTATGGCCACTTCAAGTAGGGTTGCATTGTTTATATGTTTTAGGTCTCTATAAGTGAAAGTCATACTAGTTAGTTTAAGGCACTGCAGCGAATATGCTAGAAATATAATGTCATGTGCTGTTATTCCGGGAGCTGACAGTTGCCCGTGGGTTAGTACTCTGTCTTGATTATTAGTAGCAATTAAGTCAAGTAAAGTCTCAGAGTGATTGGTGTGATGTGTAGGCTGTAAGGGAAGGATAGTCATATCACAAGCTTGGAACGTGGACATAAGCTGTTGTGTATGTCTGTTGTCAGTGTCTAGTATATTTTATTAAAGTCTCCCAGGACGTTAACGTGTTCATATTGTATTGTAGAGCGGATTCTATTTCTGCTATTTTTTTTCATTTTAGGGGGTTGGTTCACTACACAAATAAGGCATTTTTTGAAGCTTGCATATATTTCTATAAACATAATTTCAGGAGATGTCTTGTTATTAGAAAAGTATACGGCCCTTGGGCAAAGGTCTGTCCTAACGAAGACACCAACACCACCCTCTCGACTATGTACACGATCATGCTTAAGAAAAGTATCACCATCCATGTCAATTAAACTAGAATTAACGGAGGGAGTGAGCCATGTTTCTGGTACGAGAATGGCATGAGTATTGGATGAAGATAAAATCATTATAATTTCGTCTACATGCGCCGTTAAACTTTGTGCATTCAACTGGACCAAATGCAGGGAAGTGGGGTAGGGAGAGAATGCTGTTTCTAGAACCTGTCTTGGTTTATTATTGTTTGGAAGGGGTGTGAGAAGGGTAGTGTCCTCTAACCTCTCAGAGACCGCCAAATGAATAGCATTATTTGAGTGGATAATTTCTAAAATATTTTAACTAGAATTATAAGAAAAAACAATTCACTAATATCTTACTAAAATATAATATTAACAATTAAGTTTAGTCACTTGCTTTAGATTTTAACTCTAAACATCACTTTTTTAATTGTAGTGTTCATCATTTTTATATATACCGCCATCTCACGTACCATAGACAGATATAGACGTGGAGAAATAATATTGATTACACGCGAGAATACTTGGAGTTGGAATGTTACCTACTGACAGCAAACAACACCGCATGAGATGGCCTCTTCCCTTTTAGTCGCGTTACTATCCATTCTAAAAGCACTTACAAATTAGTGCAACGACAGAAGGTATAGTTAATAATTACGGAGACGGATGTTCTTTCAGTGGTTATACTTACATGTTCACTTGTTCGTGTAACTAGTACACTGCTCAAAACAATTAGAGGAACACTTGTAATAAATTGAATAAGTAATTGTTTTTTAAAGCTGTGATGCTGAAAGTTGGACAATATGTAAATTGAATTATTAATTTTATTATTGGATACAAATTTTAAAGATCCATGGCCTGAATACAGAGAAATTACCTCAAATAACAAATATAGAGAATTTTTTTTATTTTGGAAGGCACTGGCCACTTCTAATTGGTAAGCTTCCTGATGTTGCTATAGTGACGAATGTTGATTATTGCCTTGTTTATTGAAGTCTCTGACAAAATGAGGCATTTAAATGAGTTTGAAGTGTATCATGCTCTACATCATTTACGACAAGGTCAATCTCTGCGACAAATGGCTAGAGAGTTTGGGGTTTCTCCTTCCGTGGTGTCCAGGTTACGCAACAGGCACAGAGAGACAGGTCAGTATTGCAGAAGACGTGGCCAGGGCCGTAAATTTAAAACAAGCCCCCAGGATGACAGATACGTTGTTCTTTCTGCTCTTCGACAGCGTACAAAAACTGCAAAAGGCCTGCAGAATGACCTTCATATGGCTTCCGGAATCCGGGTTTCAGACCAAACCATAAGGAACAGATTAAGGAAAGAGAATATTCATCCAAAAAGGCCCGTTAAAAAGCCACGCTTAACAAATGGGCATAAGGCAGCTAGACGTACGTATGTTGAAAACCATGGTGATTGGAACCTGAACCAGTGGGAGTCTGTGCTCTTCTCGGACGAATCCAGATATCGTCTTACACGTTGTGATGGTCGATTGAGGGTGTGGGGATGGCCAGGAGAACGATTTTCTGCAGAGGCTGTACAGGAAATTGATAGATTCGGAGGAGGTTCCATGATGGTGTGGGCCGGAGTTATGTACAACAATCGTACAGACCTTGTACTTGTTCTCCAGCGACTGAATGCTGTCCGGTATATCGAGCACGTTCTGGAAGAGTAAGTAGTACCTGCTGCCATTAGATTAGGCCCTGGATTTCTGTTTATACAGGATAATGCCAGGGCACATTCTGTGGCTGTCACCAGGGATTTCCCGAGGAGGAATGAAATTGAGGTAATAGAGTGGCCAGCGGTCAGCCTAGACCTCAACCCTTTTGAACACTTGTGGGATCTTCTAGACAGGAAGGTTAGGAACCGACATCAAGCTCCACAAACTCTGCAGCAACTTGGAGATGCTCTGAAGGACGAATGGGAGAATATCCCGCAAGAGGAAATCCAGAATCTTATTGGGAGCATGCCACGAAGGTGCCAAAGTGTCATCGAATGTCGTGGAGGCCATACACGATACTAACTCTATATAACGAGTGTTTAACTTTGAAAAATAAGCACAAGATTCAATTGCTTACATAGCGGAATTATTTGAAAAGTTAATTGTCAGCGTTACTCATTTGTTTTTACTGACATGAGCAATAAATAAATAAATAAATAACCACAAATAATGTACTTTATTAATTTCATGTTTGTACCTTTATCCAATGAAAAAATATTTGCATATTTTATAGTGTTCCTCTAATTTTGAGCAGTGTATTACTCTATCCCTCTTTTCACTCCCTACCATTATTCTTGTGAGTAATGTCCTCTACATCAGGCATGGGGAGCTGCCGAATGACATCTTCCTCATTCCACCTTTCGATGAACTCAAGACTGTTGTTATTGTCATCTCGGCACAACCTTACACATGCACTAATCCCTTCCATTCGTACGTACTTTACGTATATCTGTACAAACGTTTGAAGGGGGCGTAATAGACCGGTGACACTAATTTATCTATGTCAGGCTGATAGTATTCTTAGAGAGACGTAATATTGAGACATGAGTGGCATCGTTTAGTCTGGAGTGTGTTTTAGATTTGATATGATTTCTCAGCAATCAATTTTGAAATCCGGTAACTAACACGTACTGAATTCTCTGAAAGTGGTTGTCTGCTATCGTTTTGGAGTGTTTGCTGCTTTAGTTTATTTAAAAATCCCATCCTGTCATTCTCTGTGTAAACAAAACATACAATGTCCCCTATGTCTATTATATGTAATTTCTGAATTTCAACTCCATGCATGTTACCTAATGTACTTTAAAAGTATATTTCATTAATATGTCCCTGTGAAATATAATTATTTATTTCTAACCGTGCCTGTGCCTGTCCGTATTGATTTACATGTGAAGATCTGAAATGTCGTGGGATATTATGGTGTTTCACATGACAGAACCGCGTAGAACACAATAAACAAAAACTTTTGTGCCATTCTGAATGCAAAAACAATAATTTACCCAGTTCGTATTAAAATTATATTGGTGTTTAGAATTTGTCCCGATTACGCTGGATTGAACGCCACTGACTCTCACTGTGTACTGTCAATCACTGTGTACCTTGCGTCTCCAGTGCAGGTACAAATGAGTGGAGTGGGTATCGGCGGGGAGGATATGTTAAGAGCTCTCGGAGCCCAAGCTCCCCATGCCTGCCCTACTCATCATGTCATTCAGTGGGGTAATCCTATCAATCCTGCCCAGTCTACAGAACAACTTGTGTACGCCATTAACCAATTCCAGGCAACTATTTTAATGGACAGAACACTAATTACACAGCACAAAACGTACCCGACATAGCAAAAAACATTTGGACCATCTTCCAAAATTATTTTTTTAAATATTACTTAAAATGGTTTCGGAAATTAGTAGACAATTGTAGGGCTCATTCGGTGCAGATGTGGATACAAAAGTTTAAATATATAATTACAAACAACCATTTCCCAAGTTCAGTATGCAAAATGCGCCACCTTGGAAAATACTTAAAATAATGAAATTGAGCAGAGCTCCTCCTCCCCCCTCTGCCACTCAAGCAAACGTAAATTGATCTTGAGGTGCGGTCAAATTCTAGCGGTGTCTTTACAGCACGTTTCCCCCTCAGCAGCTCACCACCTCGTTCATGAGGTTGACCACTACTTTCATGGCACATCTGTCTTGTTCTCCCTTTTATCCGTTTACACAAAAAACAAACAGTGCGCCTGACAGAGATAAAATCACAATATTTACTATCATGAATAACCGAAATAAACATTACACCTGCTCCCAATTTTATATGTAGGCCTATTTTCAAATTTCAATACGGTATTTTACCTAAATCTGGCAAATATTGTTCTAACCAGACAACATGAGACCATTAACTTTTCTGCAAGTGTAAGATATTCGAGGAACTCATTTTAGCTCTTCTCAAAATTGAAGTCTCAGAATAAATTAGCGAATCATCAACTTGGTTTTAGAAATTCACACAGTTCTCCGCTTCAGAAAACTAGACTGATCACACAATTGGCCTATACATGGTAATTCTGACCGAGGACATTTTCATGCTATGCTTTGCAGCTTTACTAGCCAATTATAGGTGTGGTAGTTTCTCGTTGCCTTTCACATCGGTTAAGGATGACAATAATAATGATGGCCGCAGACCATTGGGCCCTAAGCTTCCTGACATTTGTCTTACATGTGAGGAAAATCCCCGAAAAATCTCACCCAGAAGCCTGTCTCGACTGGGAATCGAGCCCGTGCCCGCTGTGTGACAAGGCACATGTTACCTCGACACTACAGTGGTGGTACGGGATTAAAAAAGAAGGTACTTTCGTTGTCTTTCTCGACTTTGAGAAACTTTCCCTGCTTCTTGGCTAAATTAATTATTTTTAAATTAATGAAATTTAAAGTTTCGAAATCAATCATTAAATGAATAGCTAATAATCTCGAAAATAAACTACTTTATTGATTAAATAAAAATAAAACTACGTTTTATTTTTATTTAATTAATAAATATGGATTTACATCAAGTAAACACCAACTCAATTGATTAAACTACTTTATGTCTAAATTAGTGGGTTTACTTCAGATCGTAAGACTTTCCTTCCAGGATCTTACAAGATACAGTCTTATTTCGATTACTATAAGATAACTAGCTATCAGAACTCTCTTATATTCCACATATTGAAACTACATTTATCGCTGATTATATCTTCATATTTTTTAAAATCATATTTTGATTTCTTCCTAGAATAATCTATATCTTCTAGTATGGCCTGTATAATATTCTTACTTGGTTCCACGAGCCGAAAATATTAATTAATCGAACCAAGAACCAAGTTATTAAATTTACGAAATCTCAATGGCACTCGTCGGTCAAAACCACTTTGGAGGATTACAATCACCGCTTGCAGC
Organism: Diploptera punctata; assembly: GCA_030220185.1. NCBI lineage: Eukaryota > Metazoa > Arthropoda > Insecta > Blattodea > Blaberidae > Diploptera > Diploptera punctata. The sequence continues at coordinate 895,905 of JASPKZ010000464.1, read as the reverse complement.
CTTCAGTTATGTATCTTGGACTCTATTTAAATTTAAAACTGAAATTCAAAATTCATATTCCAAATATAGGCCTACCTCAAAATCAAACCCCGGAAGTATATTTTCATACCCATGTTTCAAGATGTGTACAACAAATTAATTCCATATAATGCTGTGTTCACCAGCATACTGCTCACTCTCTATGAGGTTTGGAGTGTCCGCGCTGTCTGTCACAAAAAGAATGTTCATATAATTCCAAATAAACCATCAATTTTTTTAGCTACGCTAGGATCAGAAAGTGCTAATTGTTACACATACGCCCTATATTGCGATATTTATCAATAAATTGAACACAATTTTACAACAGATCATTAATAAATTCAATAAAATATATCGAAATACGGGTCATACGCGACAGAGATATGCCTTGCATCGAAACATATTCATTATATTCATGGATGGACTCAACTAACTGAAGTAGCGTGGCTCATAGCTGCGACCCGATGCCTGGTTCAGGGTGGACACATATTTATCTCTCATTAATCCATGGCTCATAAAGTAAAACAGTAATGGAGGCTAGTATTAAATGAAACAATCCAATTTTGTTAGGAACAAAGATATTTGCTGTCAACGAACCGTAATTTGTTCAAGTATGCGTCACATGGTAGAGACCGGTACTTATTTAGTTGTTGTAGTAACAATAGCCACTTAAGTCGGTAATGGTACTTACTTTAATATCATCTGGTGGTGTTTGATGCACTCTTTGATTTGCTGATCGCAGTTTTGTTGCTGACTGATTATCTTCAAGTTGGCTCTTAGTTTCTCTAACTGACTGCAGGCAATAGCCACTAGGTAGGCGAACAGACTTGGGAACCCAAAGAATGGTAGAATAATCCACAATCCCAGGAAATACTGTAACCAGAGTAGGTATATCAAATTGGAAATTCGGAAATAACTTCGACATATCTAATAACTAAAGGATGACATTATCTAGTTGAATTTACTGTATTCCCAAAGAAAGAAAGTCCTCACGCGGAGGGAGCGGCACACGGGATGTTGAGTACGTACAGGTGGATATCTCGAATAACATTGCCTAATGAAGAAGTTAAATGTTTAACTATCAATATTTTGTGTGTGTGATCTATAAAATAAGCCTTCTAGACATATTAATTGTAAAAATTATTAGTGATAATATTAAATGTTATATTAGATTTATATGTTATATTAGATTATAATTGTGCTTAAAACGCATGCCAAACAATGTTTTCGAAGTGTACAATACATCCTGGAACAGGGGTCTATCTCGTACTCGCCCGCATTCCTACTTGGGTTATTCTTTCTCTGGGATATCAGTGACTTGAAAATTATATTTTATGGATGAGTCGAGACCAATTAATAATATACTTCAATACACTTAATTTTATTTAATAATTCCTTCAAATATGATTACTTAATTAGATAAATATTAAAATGTACGTTACATAACCCATCTAACAACTGATTTAAATTGACACCCCTAAATATGCTCATAGCAATTTAAAAGCTAAGGGTATTAGGACTATTTAAGTATAAAAAGAATAATTAAATTGAAGCAAGGACGAAAAAAGGAAGTACAGAACACCCACGTCAAAAGTGTTCCGATGAGATGTGTGAAATGGGCCACGGCATTTAAGAAAATCATTTCACTATGTATATTCATAGTACACAAGGTGTTGTTATATTAAGTAATGTATAGATGTATGATTACTTAATTAGATAAATATGAACAGACAGGTGAATGGAGAAGACTACATAACAACGAACTACATGGTCTTTATAGGAAGCCAGATATAATAAGAACAGTTAAGTCTCGTAGACTGCGATGGGCAGGACATGTTGCACGTATGGGGAGTGAAAGACTTGCATGGAAGCTTCTTGTAGGAAAACCAGAGGGAAAACGTCCAGTTGGTAGACCAAGAATGAGGTGGGAGAATAACATTAACTATGATTTGAGGGAAGTAGATTATACAGGGAATGATTGGAAAGCATTAGCTCAGGATAGGGATGTATGGAGAGCTTATGTCCGCGCGGCCATGAACCTACGGGTTCGATAGTGCCAGTGAGTAAGTAAGTAAGTAAGTAAGTATAGATATATGGGCTAGATGTATGGGTATGGAATGTATAGGCTCACACTATAATTATCACTAGAAGTGGAAGTAGGAGGACATTATCTTACATACATATCTACCTAACATATATGTCCTTAAACATTGAATATTGCATAAAGTTATTGTTATTTTGTGGTACGTCATTTTAAAACAAAAAGTAATGAAATGAACCAGATGGCATTGTGCAGATCAATATAGAAAATAGCTACCTTTCACAAAAATGAGATAAAGTAATATGTTACCATTTAAAAATATATTCGAAGAAGTCAAATTCTATAGAAATTACCGAAAATTTTATTATTTTTTGTAAAAATATTCATCATAAAATAGTAGATTTCGATGTGAAGGAAATATTTTTAAAAATAAAATAGTTATCTATGCGTTTTTTTTTGTCAGAATACTTTACATAAACAGTATCAATTTATACAAAAAGGATAGATGAAAATTAAAAATAATAACTAGAGCTGGGACCTCATTGCTGTGTCGCTTTCAAACAGTTGACTACACAGGTAGTTAGTCCCGTGCGCAGTGCTGTGCTGCTACAAGTATAGTGTGCAGTCAAGTCATAATACCGATCACAACGATCTGATGAATGATTACAACAAACACACACAAGATGAATTCACTTGTATGTGAGTACGGCCCTGAGTATTTTTGCCTAAAAGATGATAAAATATTTTGTAAATTGTGTAATGTAGAGTCGAAGGGGGAGAGAGCAATTTGTATCAAGAGCCATTACAAATCTAAAACACACATTGGGAATGTAAAACATAAGATTGACGATGAAATACAGAAATCTGCATAAGGAGTTTCAGACACTGTAATCAGCGTGAATTTCACAAGGATTTATGCGAAACGATATTTTCCGCCAATATTCCTTTCAATAAAGTGCAAAATCTAGCTTATAAATTTGTTTTGAGAAATATACGGGAAGAAAAATTCCTTGTGAAACAACTTTACGCAGGTATTATTTTTCTCCTTGTTATGAAGACGTTCTGAAATACATTATAAATACTGTGGCAGATCATAAAATATGGGTGTCAATCGATGAAACCCAGGTTGCGTCCGGAAGGTCTGTAGGAAATGTGATAGTGGGGATATTATCACCTGAAAAACCCGGGAATAAATGTTTGTTAACTACCGAGGTCTTAAATAAAGTCAACCATTTTGAAATCGACAACCTTTTTGAAAATGCTATGTCTCTTCTGTGGCCCAATTAAATAAAAAGAGACAATGTTTTTCTATTTTTAACAGACGCAGCCCCTTATATGTACAAAGCAGCTTCCAGAATTAAAGAACGATATCCGAAAATGATACATGTAACTTGCTTGGCCCACGGACTTCACTGAGTAGCCCAAGGAATTAGGTTGCATTTCTCTGATGTGGACCATTGATCAAACATGAAGAAAATATTTTTAAAGGCCTCTTCTAGGAAAAAGAAATTTAAAGAAATTGCATCGGAAATCCTTTTGCCACCTCAACCTGTTTTAACTTTGTGGAGGAGTTGGTTGCAGACCACTGCACACTACTCACAGCATAATGAAGTGATTGTTAAAGTAGTTAATATATTTGATGCTGAAGAAAGTTCGGCGATAAAAATTGTGAAATCCCTGATTTCAGGACAACTGTATCAAAATTTGTATGTAATCAACAACGTCTACAGAAATATATCTTTAATAATAGAAAACTGGAAACTTTACATATAGCATTGATTGATTCCATAAGACTGGTAGAAAATTTATCGCGACATTTTGATGAAACAGGAGGTAGTTTGGCATCTGAAATTGCAAAACACAAATTGCAAAATGTATTGCTGAAAAACCCTAGATACTCAGCTATTTGCAATATAAAGGATTTTCTAATGGACAACAAGAACGCATGTACTGTCTCCATGTTAGATGCCTGTGATAGATCCTATTTTCGTTTTGCACCAGTTACCCCATGTGAAGTAGAAAGGAGTTTTTTCTAAATATAAACTTTGGTTGAACAGTCACCGAAGAAGTTTTTCTTTCGAAGCTTTAGGGAAATAGATTGCTATTCATTGTAACAGCTCTACAGAAGAGAAACAAGTTTAACTACCAGGGTATATTATGTACAGTGTACATACTTCTTTTGTGTTACCTCTTTATTTAAAACTGTACGAAGAAAATAATTGTGCAGAAATAATGAAATTGTTATTTTTTGTAATACTGTATGCAGCATTGTATTTATAGATGCACAAAGAGAATTAATGTACGGAAATTATAAATTGAACTTTTTGTTGTACTGTAGCGTTTAATTAAAACAGTTAAAAAATATTCTACGCAACAAAATAAACTTGTAATACACAATTAGCTACTTATTTCATTACCCGCCTATACTTCCTGTAAACAGTACAGCACAAATGCCACACTAGTCAGACTGGTGCTACTACACCCCTTACCATGCAAGAGTATATATAGTAAGAGTGCACTTTATCTAACTTTATATCCGAGCCCTAATAATAACACAAATATTTTCATGGGTACAATTTCAATAGATAATGTTTTTCGGAGTTCGCTAAAATTCACTCGCCAGAAGGTTCGAATCTGTATGAGGGAAGAAATATTTCTCATTGTATTTCGGCCAGTATGGGACTGATGCCCACCCAGCATCGTGAGGCATTTTGGTAGCTACAATAAATAGCGACTCGAGGTTAAGAAGACCAGCTATAACGGCTGGGGGACCCGACATGCTGACCACATGTCATCCCTACACTGGCTAAATGATCATCTACTTCTGTGATTGACACATGTGGTTGTGAGGCCTGCAGCCGTTTGGTATGCTAAGGAACTTCTAGGCCTGTCGCGCCATAGAATAAGGAATTGTAAGAAGGTGGTTCAAATTTCTTGGTCACGCTGTCGCTTTTGAATGTTGAGTTAGCGTTATGAGTGAATTTACCTGCATCAGGTTGATTGCTTCGTACAAAGGGCTGGGCGAAGTGTCAAAGCCATAATCAGCGTTCACGGTGAGAGGCCGATTACTCCCAAAAGCCAACTTTACGATGCAATAAACTGCGTGGAATGTCATGGTGACGATGTATATCTTCAGACTGATGGGTTTGATTCTCGGGAGTAGCCAAGTGATGAAAAACTCTTTATTGTACGGCATGTTCTCATCCCATGTGAAGTTATCTGTGTACACCATCAACTGTTCCAGAGATCTCCCCCGCAGTCTGCACAGAAACACAACACCTCTTATAACTCCATAATATATTCCTTAAACAATAGAACGTAAGAATTTACAAAGTGTATAAGCAACTCCAAAAATAGAATAACCTCACTCTCTAGAGAGAGAGAGAGAGAGAGAGAGAGAGAGAGAGAGAGAGAGAGAGAGAGAGAGAGAGAGACGATATTCTAGATCTCAGTTAGCGGATGCAGAACTAACTCCCTGGCAGTATGGAGCCGGGAGGACGTAAATTCTCCATATCCCTGTATCCTATATTGAAAGTTCAACGGTTCCCTCTGTAATTCCCTTCCCTCAAAAAATTATGTTATTATTCCATCTAATTCTACTTTAGTTTTTCTACAAAAAGTTTCCATGCCCCTCTTTCACGCCCCAATCGTATCAATGTCAACCCAATTGCAGTCTACGAGACTATCTGTCATTATTACGTCAGGTTTAATATAAAATGAGTTAGGTAACACTTGCGTATTTTTTTTTCTTTTACCTCTCTCTTCGTCCATTTTTTTTTAATTTACAGGAATTTTAAAACTTGTGTTTTGCCATGGGTATACCGTAAAATATTTATATAATTATTTATTTAAATAGGATTTCCATAATCTATTCGTGAAGTGAGAGGAATATGTTGATAAAACTCGTTACTTCGATTGTTGGTATTGAGGACTTAAGCATATGGGCAGTTCTTATTCTGTTAGGACTCCAGGCCGGTCTCTTGAGAACAGTGTGCGTTTTGTCAGTAAGTAAATTGTCCTGCATAGCGCTACTGCATAATGGGGAACGTGATTTGTTAATCCAGCGGAGATATGATATGAAACATTCATTGTTGTTCAGGCATTATATGATAATGTAATTAGAAGTTACGGAGAGCCAAAGTATTATGGAGAGGATGGACTGTTTGGTATGTAATACTACACCTGAATCGATGTAAGTAGTTTTTCAGATATTTGTATAACAGTTTTACAGAAGTTATTTTACCTGAAACATTTTCATGGAGTAGTATTAGGCCTATATAATGTTTCTACAGCTGGCCGCTGTCTTGGACGGATTGCTTTAATCGCCATGTTTTCTATGATCCACTGTAGAGACGTTTAGGTTATCTTCAAGAGAGCAATCATTTTTTTTTTTTCTTGAGAAGACTCCTATTGACTGTATTGTTCTTCTGTTTTCTGTCGTCATTAGTGCAATGTTATATGCTTCCGTTGAAATAAAATTCAGCTATTGCTATTTTCATTCGTATGTGTTCTGCCTGGAATATCGAGAATATGTTGTTAGTCTTTACGTTTCTGTGTACTTTTCAAATGACATTTTCTCTACAACTATTTCGTCTCCTCAGTGTTTATCTGTTTTGGAACCGTGTATGAAAACATGTACGTAATATCAGTTAATTGTGCTGCTGGAATCTGCCGGTGTGTTGATGCGTATCTAAATAAGAATAAGAATAAATTTTATTTACAAATAAATGTTATACACAGTATTGACACCCGAATAAGCAAGTGCTAGAGCTCGGGCGCAGTTCAGTTACATGAATAATACAAATAGAATATATACATTTAAAGTTAGGGGCCAGTTTCATTTTTACATAAATTATGGCACATACAAATGAAAAATAATAATGTATTGGGAGTAAAACTTATTCTAACAAAAGAATTAATGCAATGGAGAATAATATACATAAAATAATATGAAACATATAATGTGATGGATTAAAACCAATAATACAGAAGAAAGTACTTAGTAACATATTAGGTTACAATAATATAAGCAAAAATATATGCTTCATATTTATTATTTTAAATGTTAAAATTATTAATTTTATTCACTTAATTGATTGATTAAAAATAATTAATTTAATTGCTTTTTTAAAACTAGCTGTGCTTAGTTTACTTCGTTCTGGATTGGATCTAATTAATTCATTATATAATTTGGGTCCTAGATATCTACTATGTTTAGATCCAGAAGTTGTATAAAATTTTGGAACATGTAGCAAAGAAGTAGTATTTTGTCTGGTGCTGTAAAAATTTCGATTGTGCTCTTTAAATTCGTTTTTATTTTTATGAAAATAAGTAAGCAATGTATGCTTGAATATTTGTTTAATATTTGGCACGTTGAATTCTAAATGAATTAAATTTTTAGGGTAATCTAAAGGTTTCTGCAAGCAGATTTTTATGATTCATTTTTGTAGTAATGTTAAGGGAGAAAGAATAGAATTTGCGATTCCACCCCAACCTAATATTCCTTATTGGATTATGGATTGAACCAGAGCTAAGTAAACAGTTCGCAATACATACATTGGTAAATATAATCGAAGGATCATAAATTTGTGAATAGTTTTACGTAGTTTGTTACACAGAAAGGAAACGAGTTTGTCGTATCTTAAATATTGGCCTATTATAATACCTAGATATTTCACTTGTGTTGATATTCTCAAGGATGGACATGTGCAATATGTGTTATTACAATTGTGTATTGTAATATCGAGACTGGGGTTTGAATGAAATTCATATATACCCGCGTGACGTGATGTTGAAGAAAAATGAATTAATTCAGTTTTTGAGATATTCAAAGAAAATAAATTTGAGTCTACCCAATTCTTTAATTACATTAATTCCTTTATTAGCATTATGAATGGTTTCGGTCCATGTAGAGCCGGAAAATAAGACAACCGTGTCGTCAGTATATGCATATATAGAACCAAAAAATGTTTCTAAGTAAATTTTGAGTAAATCATTAATATAAATTAGGAATAAACTTGGTCCTAAAACAGTCCCCTGAGGGACAACTATATTAATATTATGTATACTACTGTATTTCACTGGGCCGTCCTATGAAACGCTGGAGGGAAAATTTTCTATAGGATCGTAACAGGCCTTGGCCTAATACATGGAAGGAAGAAGAAGAAGAAGATACTACTGTATTTATCTTCGATTTTTGTTGTTTGGCTTCTATTACTTAAATACGATTTAAATAGTTCCAATTTTATCTAATTTATCCAGCAGGATGCTGTGATTTACTGTATCAAAGGCTTTTTGGAGATCTAAGAAAATTCCTAGGCATTTATTTCCTGAGTCTAATTTATGAATTATATTTGAGGTGACAGTCATAATTGCATCCTCTGTACTTATATTATATCTGAAACCAAATTGATTTCTGCTTAACAAACAGTTTTTTGCAAAAAATTCATTAATCGTGTATTTATAAATTTTTCAAAGATTTTTGAAAAAAACTTAGTAAAAGTGATATAGGCCTATAGTTGTTAAGATTATATTTGTCTCCGGCCTTGTGTAGTGGAACAATCACGGCGCGTTTAAGAGCTGATGGAAAGATTCCTTGAGAAATGCACAAGTTAAATATGTAGGCAAGTGGTTTTGCTATAGTTTCGACAATGCGTTTAAGCGCATTATTTGTTATTCCGTCTATTCCTGGAGATACATTATTTTTTAATTCTTATATAATGTTGATAATTACGTTTTCGCTCACAGGGAATAGAAACATTGAAGACGTGATTTCCTTATTTTCAAAATTGTAATGAGAAGAATTAAATATTTTCTTATTTATGTTAGCAGCAATGTTGCGTCCTATTTCAGTAAAATGCTCATTAAATTCATTAGCAATGTCATTTTTATTCTGTATTTGTTGACCATTCAGATTTATGATTTCATTGATTGAAGATTTTTTACTTGAAAAAGTATCAGTGGCCTCATTGACGGTCTGCCAAAATTTTCCTTGAGTTGGGTACTACTGAGTTTGTGGGTACGCCTCTTTGGAAAATTGTTATCTCCTTTTAGATATGCAGATCATTGCTAAAAAGTATTTTCGTCTATTTTGGTCCAAAACACTATCTTACATTTTCTATTACTTGTAATTTTCTCTTCGTTTTATGTACGAAACCATCTTCGGATCCATATATTCCAACAAGAACTAGAAGAATGAGAGTTTTATACTTTAATACATTCAGAGAAGAGTTTGGATGACAGTCCCTCTAATTGATAATAGTATGCGTTTCCAATGTTCAGCCCATTTTTGGAACCTTATTCGGAATAACACCCAATATTTTAGTTATTATAATATTACGCATTGTTGCACTGGCTTTTGAATTTCGAAGGATGCGGGAAGGGCGAAGTCTCGCACTGTATAGTACAGAAGTATTGGTGAGTTGTCGACTCACAGATTGGAAAACCCGCGGAGAAATGTTCACATGCGTCGATCCCTCCTCTGTAGAAAGACCAATTATAGAAAAATCGATTAATTGACTCTCAGCACATCCACTGTAGAAACGTCTAAACTCGGAGCTGATAATATTTTAGTCCTGCATATATAAACAGTTTGGAGAGTTTCTCCAGAATGTGAGAATAAAACGATGTTCTAATCAAAACTATCAGCGAGTATAAAGAACCCTCAGTGATTAATAATTATTGTGAAGCAAGACATATTATTGATTACCAAGTTATTTGTGAATAATCAGTGAAATTGTGTGAACTAAATATAGTGATTGTGAATTTATTCAGCCAATAATTCTAATGTTAATCCAAAGAAATGTAATTGGAATTCAACGCACATTTGTACTCATTATAGCCTAATTCTATAAATAAAGTAGCCGAGGAGAAGTGTGTTGAACCATGCCACATACCCTCATTCAATATAATTATAACATCAATTAAAATAGACACAAATATATAGAAATCATACATGTCTCATCCGGCCATCCATCCATAGTAATACTCTCCGAAGGCAGGTCTTTCACTGCAATAATAGCATTTTCATGCCATGCTTTGCAGCTTTGCTAGGATATTATAGGTGTGATAGCTTCCCGTTGCTTTCCACACCGGTGAAGGACTATGATAATGATAAGGATGATGATGTCCGGATGATTTTCGGGGACCATTGGGCCCTACGCTTCCTGACATTTGTCTTACAGGTGAGGAAAAACCCCGAAGAAAACCTCACGCAGGAGCCTATCCCGACCGGGAATCGAACTCGGGCCCGCTGCGTGATAAGGCAGCACGCTACCTCGGGACCACAGCGGTGGACGAATGTCTCACAGATAAAGGTATAGAAAGCCAGAGATAAAGTAAGTCATACCTGTTGTTTTCATGTACAGATATTGTGCTATAACATCCATCTGGTGACATTAAGGTGGAAACCCTAACCTAATAACGTAACCTGGCGACATCAGACAAAAGAGAGGGGTAATTTTATTAAGATAAGAATAGAAATCGTTTCACTGCAATAATGGCACAAATACAGGAATTACTTATGCAATCATTAAAACAATTAGTTATTATGTAACAAAACAAAGATAGAAAACAGGAATTATTAGCACACATTAATATATCGAACGAAAAATTGGAAAACCAAAATGCGATGTTAATCACAAAACATAAATTATTAACACAAATTAATACACCTAATGATGAAACTACATAAATTCAGAAAAAGATAAAATAAAATAATCCATTCAAAACATGAAAGATTACTTTAAAACGGTAAGAGATATATTGAAAACTGAGATTTCCTGGAAGAACAAAGGAATGCGTGATGTGGAACACAGGTTAAATCAACAAGAAATAAATAATTGTCAGTAATTAGTAAGCAGGATTAAGGAAGAATTGGGAGATAAATTTAACCGACAAGATCAGCAGGTAATTGCTGGAGGTTCCTCGCACCAGGGATTCTACTTCCGTGTAATTGTTCAATACAATATAATTGTCCAATGCAGAACTGACTCAACACGCGACAATACCACGAATCTCAATCGTAAGATACAATATATCACAACGCCAGTTCGACACAACCTGATCCCACAATAGGGGGCGTCGGAGAGAAGAACGACGTATTTGATTCGTTCTCTGCAAGGACCAGTCGCCGAAATTCTATGTACCATTTCATCGGACGGCTTCGTTGTGGACATCATGAGAGCCCTGAAAAATCTTTATGGCCAGCATCATCTCAGCGCTACTTATAGGGACCTACTCATGCTCGTGTATAGCCGACCGGGAAGTCACTACAAGAATGCGGCTTGACGATAGAGCAGCTCGCGCTTAAGGCTCTCGTCAGACTCCCGGCAACATTCATCGTCTTTTATATGCGGTATAAGGTACAGATCGTGTCCCAGCTCTGTGTGTTTGCTGGGGGAAGTGTGGGGAGTGGAGGAGGTACACTTTTCTGCTTCGCATAGTACTAACAGCTGAGACAGCAAATTCCTTTCGGACACACGGAGCTGGGTCCCGAGCTATATATCGCAGAGTAAGCTATCGATTATATTATTTGTATTTTTAGGATTAAAGTGTTTCATTTATTTAATATCTCTAGGATTAAACTGTTTTTGTGTCATATTAGAAAGACGATACTTCCATGCACTACATATTAACGAGAGATTATATCACAACAACATTCCATTGCGATATAATAACAAATCATTTTAATCTTATTTGAAGAGAAAAATTATACGCCAAGACCGGGACTTGAACCCGGGACCCTTGGTTCTCTAGACCAAGTGCTCTACCAACTGAGCTACCTGAGCAAGTACCGATCTAAACGCAAATCTTTCTCTATATACATTGTAATTCCCATCCACCGAATGCTGTGAAGCCATGCTTCTATCTTGCAAATGGCGGCTCCTTTATTAAGAAGACATATTTGGGAATTATACATTACAGCCAGTACGGCTTTTTCCAAGTTTTTATTATTGATTTCGTACATCTCAATGATGGATAAATCATATTTGAAGAGAAAAATTATACGCTCAGACCGGGACTTGAACCCGGGACCCTTGGTTCTCTAGACCAAGTACTCTACCAACTGAGCTACCTGAGCAAGTACCGATCTAAACGCAAATCTTTCTCTATATGCATAATTACAATGTATATAGAGAAAGATTTGCGTTTAGATCGGTACTTGCTCAGGTAGATCAGTTGGTAGAGCACTTGGTCTAGAGAACCAAGGGTCCCGGGTTCAAGTCCCGGTCTGAGCGTATAATTTTTCTCTTCAAATATGATTTATCCATCATTGAGATGTATGAAATCAATAATAACAAATCATTTTAATCTTGTTTTTCATCGAACTTTTAAATTCCTGTAAACAAGATAAAACGAATACAATACTAATCAACCAGCAGATATACCATGAAAACTGCGTTTAAGATGCAATACATTCGTCTTAAACACGATATTTAAACTCAGTAGAGAGGGAGCATTATACGTATAAATGTATATGTTTTACACAACAACCAGCTGGATAATCTCTCATAATCGTACAACAGCCTAATGTTCAATGTTTAGGTAAATTAACAGGAGAAATATCTTACGTAAACAACGGGGGAGACAAACTGCTACATTAACAAACATTATATGTTTATGTATAACTGTAGGCTTTCACGTCCGGCGTCTTGATCCCTATTAGGTTCGTCTTCCGGGCATATAGGCCGTGGTCCAGTCGTTCTTCTACTCGACGTTTCGTCTACTGCTGCGGTAGACATCTTCAGGAGATACTGCGTGCTCTCTGTGAACTCCTCAACAGTCGGCTGCAGACTGGCTGGTCGTTGGAAACTCCCTCCCTATTTATAGGCACGCCCCTGGTGGAGAGGCGGTTTTCTGCGCGGTCCGTGTTGCGTGCTGTTTTGTCCAGGCTGTCGCTAGCAGAAGTCATAGGCTTCGTTGTCGTATTGTGCAGTGCCGGGATCCAGATTTTGTTTATCTTCATGGTAAATCTGGATCCCGGCACTGCACAATACGACAACGAAGCCTATGACTTCTGCTAGCGACAGCCTGGACAAAACAGCACGCAACACGGACCGCGCAGAAAACCGCCTCTCCACCAGGGGCGTGCCTATAAATAGGGAGGGAGTTTCCAACGACCAGCCAGTCTGCAGCCGACTGTTGAGGAGTTCACAGAGAGCACGCAGTATCTCCTGAATATGTCTACCGCAGCAGTAGACGAAACGTCGAGTAGAAGAACGACTGGACCACGGCCTATATGCCCGGAAGACGAACCTAATAGGGATCATTATATGTTTAATGTCCACCGCTGTGGTCTCGAGGTAGCGTGCTGCCTTGTTACGCAGCGGATCCGGGACAGGCTCCTGGATGAGGTTTTCTTCGAGGTATTTCCTTACCTGTAAGACAAATGCCAGGAGGTTTAGGGCCCAACGGTCCCCAAAAATCATCCGGCCATCATCATTATCCTCATAATCCTTCACCGGTGTGGAAAGCAACGGGAAGATACCACACCTATAATTCCTTACTAAAGCTGCAAAGCATAGCATTAAAATGCTATAATTGCAGTGAAAAACCAACCCTCGGAGAGAATTACTATGGATGGATCGATATATTTGATAAGAACTGGAATATTACATATTATGTAGTATGAAGTCCACCGCAGTGGTCTCGAGGTAGCGTGCTACCTTGTCACGCAGCGGGGCCGGGTTCGATCCCCGGTCGGGGCAGTTTTTCTGGGTGAGGTTTTTATCGGGGTGTTTCCTCACATGTAAGACAAATGTCAGGAAAACGTTAAGGGCCAAACGGTCCCTGAAATCATATGGCCATCATCATCATCCTTCACCGGTGTGGAAAGCAACGGGAAGCTACCACACCTACAATTCCCTAGTAAAGCTGCAAGCATAGCATGAAAATGCTATGATTGCAGTGAAGGACCTGCCTTCGGGCAGAATTACTGTGGATGGATGTGGTATGAAACATAAATACATTTAGAAAACAACAGGACAATATAAACGTGAAGTAACAAGTTACAAAATATTACAAGAAAAAATACTTATAGCTGAGTAACCGTATTTAAAAGTTGACACAATAATATTTATTAGATAATTAATTAAGTTATGCATATAAATTCAACATTTTGTGAGAAACGGAATGAAAATAAACTGTCTTTTGTTCGCTGATGACCAGATCATTGTAGCTTCCTCAGAAAATCAACTACAAGCATCAGTTTTAAATTACACTGGTCTACAAACAAATACTTCGTTATTTATTACTGAGGGAAATCTGACTGTTTTATACTGAAAGCGATGCTATGATTCCAGATCTGTAATCAGATTAATCCTAGTTCCTCAGTTTTTTGAGTTATGGCACTCTGAACATAATCGGAAATCTTAGTATTCAATAGTTACTTAGTTATAGTTATTTATGGTAAAGTCAGTGGTATAAATTAAGTTTATCTTATAAAATTGTTAAATTATATTACTTTATATATATATATATATATATATATATATATATAAAGATACAGATAATAGTAAGCACTGAACATCTATTGAAAGTGCTTAGGTCCTTTGCTTTTCCGCTTATGTTGGAATGTAGTTGTTCGCTGTAGAAACCGGCAAATATCAGCCATCATACTCGGGTCATATTGACCCTGGTGACTGCATTCCATCGTTGATATGCCGTGATGTAACCTCTCACCGTGTTCATCACTCACAGCCACAAGATGTTTAGGAAAAAGTCAACATGAGAATGTAAAAAGTGAATTTTTAAAGACATGCGACAACCGATATTCTGAAGGCTCTAAGCATGTTATGCACTAGGTCAGCATAGTTTTCAGCTCGATAATTTCCTAGAATCCTTGCCCAGGCGGATTGAATGAGTTACAAATTTTAAGAAAGTTAATGATTCCATTTAGAATCACCCGGCAACAAGGGACTTAATTTCATAAAAATGATAGTTAGGAAGATCAATATAGCATATTAATTGCTTTTACGCATTTGAGAAAAGCGTAAATATTAACACACTAATGTTCAAGCGATAGAGCATATGACTGTTATCAAAAGGAGGGAATAATAGTCTGAAGAAATATTTCAAACTGTACACTAAATTGACTACTCTGTTGCTCTTTGTTTAAAATTGAAACGTGAAATTCAGTTCAGATATTCAGTACGTCATAACGTTTCATTATTTTAAAATTTGCAAATTTTAAGAATGTGAGTTAATGTTTAAATTTTTTTTCAGATTTTATACGCAATGTCTCAAAATGTAATTTAATTAACAGCTTATGTAATATAAAAAGTTTATAGATGATAAGTAAGCATCAATTCTTTCGTTTCTGATAAACTTTAAACCCAATAAAATAAAAATATCAAAATATTTCCACGAATTTACACTTATTGTAATTAAACTAAGTGAGATGTAAACAAAAACCAAGTGGCATCGCAAGTTTTCATTCGATCTATGAGTTATATTAAATGACTGCGTAGCTTACAACTGCGAATGAACTCTTGTGTGTTATTTACGTATTGTGGTGGCTCGAGGTTTTGTTGGGTCAGATTGTAAATTAATGTCTAATACCTTAAATCTGTATAGGCTAAGCTGTTAACATCTTTTCTCCGACTATTAGTCACTCTCTTAAAATTCGAGAATAGAATGACGTTTGACAGGAAATTAAGCCACAAACGAACTACAGCAAGAATAATTCCTTTAAAAGTTCATTTCAAAACAATCTCCTCTAGATATTCAATTTAATATAATACACGGCTTACAGACAGAATTGAACTAGAATTTCAAATTCTTATTTTCAAGTAATTGTATTATATGCATATTCACCTTTATATTTCTGGGCGGCGGCTACACGACCATCGGTACTAGGTGCGCTGGTCAGGCTCTTCTCCAACAATTATTGCATCAATAACAAAAATTATATATATATATACATATATATATTATAATTAAATTTTTGACATTGAGCAATGCAAGCTTAATATGACATGATAAGAGAAATAAATGCCTGGACGGGATTCGAATAATAAATGTTTGTTCTGGATTCGCCTGGTAGCGTAAGTGGTAGCGCACTGAGATACCGGTCCGGGTTCGAATCCCGTCCAGGCATTTATTTTTCTTATCATATCATATATATATATATATATATATATATATATATATATATATATATATAATGAACTAGATTAAAAAATTGACTTTGTTATCATTCTATTACATTAATCGTAATTTACGTTCTGAAAAATTAAACCTAGGACTGGAACACAATAACCTATAAAGAGCCTGATTTATGATTATAATGAGCACATGATTGTTATGGAACCACCAACTCCTACCTGATATAGAACACAGTGTACAGAGTACCTAGGCTCGGCACAAAGAGACGCAAGGTCTCCATGAAGTGCTCAAGATCGTGCGAAAAATTCACCATATCTCTAAACATAGCGGAAAGATGCCATATCGAGTGCACGAATGCGACCATGGCGTATACACTGTACATCCGGGACGGTTTTTCGGATGGAATGTGCGCACTGCAACATTTAAACCACGTGAAGTAAAATTGAAACCTCTCGTGCACTCGAGTCTTGTCTGCCATTTTTTGCGGATATTTCGTGGCGCGCTCTCTTTATGAAGAAGTTTCCACCCCATGAATATTTAAACACAGTTATTATGGGTAATTGGGCAGTGAATTAATGCTGAGATTTACTGGTTTCTATTACTCAGGTTTGGGTGCCCTATTTAATTAAATCGATTAATTTTATATAATTTGCATCACAAATTAAAACTCTGTACACTCACTAAATTTAGTGAAGCGATTTAACTAGGTCCAAGTTCTATTTTTCATAAAGAGTAAATCTTCGTTTCAGCAGCACAAGTAACCAAGGCGAGTGGGCACACAGTTGTCCGCATGCGTCGTTTCAAGTACACGTCACGGAATATGTATTTTATGTCATTTCTTTCAACGAAGTCAATATTATTCTAATGGTTATTATGGACTCCTTCTTCTTCTTCCTTCCAAGTATTAGGCCAAGGCCTGTTACCATCCTATAGAAAATTTTCCCTCGAGCTTCGTCCTCTTGGTATATAATTATAAACAGCTTTGGGGATCCGATTTGAACTCATTCTTTCAAGATGATGTTTATAATTTAGTTGGTACTGTTTAATATATTCCAAAATTGGCGTAGTCTTCAATTACTTTAAGATATCGGTGTTCCTTTTCCGATCCCATCTGGTGTAACCCGCTGTTCTGCGCATGAATCTCATTTCACAAGCCGTTATTCTGCTTTCATATTGTCTTTTTAGTGTCCATGCTTCACTACCATAGATCAACACTGGTCTAGCCACAGTGTTATATAAACGTAATCTGGTGTTTTTTTTAGTACAAGGGATGGTTTCATAACTTGATTAATAATTCCCAAACTTTTATTATAACTAGTAATTTTTCAGGGGTATCCTTTTCATCTCAGATAGAGAGATAATATCCAAGATATTTAAATTGATTAGATCTCTCTAAAATTTTATTCTGGAGACAGATTTTACTTTATATGGAGTCCTTCCCACAAAATGCCATAATTTTAGTTTTGTTAATTGATATTTGCATATTAAATTTGGCATCTATTTTTTTGTAAATTATAAATTGATCGTTGCAAATAATTTTCGGAAAGTGCCAGAAGTGCTCAATCGTCTGCAAAAAAGAATAGCATCGAGTTTGAAGTTCCTTTATAGATGTTGAAGATATTAGTAATATATTGTTGTGGAACGTTATCATCAGCTAAAATTTGTAGTAATATATTTCTGTCTACTTTGTCAAAAGCCTTTATGAAGTCAACGAAGGCGATATGAGTTTCTATATTGAATTCCTTGTGCTTTTCTAATAGTATTTTTAGGGTGAAGAATCCATCTGTACAAGATCTACCCTTTCTGAATCCATTCTGCTCTTCTCCAATTATATTTTCATAAATTTTTCTCAATTTATTCTTAACTATATTAGCATAAATTTTATATTCAGAGTTCAACAAGCTAATTCCACGATAGTTATCTTTGATTTGGCGACTTCCTTTTCTGAAGATTGGTATTACAATGGATTTGTTCTAGCTTTGTGGTGGTTCTTGTCCTTCCCATATCATATTAAGGAGAAGACTCCGAACGTCAGAATCGTATCCCATGCCAATCCAAAAACCAATGAGAGAGTAAAATCATTGTGGGTAGTAAATTAATTTTCAAAAGTGCTGTATTTACTTCATTGCATTGGATGCTGTCTGTGAATTCTAAAGTTTGTGACTGTATGGAACTTCCCTGCATTACTACTCACCTTTTCGCGCGCAGACTGGACTGGAGAACCTGTATAGCAAAATCCTCAAACAATTTTAACATTTAAAATGTATGCTCTTATAGGAATATCGGTATGTCTCTGTATAGAGAACTAGTAGAAATCATTGTTCCGGGCAAAGGGTTAAGCAATTATGTGCTAGTTCCATTTTTACATGGATATGCTTTTCATTCCAACGTCACAATACAGCCTTGTGCCAAGAACAACTAAATGACTTTACTTTACACATGAATCACCTGGATCCATTCTAAATAACAGTCTCACACATCAAAACTAAATTATTACCGCGGATCGTAACACAATGTGACACAACAATAACTGTTATACTCACTACTTATATTCAAACATCTAACTTAAGAATTGTAGATGCCTCACTCCATAAAACAATTACCTACGTGGTCAAGGGCTTCTTCTCTTTGGCAATTCATAAACCGTAAACATTGTTGGCGACCAGTCGAGTCTATTCCAATGTGGGTGTCTTCGGGGTCAGATAGTCACATTGTTTTAAAATGTGTTTAGTTTCTTTCTTCGCCTCATTCTTCTATTTGTCACTAGTGTTCCTATGTGTCTAAAATACTCCACTTCTTCAAAATTATATATATATATATATATATAATTAGCTACACGCCTACTTTTAACTTATCTAGTCTCCTTCTGCTGATGGACAAAAAATCGTTATGTCAATAACTTTAGAGAGTTCGTTGTTTTAGCCTCCGGACACTGTGTATCTAATAACTGATAATGAAATCAGTTTTTCTTTTTTATTTCCGAAAAATTTTGAATGAAAAGCATGGTTACATAAATTTCATGATTTTCGCATAATGTAGGCCCTCTTGAATATTCAAATCAAGTGGAAAATTAGAAATGAGCGTTGCGTAATGTGCATAAGTTTATCTTCTGGGAAAATGAAACTGCTACATTAAAATATAATAAGTTCATGGGAATTTTTTTATACATTCCGTTATTATTTCCAGAGATATCTGTTATTATAAGAAGAGCATTTTTAATAATAATAATGATGTTGATAACATGTATACACAATATATTAGATGCAAATAATGCAGTGGATAATACAAAACTCTTTTTGTGTTTTTTAATGACTACGTTTTAAGATTCCAAATCAATATTTATGAGGTACTTCTTCATTTTGGGATAGTCTACATTAAGTATCTTCCCCAACACCATATTACGAAAACGAGGCCATGTTATGAACAGAGAAATAAAAACAAAATATATAACCAGAATAACCATTGGATAAGTCAGAAATAAAACAAAAACAATTGATCCACCTCTGCAAAATAATATGTATGGTATTAACTCAGATGGTTAGACCAAATTAATGAAATATGGGAAGGCCGAACAGATGAACGTGCTAATGTAGACTGAGAAAATGATCAGGAACAAGTACGCAGGAACTGGAAAAGAACCGGAAGTGACATAAAAAAGTATCCTTAAATAATTTTAAATTAAAAACTTTGTGTGAATCCTGGACGCCTATTGGCTGCACTGAGTAAGTGTTTAGATGTTTAACATCATTCTGTAATATCTCAGGTAATACGTGACGTACTCGGAAGTCGCTTTGTTTAAAACCGAACGTTCTTTCACATTCTGTAAATCAGAGGGTTCACTTCCCACCCATACGTATACATAGGATTTTTACGTCCTTAAAGATTCATCAGCCGCGGTCGGGTTTAAACGGTAGAACCATGAGCTACTAGTTCACCGTAGACTTCCCTCGTGTTATTTACTTGTAACTATGTTGTGTTTTTCTCTACGCATTTTAGTAGATCAACTCTAACTCACTAACAGTGCCTCGCGGTTATAACATTTACATACCTCCCTATCCTCACACATTCCCTTTATCAATCATACCTCTGGAATCATAACTAACTCTTCCTTATACTGGCCGCTTTCCCTCTATTGTCCTTATTGATATTTCAATGCCTCAATTTCGTTCTCAACTCTTCCAATTCATCCCAAGTTGCGAGACTTAACTGGTTTGCTATAAATGTAATTTAGAAAAAATATTTTTGTCCATTCGCCTGTCTGTCCGCATTTTTTGGTCCAAAAATGTTCTATGCAACTAATTCTCATTCACATGCTTTATACTATCATGAATCTCCAGAATTGTTTAAGACACGCATTGCAAACGCCCGCTAATGACTTGACGGATTACACATGGAATAAATACTCTATGATAGCGAACTAAATATTCTGCAAACGCATACAATATCCATAGTGGGATTATTTGATTTCATAAGTACAAAGACTAAAAACGTAGCGTTATATTTTGTTAAGAATCCAATCGCCCTCGAAATATGAATTCACGAGAAACTGATGCATGATCATTGAGTACAAATAACTAACATTTTATATCCATATTATGTTATGGGTTTTCTGGTCTTCATTTGTTTAGCGTATTCGTATAAGAATATGATTATGTAGATGACGTAATTACATTTTTTACCTCATTTGTAAGAATATAATGTTTAAAATAATTTGTTTTTAAAATAGTACGAAATCTTTTGTGCAGGAAATACATAAACTAAACTATTTCCACAGCTAGTTGGATTTATTCTTCGTGTTTGTGGCTTTGTGTAGATATATTTTTTGTTAGATATATCGTATTTATGAAGTTTAGTTACACGAAAACACACATGGCGTTCGCGAGACTAGTTTTTCATTACGGATTTTAAGCAAACCACAACTTATAACGTTAGAATCGCTGATATTTACATAATTTCATTACTGTTTTATTTTAAGAGCACGAACCCAATTTCGTTGCAAAATATAGAAAATTACGCCAAGCAGAGAGATATTTAAATATTTTCCGATCAACCTACTTCCGAATTATGTATAAAGTTACATAAAATATTCTTGTTTTTATCGGGTCTAATATTTACAATCAATTAATATTTAAGAATTAAAAAAATGTATTCGAAATTACTACTGAAAAGCTTCATTCCTTTGGAATTCGCTAAAGTGAATATATTAAACACAGCCTTCTTGAAGATTCACGTAGCCTAACCAAGATATTCCGTTTTTTTTTTTTCATGGAACAAACTGTTATGTTGTTACGTTAGGCACGTCCGATGTGTGTCATCTACAACCTCTCTGGCAGCTAATACCGTAGTTATCTATGTGTCTGGGGTTCAGCTACTTCTCACTTATGTACTGCGGTATTTTGGGATTTATAGTGAATTGTGGGAATTTCCATATAGTAGACATTGATGCGTTAATCCACTCGAACAAGGCGTATTAAAAAGCACAACTGATGGAATAGATGAGTCACCTCACGTACAAAAGATTGATCGGGCTCAGGGTCATTAAAGTACACTGTTCACAAGACTACGATACGACACTCTAATGTTTAACTGCTGAAACACACACATTTAGCGACAGCGTAACAAGTGCTTCGTATGCACTAGCTCTAGTGTTCGATCCGCGGTGTATATATCTATTTGTTTCTGCTTGATTTTGTCTTCCTTTAAAATATAAAACTAAGATGTTTATGAGCAATTATTTATTACCTTAATCTAATGGCCATTACGAGACTGGATGTGATATAGAAAAATGCCATATTTGGAGGCGGAACACAAAGCGTGTAATCAAAAATTAATAAATTAATGCATAATGTAAATAAAATAAATAAACTGTGGAACTAATGGCTCGTCAACACACAGCCTCCTAATGTCGCAGCCCGCGACATGTAGTCTACCGGATTCTGGAAATTTGTTGATCTAATGCCACCTCTTTCATTCGAAATACAATTCTATTCCACAATTCGTCCTGGTTGTGGTGTGGTCCTCGTCATTTGGAGCATAAACTTATCTAAGGTTTATAATCACATTTTTTAATTTACGGAATACATATTTCACTTGTTAATTAAATCGTGTGTATAAAGTTTTATTGCGAGAGATAGCACATTACGGCTCCTAGAACGACTTTCAATTTCTAACTCTCCCACTCATCATGGTCCGATGATGCTGTTTAACGAACTCGGGTTATATTTCTTAATTGATTAATATATGCCGAGTTTGTTTATGGAAAAGTAAAAATTGCGGCCGCTAGATCGTTAACAACACACACACATATAACCTACATACACACACATATATATATATATATATATATATATTATAATTAAATGTTTAACATTGAGCAATGCAAGCTTAATATGGGATATAAGAAAAATAAATGCCATATATATATATATAATTTCATTATTTGTTTTGTCTAGTAGGCCTATAATAAGAATTGTAAACTTTTTTCATAAATATATTCATTAAACAACCTGATTAACTAAATTCTCATTGAAGAATGTTGTTATAGACCTGAATGATGTGATAAATGTGTTTGCCTAAATCTGAAAGAGTGTTAACTTTTTTGCACGCCAAATGCTGATCATGAGGGTTACATGTACGTGATATAACTCACTGGCGCTATCGAATCAAGAAGTACATGGTCAAACGGGCATGAACTGTCCATACATCCATATATTGACCTAATGTTTTCCAATCGTTTTCTGTATAAATTATCTCCCTTGTGTTATGGTTATTCTTGCCCTATGTACTGGGACCTCTTCTTCTGCTTCTCCTACAAATTTCTATACCGATATATGATTCCCATTTGTGACACACGTCGCAGTCTATGGGACTCAACTATTCTTATTATAATGATGTGGTTTCATATAGCTCACTGTTATGTAACCTTTTCCACTCACCTCTTTGTTCGTTTCTCTTTGGTCCAAAGCTTTTCATAAACTTTATTCTTAAATACTTGTAATATTTTCTCCTCCTTTAAAGTGAGAGAACATATAATATAACCAAGAGAGCAAAGACTTTATTATATTATGTTCAATGACAACAGTCCCTGTAATACATAATAGCATGCGTTTCTAGAATTCAACTTACTTTTAATTACCTTCTACCATTTCTGTTCCTAATTATTGTTCATTGGCATTTGAATTCAATCACTTTTTTCAAAACTTCGTCATTAAATATTAATTTTCATTACATAATTAATTTCTACGTGTCATCATATTTTTAGGATTTTTCATGTTTACTTCCAGGCCCAGTTTCTTAGTGTTACTCAATAAAATGTGTCTGTTGGCGTATAGTATCGCCTAATAATACTATATCATCAGCAAAATAAAATGTCGTACGTTTACTTAATATTTTACCGTTTAGAATGTTGGAAATAGTAGTGTCGGGACAAATTTCCTGACTGATAGTTTTTCCTCATCTGTAAGAAAATGTCCGGATATTTTAAAGCCCAGATGGTCCCGAACGTCATAATGGACATTATCTTATTGGCCGTGATAAATATGACCGCGTCTGTGAATGTTGTGTTGTCTCGGAGGATGTCTTGACATTGATCTGATCAGTCATTCAGAAAGGCCCTCCATGTACTTTTGTGGTCAAAAAAATTATGTGTGTGGTCCAAAGTTTAAAATCCCTCTCCCGACAGGTCTTACGACTATGAGGGTCGGTGCAGTGTGGTACGCAAGAAGTACCTACAAAGTTAGATAAAGAGAAAATAGAATATAGGATATCATATTTAGAAATTATCAAGACACCAGCGTGTTATATTAGAAATCATATTGAATAGTGACTTTCCTGTAAAGTGAGGCGGTAGCCCGGGGCCTAAACAACGATAGAGCAAGTGCGTTCACACATAGACAACACCGTTATTACGTGATGGTAATTAGTTCATTCAAATCTAGAGCAATCTATACGTCACGACATAATAATTTATTTAAACATTATATTTCACTAATAAACTATACTAAATTAGCAAACCTCAAGATGTCGACATAGTGATTGAGGAAGAAATTAGAGCTATTCCTCTAAACATGTATCATAACGCAATAAATGAGTTCCCAAAGCGTTGCCGATAATGCTTGGATGTAAACGGCGAAAAGTTTGAAGCAATAAAGTGGCTTACTTAGTGTTGTTGTCAGTGATTCGTTTTGTTTTGTTCTATTGCTGTAGTTTGAAGTATTCCCTTTCCAATGATAACATCATATTGCCTTTAATAATAATATGTTCGTCACAAAAATGCGATCAAACGTATAGCCATATTTCTGAATCGTATATTCATAAATGGTTTCCAAAGTTTCTTCAGAATAGGCAGACAGTACGTTAGGATGTTTAGGCTTTTTAACAGGAGTCAGTTCAAAGCTATTTGAATTGTCACGTTCCTCACTGGATTCGTTGGCAATTTAACAGTTTACAGAACATCCGGCCTGTGCTTCTGATTGCAAGTGGCATAGTCTTCGAAATATAAAATATTTTCGCTAAAGTCCTAACCTATTCCAATATTTTTGTTCTATAATTTCTTACGCAGACTGGTCATCATCCAATCCAGGTTCTTTGTGTTTTTTTCAAATGTTTCCTGAACTATAGATTCTAACGTAGTTAAGACGTAAAATGAATGTATTATGCCCATTTTATTCTTTTCATGAAATATTTTATGGACTCACAAGACTGTCATCTGTAAATGCACACATTTACGTGTAAATATAGTGTTATATCCTAAAAAGAAGTATTAATTTACACCATAAAACTGCTAATCTATAAATAATAAAACAAATATTCTATTCTACTTTCAATTTATTGAGTTTTTATGTTTAAATAGAAACAATTCGTATATACTGTACAAATACTCTACTGCGGGAGTAAAAAAGAAACATTCACACTCCGGTGCGCTGCTCTTCAAGTAACCGTGCCGCTCCGTTACAATATTTATTTCGTTAGTTTACCTCTCTCTCCCTGCCCCTTTTTTGTTCTTCCCTCGTTCACCACACTATCATTTTCTATTTTTATTTGTTTATTTTATGTTTTACAAATGTTTTACTTATTTATTCTGCCATATACGCATGTTATGCCTCTATTTATTTTTTGTTCCTTATTTCCTATTAAATATTATGCATACTATTGAATTTGCAGTGAAATGACTAATATCACGGTGTTCAGTATCCTTCATTCAACATATCCTCCAATTGTTACAATTCAACTGGTCCAACATAAGTAAGTTTACTTCCCTTGTAAGCATGCATTTACCTTTAAATATTTATGTGTTTTTTTAGATACATTAAGCCATTCGGTGTGAATTAATTTTTAAATAATTAAAGTTTGGCCATCACGTACTTATATTGAGGTACAGTTTCGCCATCGTCTGTAATAAACATGAAGGTTACGTTTGAACAACATGTATACATTATATATAAAAATCTACCCTGACAGTTTTACCTAAATATTTTAAATGATATAATTTTAACTCAGAAAAGTTATAAATTTATTTTCGTCTGAAGTATTTATAAAGATACGGTTTTGATGGCACAGGAGCTTCATTACAATATAGTAGTGTAAAGTGTTCTGAAAATTTCACATGCGCCACTAACTCAATAGCACTATCGAACTCCTACGTTAATGGCCGTCGGAATTTGCTTTCAAACTTTCCTATCCTGAGCTAATGTTTTCTAATCATAAATCTAATGATTTACCTAGCTCAAATCTCGGTTAATGCTGGTCTCCCACCTCATTGTTGGCCATTCATCTCTCTTTGGTCCAAACATTTTCCTGAAACGTATTGTGAATACTCGTAACATTTTCTCCTCCCTTAAAGCGAGAGGACAATATTTCACATCCATGTAATATAACTGGGAAAATTAGTTTCACATATGTTAATTTTAATATATTTTCAGCGAAGTTGTGATGACAGAAGTCGTGTAATATATAATAACATGCATTTCCAGAATTAAGCCTAAATGTAACTTACTTCATCCTACACCGTGCTCTTGTTTGTGTTATTGTTCGCAGGTATTTAAAAACAATTATTTTTTTAATTTCCCTCATTAGTCATTAACTGTTAATTTTCATGATATAACGAATTTCTATGTGTGAATATATATTTAGTTTTACTGAACAGAATATAAGGATAAGGTGTGACGGTTCGCTCACGGTAGGTTGATGAGATCTCAGGGTTTATAATTTTTATATAATTGGAAATACTTTAAAGTTATCACTCAAATTTTAAATGAGTGTTAAACTGTTAATTAACGATAAAAAATATACAATTGTCACTATCACACTTATTCTTTTTACCAAGTCGTGGAGTCGACCAAACGATTCTTAAGTCCACGTGCGTTATTCAAAATACCAAAGTCCAAATTTTAGAAGGCTAAATATTTTTTCTACGTTCTAAATCACTTTAAATTTATCAAGGTCGCGGACGATTCCGAATTGAACTGTGTCGAAGATCGCGGTCTGGAGAACTGCGTATAATACTGAGTGGAGAGTGAGGAAATTTTGATACGCGTTTTCGCTTAAAAAGACGATGGCTCCTCCTCTTCCATACAGTCCACTTGATACAATTTGAATACACATATGTTACAGTAAATCTTATTCATTGGTTATGTGTTCCCTTAGAGGGGGTTTACGCCCTGGGAATTCCTGAAATGTAAGCTCAATATAGTTCAACACAGCTATGAATATTTAGTAATTTACACGTGTGATTCTTTCTCGTTGTGAACATAGAGAACGAAGTTGTGAATGTCATTCTTATTTCCTTAGCATTTTACTGGTCAGGAGCATTAGTTAACGTTTTGTGGGAACTGGGTTATAAATGCTTTCTGTTACTGTTAATAGATAACTGTGTTTCCAGTTTCCTTCAAATTTGTAAACTGCCAATCAAGAGACTATGTTACCTTTTCTTAAGGGGGAAACAACATTCCTTGTTATCTGTATAATCAATCCAGATAGTTTTATTATTTATCAATAACCTTTGTGTTCATATACATTTGCTTGTTACCTGTGTAATCAAGCGAGAGAGTTTTAATATTTTAACAATACCTATACCTTTTAATCTATTCAGATATTTTCTTGTTACTTCTCAGACAAGTTTTAACAATACCCCTTTATTCTAGTCACATATTGGGGAATTTCTCTGGGCCAGTATTTCTAATTTGCCGCATGTCTTTTATAACAATATTAATAAGATGATGTATTTTTATTATTTATTAAATAATTATATGATTTCCTTAATCCCTGTAATTTTATGATTGTAATGATAAGTTATAAGACACATTTATCGTATAGCATATTTGATTACATTTTCAGTACATTTTAGTTTTATGGCCTATGTATATTATATGAGCCTATTTATTCTTGGTACAAAGGAGATTTATTTTTGTTACCTTTTTAAGATTACGGCCGAGAAAATGTGTCATATTTTAAGTTTAATACAATGTTTAACTAAATTTTTGTTAGACTTTTTAATTTTAAAACTAAAAAATATAAGGATACGATGAGTTTTTTTTTATGGCCAGTAAATATAATCTTAAAATATGTTTCCCCTTTTGACTTTTCATCACACGATGTGCACGATGATTATTAACAACGAAATAAGCAACCATATGTTGTTCGTATCCACCGCTGTGATCTCGAGGTAGAGTGCTGCCTTGTCACGCATCGGGCCCGGGTTCGATCCCCAGTCGGGACAGTTTTTCTGGGTGAGGTTTTTAGCGGGGTTTTTCCTCACCTGTCAGACAAATGTCAGGAAAACTTTAAGGCCCAAACGGTCCCCGAAATCATATGACCATTATCATCATCATCCTTGACATATTTTCGAAGGTTTTTAAGGTCTAACTCGTACGATTTATGCCGAAAAAAATTGAATGTATGATTTATTGTACCAATTGAACCTTAGACTATAAATCCCATTTGGTACTGTTCTCCTCAAATAAAAACTTAGTAGGAAAACAATGAGTTTTGTTTAGGTCTGTTTTGCCCATGTGCTGGGGTTACTTTGACATCACATTTGTTTTCACTATAATTCAAAGTAGACTCACTGTAGATACTACTTTGACACCAATTTATCTTTTTATAAATAATTTTATTGTAAACAACCTTACTACAAATGTTTTATAACTTAAATTTGACAAAATGAACTTGAACTTCTTTATTAGTTCTGACACGCAACAGAACACAAAAATTATATAATAATTGTAGTTAGACAAACAGGAATTAATTAGAAAACCTGAATTTTTGAAACAACAGTAGAAAAAAAAACAGATTTTCACATCTCATCTTCACATAGTTCACATTCATATTGAGAATTGTTCGATCCTCTGTTACACGTACCACAGACCCAGAGCTTGCATCTTACACAACAAATCCAGTCCTTACCCCTGTAAAACCGAAAATCACAATTTTATCCTTGCTGGGAATTCATTGTTGTTGAAAGTGGCACAGATGTGTCTCCAACAATTAACATCCTCTTTTAAAACAACTTAATTATTCTTGCGCCTTCAAGGAAATGTCTACACCATTGAATTGTTGTCAGAATATCCCAAAGCACGCAAGAAATTTAAAATGTCAAAAAAGCCCCAATTCCGTCAAAGTTGCCCCTCGAGTCAAAGTAATCCCGTTTTACGGTACCACACCTACAATTCCCTAGTAAAGCTGCAAGCATAGCATGGAAATGCTATGATTGCAGTGAATGACCCGCTTTCGGGCAGAATTACTATGGATGGATGTTGTTCGTAACATGTACCCAGTGGCGAAGGATGACGACACATTTGGTTAAGTTCCGTTATCTAACTGTGGTCTGCCATGAATAATATAATAAAATATTTTTTGGGGAGTATTCATGGCCCATAATTAAACAAGCGAAGAGTGTTATACTAAGCCCTCAGTGCAATATATATATATATATATATATATATATATATATATATATATATATATATATAGCATTTTATAGAGAAAAAATTCTCTGGTCGGATCGTGGGAGAGTGGCATGTTGGGATCTTTTAGGACATGTCAAGAGTAAAGTGAAAATATGTAAATTTTTGGATACAGTACAGAAATTGAGGGATAGCAAAATTGGAAATCAATGAATAAATGTATACTATTAATTGTAAACTTCAATATGGTATTTTCTGTAATAAATACGAGAGTGATTTTTTAACTACAATAGTCTTTGTACAGTATATATAATGAGTTTGTCATTCTACTCCTCCTAATCGACTGGACAGATTTTTGTGGAATTTTGTTTGTGTGTGTCTGGTTTGATCCCTCGATGGTTTAGATTCACAATTGGACCCTCTAAAATCATTAAGTGTAGGAGTTCACCTGAAGTGAAAATTGAAAAATCGCTCTAGCGGTCACATTTTTCGATGTTACACAACGAAACTCAATATATCCTATTAAAATAAACCGAGATAGTTATTGTAAGAAAATTACGGAAATCGGACAATTAAAAGTGAAGGTTTACTTGAAACCGAAATTAAGAACTGCCTAAACGACTTTGATGTATATATATATATATATATATATATATATATATATATATATATATATATATATATTTTTTTGTGTTGTAGTCGGTCCCTGGATGATTTAGTTTCGCACTTGGACTCGGTAGGTGGTGCTGCAATTAGGTTTTAGGATTTTGTATGTCAGATATGTGGTCATCTGCATTATCGATATATTCCGTGCGACAACAACGTGACTTCACCATGCAAGCTTCTTTAGCCTCAACAAATGGCAGTGAGGAGTTTTCTTGCGAACTTATTTAATGATATCTAATTACGTCTTAATTAGTGGATTTAGGAAAAAGACAGGAAAAAAGTAGTCTACCAGAAAATAACGAAACGAAAGCATTTAAATGTCAAACTCAATGTTAAATGTTACTTAGTCTATGGTTTATCGATAATTCGAATATCTCAAAAAATCGTTTTCTGAACCCGCTATTAGCAGCAACCAAGCAAAAGTTCGGACATGACGTATTTCTTTTACGGATAACTCATAATAACCATTTTTGTGTTTCAGCTCATTTATTCCAAGAAGTTCGGGATAAGCAGAAGGACATATTCCGCACGACAACAATGTGATGTCATCATGCACGCGTCTTGAGCCACAACAGATGGCTGTGAGAGATTTTCTTGCGAACTTATTTAATAATATCTGATTACGTCTTATTTAGTGAATTTTATGGTAAAAAGTAACTAACATTTTTATCGTCCGGCCGTGACACAAGAATTGAACGTTCGGGCAAGACAACGTCTGCTGGGTACGCTAGTTAAATATGTAAAAATCTGTTCTAGCAGTTTTATTGCTCTTACTGTAATATTTTCAATCGAATTTTAAATACCAAAAATAATATTTATATAAACTTTCGAAAAATGTGGATTTTGAAACATATTCCACTGAATCTGGTTCGGCAAACAGTGAATAACCATACATCGAATTGAGTGTAGCAACATGGCAATTTTCGAGAATTTGTTTATAAATTCACTCACAAATTAGTTTGAGATATTTAAACATGCCTACATATTTTAAAGCAATATTTATCGATAAATGGCACAAATACTGTGATAATGTCGGGTAATTATATAATATTATAATAAAAATAATATGTGTTACACTCATTCGTAGTTACTCACATTAATTTCCTCAGAAGTTAAATCTACGGAAATATTTCGTAATGATTTGTAATAAAAATCATGCAGCTCACTATTTAGTTTTCAACTTCGCCTGTCTGTTCGTCTCCCTTTGTTTTAAATATTTATATAAGTAATTAGCTAATACCCGGCGTGCGCTGCCACCCCCAAATAAATGAAAATTACTGTGATTTTATGTTTAGTTAAATAAATGGAACAATATTTATAAATTTATATTTTTAGATATCCCGTGCTGATTATCGGCGTTGCCCGGGATTCTACACATCCCTATCTTCTTGACATAAATGAGCTGAAATACGAAAATTAATGCGTTTTATGTTTAGTTAAATAAGTGAAGGGAACAATTTATATTGTAATTATTTTTAGAGACCCCGTACTGTTTACCCGGAGTTGTCCGGCAAATCTACTCATCCCGATCTTCTTGGCATAAATTAGCTAAAAGACAAAAATGAATGTACTTCTTATGATTAGTTCAATAAGTAAATTGAAAAATAATTATAAATGTATATCGTAATTATTTTAAGATTCCCCGTGCTGATTACCCGGCGTTGTCCCGGTATCTACTTATCTCGATCTTCTTTGCACAAATGAGCTAACAGACAAAATTCGTTATTGTGAGTTATCCGTAAAAGAATAACCGCCATGTGCTGCTATGCTTGCACAGGAATCTACGTACTTGTCTCGATCTTCTTGGCATCAATGAAATACAGAAATGGTTATTGTGAGTTATCCGTAAGAGATAGACATATGCTGTCGCGGACTTTTTTATAGAGCTTTTTGAGATATACAATTCTGTGTACATTAGTTTTGTGTATTTTTTATGGTTTAGGCAGCGTAAGCCATTTAATCGTCCAAAGAGTACTTTTTTTCACGTTTTCCACTACAAAGGGCGATTTTTAAGGGTGTAGGAGTAGACTATGACAACTGTCTTATAGCCTATGTTCATCCCGGGAATCTCCTGAACATTCTGTGAAATGCCCCATCACAATTGAATCAACGGTCTGGCCGTGCATAAAGTACGAACAAACAAACAAACAAAAATTCATTTTTATATTTTAGATTTAAAGTAAAAGTGCTTGTCTCGCAACGATTATAAAATAACTGGAAGAATAACTGTTTTATATGTTTTCAGTTTAATGTTCTTCATAAAAATTGGAATGAGAACAGTTCCTATCTGCAAATAGCATGCGTGTTTAATTTACGTCTGCACTTCATACTTTTCTGTAATTATTGTTTGTTAATAAGGAAGCAGGTGAATGTAGAAATTCACATAAGAGTGAGGTATATGATTTTTATACGAAACCATATGTAGTAATAGTACTTAAGTCATGTCACACAAGTGGGGTGTGAAAGATGGTCATGGGAATCTGTTGTAAGAAAACCAGAGGGACATTTTCCAGTAGATAGACCAAGAATGAGATGGGAGAATAATATTCACCATGATTTGGGGGAGGTTATTTATACAGAGAATGGTTTAGAAAATATTAGCCAAATATAGACATGAATGGAGAGTTTATGTCCGCGCGGTCATGAAGCTCCTGGTTTGAGAGTAATAGTGAGTTAAGTATTTTAATTCTTGCATTATTTAAAAGTACTTCAACTGTTCTTAGCACAACAGGAATTTAAATTGCTCGTAGCGATAAGCCAAAGGTGCTAGAGCGTTCAGTTTTACTTAAAAAGGAAATATTAACTGTTTAAACTTCAAGAAACTAAGTAGGAAATTATGAAAATATCGCTTGAAAGGTCAGAACTGACATATGTTTAAATACAAAATCGAAGTAACTTATTTTAAACAACTAAATAGAGTTCATCGCCATCATGAACAAATCCGTTCTATCTATGTGACCTGTGACGGTAAACCTAGCGAAGATGATCTTGATCTTTCCACCGATGTTTTGGTCTCCCTTGGTCCCTATGTCTAATTGGAGTATATTGGAAAGCCAATTTTGGAAGTCTATTTCTTTTCATCCTTCTCAGATGATGTTTCCATTCTTGTTGGTACCTTTCTATATCTTCATCTAAGCTTGGTACTCCTAGTTTTCCTCTGATAATAGTGTAGCTTTTGTAGACCAGTCTACTAACTCCTAACAGTGAACGTTAGAAGCGCATTTGGCTCACTCTAAGTTTATGAGAGTTTAATTTATTTAAAATACAAGTTTCACTTCCGTATTTTAGAGCTAAATACGGATAAATATTACATTAAATATTTAAAAGCTCATTTGTTCAGGATTTACTACACTATATATGTAAAGCATATAAATGAAGTGAACTGAAATGCCCTAGCAATGAAAAATTTAGAAACTTAAAGGAATTCTGAAAACGCATGCATTACAGCAACTTTCTCATCCCAATTTCTATCAAAATATTTCAAACTAAAATAGGCCTATACAAAACTATTTTCCTACATTAACATTATCCATCCATCCATGTATAGTAATATGCCCTAGGGCAGACCTTTCACTGCAATCATGGCATTTTCATGCTACGTTTTGCAGCTTTACTAGGGAATTATAGCCGTGGTAGCTTTCCGTTGCTTTCCACACCGATGAAGAATGATGATGATAATGATAAGGATGATGATGGCCGGATGATTTTCGGGGACCGTTGACCCCTAAGCTTCCTAACATTTGTCTTATAGGTGAGGAAAAACCCCGAAAAAAAACCTCACCCAGGAGCCTGTCTCGACCGGGAATCAAACCCCGACCCGCTGCCTGACAAGGCAGCACGCTACCTCGAGACCACAGCGGTAGACATTTATATTATATCGATGTGAAACATGGCACCTTACTTTGTGAAAGGAGAAACTATTAAAAAATATCTCAGATAAATTTAAAGAGGGAAAATTCGTGCCTACTAGCACAATGGTTTAGTGCGCCAACGCGTAAAGTTGAAGATATTGGGTTAAAATCCCGGTTTGGATAGTTTATTCTCCTTATTTGTATCAACAATTACACGCGAACAGAAAGACTCAATTCAATATTGCGACTATCTGAAAATAAAATTCTTCGGAAAAATGTACGACCCAGAAAGACGAGCGCAGAAAACTACATATCAGTGAGCTATATGAAAGTCATACCAAATCGGATTTACTAAGAATAGTTAAGTCTTGTGGCCTGCGATGGACAGGACATGTGGTACGACTCAAGAATGAAAGAGGAGCATAAAATATTATAGGGAAACCAGGACAAAGTGCCTAAATGATAACCAAATGTGAGGTGGCACAATAATATTAACTGGCATTAAAGAAGATAAATTACAAAAGGAATGATTTAAAATACCAGCTGAGGATAAGGACGTATGAAGAGCGTACGTCCGCGCGATTAGGGACCTCCGGGTTGGATACTGCCAGTGAGTTAGTAACATACAAACGTAGTCAACAAGTGTTGTGAAGAGAGGTAAAAATAATTAATTACCAAATTTGTACCTCTGACTCGCATTAACACAATTTGTTGTGTCACATTAAACAATCTTATAGAGCATTCGTTATTAATTATTCTTTTAGTTATTTATGGGAAAATAGCCCTATATGTTTCAATATATTGGTACACTTTTCTCCAGAAATACTTCACTCTTCATTCACTCTATTATGAAGCTCTACTTCTTCAAAATCCATATTCTTATAAATAGTTTGAGAAAAATAAAAAAGAAGTCTGTTAGGCAAAAAAAGTAAAGTAATCCCACTACAGGCCTCGGGAGGCCCTTGGGGCAGTAGGAAGTTAAGGCTCCCACTTTTTCTAGACAATCGGCACTTGATGTCAGCCGGGTTGTCAGCCCTGCATGACCCCAGGGACATAGTGCCGCCAGAAGGTTTTGGTCAGTTTAAAAATCCTGACCCCGCCGGGACTTGAACCCTCGACCTTCCGACTTGTAGCGCAGTGCCTTAACCACTACGCTACGGCGTGCCCCAGTCTGTTAGGCAGAAACTTGTAAATTAAGACTTTTTATGCTTGTGATAGTTTTATTGCATAAAATTATGTTTTCTTACGTTTATTAATTATCATAAGTAATGCCACGAGTGATTTCCAAATTATCGATAAATTCACGACTCACGAAGTGAGGAGTGAATTTATGTAGAGAATTTGGAAATCAGGAGTGGCATTTGTTAGGACTATTTAACGAATAAAATTAAGCTGTTTACTCACAAATCATTATTTAACTATAGTTGTTTTTTAAATATTTATATATTTAATGTAAACGGCGATGTTTGAAAACAAATGAGAGACGATCGGTAAGCTTCATCTGCTTCTTTTGTTTATCACTGCAACCAGATCATACTATTTATTGCCAAAGGAACGCAATATTGTAAGAATGCTCTCTAGCGGAGAAAAAATGAAACACATCAAACTGTATATTAATTCATTACTGATGTCGTATGATGTGACTATGACAATTATATTTTTCTGGATTATTACCTGGGAAAAAATACATTTAAGAAAGTACAAACAGTGGTTTCTTTTTTTGGTGGTATAATAAATTGCTACAAATGTTTTTATATTAATTCCTGCAAGCGCTATGTGTTGACATCTATGCACTATATATACAATCTGGTAGCCGTATTTCTTATAGGCTCAGTCACTGCAAAATAATGGTCCGACCTGTTCAGAATATTAAAAAGGAGGAGCTTTCTTTAGTATATGGTAAATATAACACTGATAAATATTTCGTGAAACACGACTCTCTGATTGGTTGTAAAACAGAAATCATTGAAACGTGATTGGTCATTGACTCCCATTTGGAGCATGAGTTAAATAGTCTAATTAATCTCATCTTAATTATTGTCACTCCTATATGTTTACTCTCCAGTAAAAATGTTGTCGAGATAGAAACATATTTTCGGTCACTATGAGAACTTCGCGAAGAACTTGAGTAGCTACAGTAAATAGTGGATTCATCTAGGGAACTTGAAATGTTATACACAAGTCGCCCCAATACATCATCCACCTATGTGAATTAAACATGTTGAAGGGAGGCCGGGGCCGGCTGATAGGCCTAGGGCTTGTGTCGCGATGAGAAATGGGCAGGACCTGAAACAGGGTGATGGATTGGCGCCTACACTCTTTAATTGGGATAGGAATATGTTGTTCTAAAGTTGGGAGTTGGTGTAAATTCCACAATACACGCCAGAAGCTTACAGATTTTGGAATATGGTGTTGATATCGGAATCCTAGCAAGAATATGGCAAGTTGGTGAGGAAACTGTGTATGCACTTAATGACGCAGCAGAGGAAATTGGATTGAATATCAATACTGATAAAATGAAAGTAATAAAATTATTGAATATATCAGAATTGAATATGCCAGACTCGAGGAACCAATCAGTAACATATTAGCATTAAGAATAAACAAAGAGAGAGAGAGAGAGAGAGAGAGAGAGTAGGACAATTTTACATACTTAGGAACCTGTATTACAGAAGACAACAATGAGATGACAGAAATTTTAAAAAAATCAATACAGCAAGTAAAATATATTTTAGTCTTATTAACGTAATGAAGTATAGAATACTGCATTGTAAAACTAAAATACTTATGTATAGGCCTAAAAATATTAATCAACCATTTCTAACTTGGCTGTGAGACCTGGACCTTTTCCCAGAAGAGTGCTGATATGGTCAGTACCTTCGAGAGAAATATATTACGAAGAATGTATGGACCGATTAATGGAAATATGTATGATAATTATAAATAATTTAGAACTTGAATAACTACACGGAATGTCTAATTTAGACACCATAATTCGCCTTAAGAGGTTACAATGGATTGGACATGAGCATAGAATGTACGATCAAATAATTCCGAAGGAAGTAATAAACGCAACATTTGACGGGAAAATATATCAAAGAAGACCGAAATATATGTGGGAGGATGCAGTGAGAAACGATGCTAATCAGGTGCTTGGAAGTCGGCGGCAGTGGATAGAGAAGAGTGGATTAAGAGGATTGGGGAGGCCAGAGCTATAGCTCCATCTAATATAACATTAAGGAACCTGGTCTAAAATGCAGTCAGTAAGTAAAATTTATTGTTTTTATGCCTAGCTTTGAATGTTGACAATAATGACCTAAAATGTTGATAATTTCTATCTATCTAAATAACAATTGTTTGTGGCCAAAGGGTAAACATATGTAAGTCAGGCAATATAACGTTTCGTGAGAGCTTATTCGTTTTGAAATATTATAATAAATCTGATATTTGTAATACTTCTGACCAAGAGAATTCTGCCATAACAAATGAGTTACCATTTATAAAGTTTAGAGGGATAAAAAGTAGAATAATTTTGACATATTGATTTACAAAATAAGGATCACTACCCTAGTTCTACAGTATTATTGTACAGGGCAACAACACCTCAAAAAGCGAATAAACACACAGGCATTATATACATTACTATAAGTAGTTATATTATAATATTATTATTACATTATTTTAGACAATATATTTTCTGAAATTGTATTCTTAATTTTCATTCTACGTTTTCACTGCTAGTGTAATAGTGAAAAAAAAATTAAAAATATAAAAGCATACACATGCACATGATATATACAGAGAGGATCTCTCGACCTACGGCCGGACTATCGGGAAAAGTGCTTGCGGTAGCTGAATCCTCACTTCACCTCACGCGGCAGACCAATTGCACGGCTCTTTTCCTACTTCTTTCTTAGTGTTATTCAATACTGTGTGCATGTTGGCTTTTAGTATATCACGCTATCGCCCAATAGTGCTACATCATCACTCACATAAACTAACAGCTTATTAATACCATTGAGTTGTAGGCCTTATTCATCCTCTTATGATTTGAGGCATGCAATGGCATGGGCGTAGTCAGCATTGGATTAACGGGGGGGGGGGTGCAAACTTTTTTCAACTGTATTCGTTCCAAGTACAAACGAACAAATCAAAAATACAAAATACTACTTTTAATTTTTAAATTAACCTCAATATATTTCGGAAGAAAATTTCAGCGCTACTGAAGAGGAAATATGAAGAATAATAGTGAAATAATTGTAGAATTTTTAGGCTTGGGGAATTGAATTTTTTTTTCAAGATTACTTCTTAATAATTTTTATACTTAATTGTATTGATAGCATTAGCTATATTTTAGCTGTTAATAAAGTACAACTGCACACAGAGTTCGTTTCGTTTGAGAACATTTCTTAGTACTTTTGTTTGAATTTTTTAATATAATATTTAATACGTTTTTTGTGCAGACTGAGCATACACAGGTCATTAAGGCGATTTTCTGTCATTGTAGAATGGCACCATGTCTTCCCTCTTCTTTAGGGTACTGAAAGTGCGTTCAATCGATGCCGTAGTGCATGGTAAAAACAGGCATGACGAAATTGCTTTTTTGATGGATGGAAAAAAATTGCACTCGTCCACGATGTTAACGAGATCACCTTCTTTATCCTTGTCGTCACTTCGTTTCATCCACGTAAGGCGCTATAGTTCAACATCGGTGGACAACTCCTGGATTTTATACTACTCTGAAATTTTCCACCTCATTGCCTGGGCATTTTTCAGTGATGCTTTTAGTTCTTAGGGTGCAGCATTTGAAGTTCAGCCGTGGCGCAGCCGGTAGAGTCCCTACCTTCCACTCCGGAGACCCGGTTTCGATTTCCGGCGGGGTAGGGAATTTTAAATCTCCACCTTGGGTCTGGGTGTGTCTTCTGTCTTGTGTTTGTATGTGTGAATAAGATAAAAAGGTTAACAAAGGTAAAACAAAAAGGAAGAACAGTATAAACGAAAGAAAAAGGGAAAGAAAGAAACAAAAAAGCAGAATATTGTTGTTCTCCAAATCTGTCTGACAAAGCTGTATGAAAGAAATCCAAGTAGGGATATAAGATGGCCACCTTAAAGTAATCTTCGGAATTACATTGTGGATTAGCTCGATATGTCTGCTTATTGGTAGTGTGATTTCTACACCTAGGTCAGAAGCAAAAGTCTCCATCTGTCTCATTATGTTGTTGTTCTTATTTTCGTTGTTGTTATTATTAAGGATCAGGTACGTTTTTTTGGCGGACACAATTCTACACTTACATCCTTATGCCACTGATGCACTAAACACTTGAAAACACGTTTCGTACTATTTTAAATATTTTGGAACCATTTTATAAACATTTCTTCTTCTTCTTCTTAAACTTAATTTGTAGGATTTTCATCCTGTTTATTTCCAAAATCACTCCTCGGAGGAAGGCGTACTGGATGTACATTTCTTACGATTATTAAATATTTACTCTAGCACTACCAGAAATTACCTCATGAACACAATCATAATAATCTAATTTATTTCATATACCTTGAAAATAAAAATTATAATTAACATGGCACCAGGTATTAGTGAATGAATCATCTGAGTATATAATTTTCATAATAACACAATGATCTACATGAAAAGAAGAGGTTTTCGAATCAATTTTCTCTACAGATAAAACGAACATTTGTTCTCTTCTTTAAATGTATAACACAATAAGAAACTTGTGGAATGGACAAAGAGATGAACTGTGTATCTTATGTTTGTAATCTTTTCAGAATAAAGAGCTTTGTGAAGTATCGGCCATAACTTGAATTGAAATATTGCAATATTATAGATTTCTTATCTAAATTTGACCAGTTAAGATACAAACAAATACTCTAGTGTGATGTGCATGAATAAAATTAAATTACAGCTAGAATCGGTTAATGTATTAACAGAAAAATTTGCACTCAATATAGGATTTTAATCACAGTTGATCCATTATTATTTTATCTCTAACTTTATATACTATGTCCTATCATTGAGGTACTGAGAGGAATTACTTGAACCAGGTATGAATAATTTTCACTTTAATTCCCAATTTATTGTACAATGAAATGTGGTCTTATACCTTTTAATTCAAATGCATGTAGTCTCTCTTATGGGATATTGCTATTCACTGTATACTACCATTAATCTTAGTGGTAAATGTTTTTCATATATAATAAATGATTCAGTGATATACTATTTAGTGTATCACTTAACTTCACAATGAAAGTGGCATTGCTAATTTTAGAGATTATATTAAATAATGACTTTAAGTATGGTGAGTGAGAGTTTATCTACAATTAACTGCTGTTATGACAGAATTGCAATGGTTTGAAAATACATATAATGTTTTGGTTTTATTTTAGGCATAAAGATTATGGTAGTTACTCGTATAAGTAATTAATATTTTCAGATGATGCAAAAAAATTAAATTAATCAATTATTAAGAAAACTGTATTTAAATTATCAATTGAGTTGGTGTTTACTTGATGAAAATCCATATTTATTAATTAAATAAAAATACGTTTTATTTTCATTTAAGTAATAAATATGGATTTTCATCAACTAAACACCAAATCAATTGATTATTTAATACAAGCTGAGACAAGCTTCTTGGTGATTTGGTATTTTAAATTATTACTCCGGATTAAAAAGTGCACACAGGATATTTGGTTTTACAACAGTTGCATCAAACATGATCCTAGAACCAAAATATATTAATATCAAGACTAATTTTAACAACTCAGCCTCAAGGAAAGCTTCTGCTGCAGCCGTGAGAACTTGGCTCCGAGAAGATAGAAATTTGCAGTATAGTAGAAGAGATGTTTTAAGTGTATATTTGATGTAGATACATTCAGAACTAACTTTTAGATTAAATAGTATTGAATTTGACATTATTGATTTTATAACAAGACAAAAAGGAAGTGTTTTGATTCATAAGAAATACTTAATTAAAAAAAAACAAACTCTCAAAATTACATGGAATTAAGAAATC
The DNA here is from genome assembly GCA_030220185.1 of Diploptera punctata. Lineage (NCBI taxonomy): Eukaryota > Metazoa > Arthropoda > Insecta > Blattodea > Blaberidae > Diploptera > Diploptera punctata. The sequence continues at coordinate 855,290 of JASPKZ010000464.1, read as the reverse complement.
CAGTGAAGTTACTAGTTTATCCAAACACAGTTTTTTTTATCGGTTTGTTAATGTTTCTGACACTAATTTTACTAAAAATGAAATTGACTTGTTAAATAAGGGTTTTAAATTTGATTTTAAAAGATAATAACACATTATCTGAACCAGTTAATGTTGAGTCAGAAAAATATGCTCTCACAAAATGATCAAGGATGGTCAGAAAAAATACCAAGGCATATGTTTATAATCAGATAGCTTAAGATATAAAAAAGAAAACTTCAAAATGATGATATTGTTATTACATGAGCAGATAAAGGACAAATTTTAATAGCTTTAAATAAGGATGATTAGCCTATATCTCTAAAACTGTAGATTATCTAAATTCAGATAATTTTCAAATTATTGATAAAGACATAACAGAGAAATATCAAAAAGAAATTATAAATATTTATAAAAATAGTATAATTTTTAATAACTTTTTTGAATGCTCTATAATATAAATGAATCCCCAACCACCCAAACTGTACTCCCTAGTTAAATTACTTAAGGAAAATTTTCCTATTAGACCAGTAGTATCCTTCATAGTTCTCCATCATACAAAATGTCTAAAAAGCTAATAAATACAATTTCATCTAATACTAAGTTCAATCCAATTTACAGTATAAAGAACTCCATTGAATTAATTGACAATATAAAAAACATTGATTTGCCTAATAACTTAATTTTAGTTTCTTTTGATGTAAAGAATCTGTTTCCCAGTATACATACTATTGATGTAATAGAGATTATTAATAGAATGTTACTAACTAATAAAGTGAATGATTTTGTAGTTGAAGAAATATTACACACTCTTAAAACATGCTTACATCAAAATTACTTTGAATTTAATAACAAATTGTACATAGCTAAAGATGGTATGATTATGGGTGATCCGTTGAACCCTCTTTTGGCAGAGATTTTTATGGATGACTTAGAACAAACCATACATAAGAATGTATTAGCTAGAAATGTTCTATTTTGGTATCGTTATGTAGATGATGTCATAGCAGGCTTCACAGGAACTAAAAAGACAATTGAATTCCTTTTTAAATTTTATTAATAACATTCACAGAAGTATTAATTTCACAATGGAATTAGAAACAAATAATAGTATAAATTTCTTGGATTTATCAATAAAACACATTGATAATAAGTTTGAGTTTGGTATCTTTCACAAACCATCTCATACTGATACCACTATCCATAGTTCTTCTCTTCACCCATATACTCATAAGATGGCAGCCTTTAATAGTTACATTCATAGACTTTTAAATACCCCTCTTTCACCCTTGGAATATAATAATGAATTGAATATTATTAAACAATTAGCTATTAATAATAACTACGACCCTAAAATTATAGAATATTTAATTAAGAAAGTTCATTACAAAAAAGCAATTAACAAAGTTTTTCCTTTACCCAAAGAAAACATAAAGAAATATGTCGTAATGTCATACATAGGCCCACTTTCAAATAAAATATCTAAACACTTTAAAAAGTTGAACATTAATGTGGCATTTAAAACTAATAAAACTTTACAAAATATAATAAAAAACAATAAAACCAAAATAAAAAAAATAAAAATTATCAGGTGTATATAAATTGAAGTGTGGCACATGTGACAATGTCTATATAGGACAAACTGGTAGACCTTTTATCTCTCGGATAAAGGAACACATGAGAGCATATAACAGAAATTTAGAATATTCAAAATATGCTAACCACCTATTCCAATTTAGTCATTGTTTCGATCCAAATTTTGAAATATTACATGTTTGTGATAAGGGTAAGAAGTTAGATCTTTTGGAGGCTGTAGAAATTAATAAATTTAAAAGTAGTAAAAAACTGTTAAATTCTCAACTTGATTTGAATGAATCCCCTTTGTTAAATTAAAAAATTAAAATAAATATTGTTGTATTGTTGCTTAGATCAGTTGGAACACAATTCATAATTTGTTAACATGTGTGAAGAAGGTACAGTGTACCGAAACAGCTGTCACTGAATTATATAATAAATATGAAAATCAAATAAAACTATGTTGTATTTAAACCATTATAAATTGATATTCTTCTTTGTTTTCATTCCTATTCCTTAACAAATTTAAAATAAAGACGAAATATATTTGAGGTTGAAAAAATACAATGATGCCTTCCTTTATACAATTGTTTAGTTGCTGTATTTAGGTCATGTCTTGCACCACATACATTAATTTTGCACATATGCCTATACTTCCTGCGTTTTCTAATGTAACCCCTATTCCTCATAGATTTAAATATAGGCCTGAAAGTATCAAATATTATGTAAGAAATCACATGAATAAAATGGCTGAACAATTGAATTAAATTTGCCCTACGCCCACCTGGCAATACTTTTAGTGCGGTTATTAAATATATGTGTAATGTGATGATGAAGGAGCAAGATATGCAACACATAGGGAATTCACAGGAGTGATGTTTAAATATAATAAAATAATATTAAGTTGTGTCCAAATCAGGGTCAGATCGAGTGATTAGATTAAGCCCCTATATTTATAGAGGTCTGTAATTAACTAGAGTGCAGGCTGACTACATCTGATGAACGAAATGGATGATATGAAAATGGGGAAAGGTGGAATAAAATTGTGGTAGGGGAAAATGGGAGAAACCCCGAAAGAACATGCCGTAGATCCGTTTCCTCCACTACAAAATCTACGTATAATGACCGAGACTAATCAAGTTAAAAAGCTACTCTTACTAAAACACAAATTAATAAGATTAAGCTAATAATAAACATTATAAATAAGGTTCTTGAGAAACCAGCGGTGAGAGGCGAGCGTCAAATCGCTTGCGTCACGGAGCCGCCTGATATATTAATAATTAAAAAAATACCAATTTTCTCGTTATAATAATATTTTATTTTAAACTATCTATTCGTCAATTTCATAAATTACATACATTAAAATAAATCGTAAATTCTGTATATTCCTATTAGTATTGTGATTAATTTCAATAGCATCGCGTAGTAAGATGAGTAATGAGCCAATGAACAAATTTAAATTTGGCGGTATAGCTGCATGCAACGGTCCATTCAACAAACTCCTTAAATTTCCGTTGCAAATGGCAGCCATTTTTGCTAAAGCGCTAGAGCGTTTTATTGCCCGCTGAATGCGCCCATTGTTGTGAGGTTCCAGAACTATTATCGTGAGCAGGTTAATAATTCGACTCGCTGTGATCACGGGGAAAGAGCCGAGCAGATTTCTCATTTTATACAAGGACATCAAGGACGCAGTAAATTGAATATTCGAACATCAAATAATGCCGTGAACTTGTTAATGTTAGCATTAGTGGTTGGAAAAGTAGTTCATTCTTATGAAGTACTTCGTTCACTCTTACTCACTAAAATGAAGCGCTTCACTCGCGAAGCGTTGTAGTTCATTATTTCACAAGCTAGCTCTATGCTATAAAGTGTCATTAGTCTGTTAGCTACTGAGCGAGGCGGTTTAGATGGCAGCATTGGAAATTAGTAATCTGAAGGAACCTAGTTTAAATCCCCATCCAAATTACATGAAGTTTTCATGGTTGTTCAATCATCAAGACAATGCTAAGCTTAAATTTATTATCATCCATCACTAATCATAATTCAATCACAAAATAAATTACTACAAACTGCAAAATTCCCGACGCATTATAATCGTAGATATTAACACGTTTATAAATAAAAATAAACAAAAAATACTTGTGCTGTTTGGATTATTTCAACAATCCAAATATGTTAACGTTAATTTATATCTAAAGTAAAATAATAATTACAATTAAATCCATATATCACATCAGAAACATATGCTAAAGTTTAAATGTCTGCATTATTATGTCGACGTTGCCGTCTCGGTAAATGCGCGGTTATCTCGACTGGGGTCCCAGGTTTAAATCCTGTCGGTTCCAGAGGGACATTGTTGGTGGGCCATACTGGAATTTATCAGGATTTTTTTGAGATTCTCCCTTTCCCGAATGTTTCACCTCACAACACTCTCTACTTATATTCTCTCCCCTATCATGTCATTTCATGTTTATTATTCACTCATTCTTTTCATATCAACTTTTCCCTTCATCGCATTTAGGAAAAAAAAGTCTAGTCTGGAAAATCACAGGAGTTTAAAATATATACTTCCCCACGACTCGGAGGCTATGAAACAACTTATTACAGAATAGGCTCAAAGGGGGTTTTAAACCCCTCTTTGAGGCCCTGGGCCCAGCCCAAACATGGCGATGTGCTATGAATAATGTATGAATGCCTGAAATGTCATAACAGACTATATAACACCGTAGAATAGATTTAATTTTTATAATTAATAATAAACAACTGGTACTATAATATAATAAACCTACACAAAGATTGCGGTGTTACGGACATTGAAATCCTGAGCCCATATTTTATTCTAATCTAAAAGGGAGGGTTATAGCCTCTCCTTGAGGCCATGGGCCCAGCCCTGAAAATGATGATATGACTCGTGTGTGAATCTTGAAGTATAGAAACCAGGATCACTAATACAGACTACGTAATACCGTATAATATATTTAATGTCCATGTATTCATAACAAACAACATATTAAGAAGGGCAGGCACTATGATACAATGAACCTACAACGGTTGTCGTGTTACGGGCATAATAACCGGAGCCTAAGTGTTGTTATAATCTAATTTAATAATAAACAATGTTTTATACTGGTGAAACTGCTAGATAATTTATAGCAAATGTGCAATTTTATTTCAATAATGTCGATAAAATATATTTATAATATGGCACGCAGCGTAGTGGTTAAGGCACTGAGCTACAAGCCAAAAGGTCGAGGGTTCAAGTCCCGGTGGGTCAGGATTTTTAAACTGACCCAAACCTTCTGGCAGCACTATGGCCCTGGGGTCGACTCAGCCTCTAACGGAAATGAGTACCAGACATTTGTTCTGGGGGTAAAGGCGGCCGTCACGCAGGGCTGACAACCCGGCTGACATCAAGTGCCGATTGTCCAGAAATAGTGGGAGCCTTAACCTCCTACTACCCCAAGGGCCTCCTGAGACCTGTAGTGGGATTACTTTACTTTACTAATATAATTAGATCATAATATTGCTCCTATTTTCTATTAATAGGCCTATGTAGAATGAAATATTTTCAACCACAAAGAATTTGAGGTATTATAGCCTCACTATGATGGTTGTCCAGCGGCTCGCTTTGTTTCCCCGCCTATGTAATAGGCCTATATAATTAAATATAAAGATGCCGACTACCGCCACTCTAATAATTCCGCATGTTAATCATTGTCAAGCATTGTCGCGCGACATCGGACAAGCATCATAGTGAGGCGATAATACCGAAAATGTGAAAATATCTACTTTTTTAAAATGTATTTACAAAATGTGGTATAGATCGTAAACTCATATTTCATCAATTTCGAAAATGAATTGTCTGTTTCATTTTGTCCTTGTGGCAATCCTGTAATGAGGTAAGTTGTATGTAATAATAGTATTATAGAAACATGGTTATGTTTTAAAGAAATTAATGATTCAATACTGAAATTTATAAAATATTAGATAAATTAGATGACAAAAATGATTGCATTAAGTATTTGTGATAATTTAATATATTGCATGAACAAATTTTACATAATTACTAACCGTACATATCTTAAATAATTTCTGGGAATAATTTTTTTACGAAAATAAAGGATATAGTATATAACATCGCTGTGAGAGAGTAAAACCAGTCCCAAATCATTTCAAAGAGTGGGGGGGAGTGAAGTTTGCCTCTATCACACAGTTCACACACACTATGTTACACACTTCATTTTTGAATGGCATTCATTCGCGAACGACTTCATTCGTGAATGACGCTACTCGCGAATGACATTTCACGAGTGAGGAGTTCATAGAAACGAAGCGCTCCATTGAAATAGTTCATTCGCGAATGACCCATCACTAGTTCGTTCTCTATGTCTATGATCACGTTCTCTATGTATGATCACTAGTTAGCATAGAGAAACAGATTCATTTGGTATAGGTTACGTGTGCAATTAAATATGTTTTATCGTAATTTTTGTTGTAATTTGTGTACATTGTATGAAATTATAAATGTGAATTGTTTGTTGGTTTTACACATATTTTGACAATCCACTATTACTATTACCAATCCTTTAGGATCATTAAAATATTGGTAATTGTTTTGTTGATTTCACCCTAACTTTACAAATTATCAGTTTACCTCAACGAATGAGAGAAAATAACCGAATACATCTTGAAGAGGACTTGGAAAAATTATTTTCTCATAATTAGTGCAGGACTATATTTTAAATCACTACATATACAGGTCAGTTTACCTTTAACTGCGAAGATTTTATAAACTAATGATTTTCAAACTCACTCGCAATACCATAACGTTTCAATGTACCATTAGATATATCGATAGCTTAAGGAACACAACATGTGTAGTGCAAGTTTGATTATTGAAGATTAGTTCTTATGTGATATGAATGAGGAAGTGTAGTTTACTACGTACAAAGGTAATGTGTAAAAACCACTGGGAAAACACATTTTTATTCAATAGCATTATCTTAACATTTTTTATTGAATAGCATTATCTTATGATTTGGGAATTCTATACCACCATACCACCTACATAAGTTGAAATAAAATAATGGGGGTGTGGTGTACAAACCGTCGCACAAAATTTTCAATCTTATTTCTTATGACACTGATGCAGTAAACACTTTTAAAACATTTTGCAACACTTTTAAACATCTTCCAAAGTTGCAACAATCTTTTTTTTTTATATTTATATATTTACGTAAAACATGATCATGCTACATTGCTTACTTTCTGCTATTTTCCTTCCTCTTCCTATGTTGTTTCAACGTTGCCACCATCAACAACCCAAAATACTCCAGATGTTACCAACATCACTTCCACGTTCTCTGGATTTCACCTATGTTACAGTAATTGATTTGTGTTACAGTAATCGATTTAGGTTTGGTTAGCTTTTAGATTCCTTGCTTTTTAAATGTGATTTGATACGTAAAATAAGTTATCTCTTCATATCTGTTATTCTATGAAAAATTCAAAATGTCGGACGGTTACCACGTAAAATCATATTTCCACTAGTTAATTTTGTGTTAATTATACATATTTAGACAAGTTCTGAGAACTTCGTGTCAATGTTGGTCATACTGATTTCACATACATATACCGCCAACTGCTGGAGGTTACATTTATCTTTCTGGGATTACATGAAGCACTAGCGCATGTGCACTGGGATTCTATAGAACTTAGGGAAATTTATGAGCGACATAAGTACACCTTATCCAATAACGGAAAAAACATACTTCTATTATTATAGAATGTGAATTTTCTGAGAGAAATATGTCTCTTGATATAAATAAAAAGTGAGAAATGCCTTAAAATGAAATTAGAAGCCAAGGTTCAAAGTAACCTCAAATCACCATATGTACAATGTAAAATATGTATTATTCTTTGCTGAGACAGTGTAGCCACATATCATTATAGGTGGACTCCAGGGATAGAAAGCCCTTATATGTCAGTAAGCATGTTGGCAATTGGCTCTATTGGAAACGTGTGTTATCATGTTCGCCAACATGTCATTTATTCTCCTATCAAATATTCACTGGTGGTACCCTGGTATAGAATAGCCCAAGATTCTATGATCCATCCATAGTAATTCTATAAAATAAAATAAGTTAAAATATACCTTCTTAGGTAAGATCTGTCGACCTCAACTTATAAAATATGTATTCTTTATGTCTGTAGGCCTTTCAGAACATCCATTCCATCTCCAGCAGGTCCTTCTTCGCTACATTATCTGATATGATTAGTTGATGCTGCTGGTCCTAATGTGGTATTGTCGTGACTAAAGCTTCTTCCTGACGATATCGTATAGTGCATTGTTTAGTTTGGGAGTGCTTTAATTTATTAATAGCTTTTTGTCTATTTGCTTGATAATTTCCAGGTCTTCCAATATGTTGCTTTTTGTTGGATTTCCCTCTTTGTGTACTATTGTAAGGGTGTCTTCTATTGAGTTCATTCTATGACCGGCGTTTATTATGTGCTTAGCATAATTAGACTTTCCATATGCGTATACGAAATCGTTACGATGTTCTTTAAACCTTATGTTGAAGCTTCTTTTCGTTCTACCATATAGAACTTGGGACAGTCTTTGCATGTTCATTTATTTACACCCTTGCCATTCAATTTATTATGTTTATCTATTTTGTTACTTATTACATTATTTAGTTTGTTAGTTTTGTTTATTTTTCTCAATGTTTTGCCAATTTTACGGTTTCGTGGCCTCTGTATGTTAGTGTAGTCCATGTATTATTAATATCTGTTTCTCTTTCCAGTTTTGTTATTTTAATTATATTGGTTTTCCTCTAATGTTTTCTTACAAGTTTATCTATAATTTTGCTGTTGTATCCATTGCTTCTAGCCGTGTTTTTGATGTACCGTAATTCCTTATTGTAATTAATTTTGTTTAATGGCAATTTTAACATTCTATTACTTAGGCTCTTAAATGCACAGATTTTTTGTTGGTACGGATGTCGTGATTTGTTAATTGCAAGCATATTAGTTGTTGGTTTTCTGTATATATCTTTTTCAATTTTTTTTGTTTACGTGTTTTTAACTATATTAAGATCCGGTCATAGAATGAACTCAATAGAAGACACCCTTACAATAGTACACAAAGAGGGAAATCCAACAAAAAGCAACATATTGGAAGACCTGGAAATTATCAAGAAAATAGACAACAAGCTGTTAATAAATGAAAGCACTCCCAGACTAAACAACCCACTGTAAAATATCATCAGGAAGAAGCTTTAGTTACGACAACACCACATTAGGACCAGCAGCATCAACTAATCATATCAAATAATGTAGCACAGAAAGACTTGCTGAAAATGGAATGGATGTTCTGAAAGGCCTACAGACATAAAGAATACATATTTTATAAGTTGAGGACAACGGATCTTACCTAAGAAGGTATATTTTTACTTATTTTATTTTATGACTATCCACCTCAACGGTTTTAACAATGAATACTATTAGTGTTGATAATAGTAATTCTGCCCAATGGCTGGTCTTTCACTGCAATCATAGCATTTTCATGCTATGCTTTGCACCTTTACTAAGGAATTATAGGTGTGGTAGCTTCCTATTGCTTTCCACACATGTGAAGGATGATAAGGATGATGATGGCCGGATGATTTTTGGGGACCTTAGGGTGCTAAGCTTCCTGACATTTGTCTTATAGGAGAGAAAATAATTCACCCAGTCCCGATTGGGAATCGAACCTGGGCCCGCTGCATAACAAGGCAGCACGCTCCCTCGAGACCACAGCAGTGGACTGATTCTGTTTATAATCATTCTCCATTATTTAATAAATATTAACTTTGAATTTTAAATTAAAAAAAAAATATTGACACATTTTATATAAGCCATTGTTTTGTCCTGCTTACTGACAAGTAGATCTTGATAATATTACTCTTATTCTCTAGTGCTTTTTCACCTATTGGCTTGTAGATATACACAAACCATGATTGAATATGTAATTTAGTATACTTGCCATTATATAAAAAAACACCTGACCATTTACTTTTTTATTCAAAGGCTTATTTTCAGGTACTGGTACTTATTTTAATATTTTAACATTACATAATCTCAATGTGCTTTACAATGAATTTTAGAACTATTGATTAATAAAAAACATTATTAAGTGTTGTTCTACATCTCATCATTTAATGCTCATGGCACACATTTTGGACTGACCATAAAGCTAAATAAATTTTAAATAGTAATATGTTTTCTTAACACCTCATTTATAATTAATTTCAACAGTTGAAATCCTAAAAAGAAATAAATAAAATAATAATTTTAAAATTAAGAACAATTGGAAGGAAATAATGTAGAGGAATGCCTCATTTGAAATAGTTCAACTTATTGAATATTATGTGGAGTACATTAATGTTCATGTACCATTTGCTCTCTCCACTCGAAAATAAATAATTAATAAATAAGGTACTGTATCAGATAATTCTTTCTGTGTAACCCTAGTTCTTCCTCCTCAATTCTATTAACCATGACCTATACCTTTATTCTACTTCTATCTTCTAATTCTGTACATCTGAAATAATAGTACAGTACGGTACTACACCTTATAGATGAGACTTTTATTTATTTAAGGTTAGGCAGGTTTCAGTTGAGGAAATTTTGGTCTATAATATAAGTCTCAGCTATTCAACCAGTTCAAAGCAGACATAATAGGAAAAACAGTACGTTACCTTTCCCAATATATTTTGAAAGTCCAACAGAATGGCAGTGCTCATGCGCATGAGTTTATAGAGCTGTCGCTAAGGTGGAACCACATATCATTGAAGTCCTACGGAAAGTTTATAGAGTGCTGCTACATGGCAGCATGTGTGGTATGACCAATCTAATGTTTCTTAGTAGTGGATGTACAATAACTTCTCCCTTCCTAACCTAACAAAATAAATTACATGCATATTATTAACTTAAGTATACACTAATCTGATGTACATTAACTAATACTAACATTAACCTAACAAAAATACTACTAAACTAACAAAAATAGTGTAATTGAGTTGATGGTTGCAACATTGGAAGAGGAGGGAGAGTAGCTAGTATCACAGTATTGTCTAAAATAGTCATAATGTTGCAGTGTGTCTCATAAATAAATAAATGCATACAAATTGCAAAAGATGTTACAAACATTGTTTAAAATATTACAAAATGTTAGTAAAGACGGAAGAAGTATGTAGAGTATTACAAGAATATGCTATGGAAAATGAAGGGAAAGTTAATGTACTGTTGAGGCGACATAATATATATATATATATATATATGTATCAAATGAAGATATTTTGGGAATAAATATACCAGTTTTGTGATTTTATACTGCATCTGAAATAATAGACATGCCAAAAGAGGTAAATTTTCTAGTTTTTAACCAAAATGTTGTTCAAAGTTGAATAAGTACAATATAGTAATTGAGTGACTGATTGTTTTGAGCGATCTAAAATATTAATAAATCAACAAATTACCTTTTTCATGAACAAGATATCTGAGTCATTAAGTTTTAAGTTTAAAACTGAATTGTATGTATGTAAAGATACATTTTTATATTATTACTTTATTTTGGTTGTGGAAAGGTTTGTGCAATGCATTCCAAATAAAACCTAAGCAATAATCAATGCTTAACAAAAAAGGAAAAACATAAGGTTATTGTGAATTATTTTTAGAACTTTTTAACAATATTTGGCATTGTCTTAATATTCCAACAGATTGGGAAACAGGTCTAGTAATTAATATACATAAAAAAGGTCAGAAAAACAAATGTGATAACTACCGAGGCATTACCTTACTTCCAACTGCATCTAAATTATATGCCAACATAATTAAAAATAAATTATCAGTAAGTAGTAAAACATTTTTGGAAGAAGAACAATGTGGATTTAGAAAAGGGAGGAGCACTATAGATGCAATATTTACCCGGCAACAAATTATGGAAAAAAGGAGAGAATTTAATCTCCCATTATACATACTATTTATAGATTATGAAAAGGCATAACCGAGATAAACTTTGGCAGATACTGCATGAAGAACATATACACTCACATGTAATACGAGCCATACAAAGCTTATATCAAAATTCTAAAATCGAAATTAAATTACCAGATGGAGAAATAACAGAACACATAAACACAAGCAAAGGTGTTCGACAAGGTTGTTGACTATCTCCACTCTTATTTAATATATATATTAACAGAATAGTGCAAGAATGGAAACAAACAGTAAATAATGGAATTTCAATAACTAGGAATAAAATAATTCAAACAATACTATAAGCTGATCAAATAATATCAGATTCCGAAGATAGCTTACAAATAGCAGCATTTCAATTATTCAAAATTGCCAGCAAATATAATATGAAAATTCCCACTTCAAAATCCAAAACAATGGCAATGTGTGGAAAAAACATACAATGGGTGAAAATTGAGATTGATGGAAAAATTATAGAACAAGTGTCAGATTTCTCTTACTTAGGAAGTGTATTTGCAGAGTATAAGAGTGACATTGATTCAAAATTACAAAAATATAATAAAATGAATGGGGTAATACGAAGACATTTTGGTAAACAGATGAGGACAGAGACAAAACTAAAATTACATAACATAACATCAAAAGCTGCTCTAAAATATGGAAGTGAAATTTGGATTTTAAATAAAAGAAACTCTCATAAACTTCAAGTAAGCCAAATGCGCTTCTTACGATCATTGTTAGGAGTTAATAGACTGGATCACCAAAGGAACACTGTTATCAGAGGAAAACTTGGAGTAACAAGTTTAAATGAAGATATACAAAGATACCAACAAGAATGGAAAAATCATCTGAGGAGAATGGCAAGAAATAGACTTCCAAAATTGGCATTCCAATATACCCCAACTGGACATAGGGACCAAGGAAGACCAAAACATCAGTGGAAAGATCAAGACCATTTTCACTAGGTTTACCGTACAGACCACATGACCTAAAACGAATTTGTCTATGATGATGATGATGATGATGATTTTTGCTTGCTTTTATATTTAAGGCCAGTTTGTGTGATCATTAAACGAAATTCAAATATTGATTACTGGTATATGTAGATAATGCAACAATTTGTACTCTTTATTGAACATAGTATTCTGTACTTGGTTCAAAATTAGGATACTTTCATGTTTAGAAAACTGGAAAGATCTGTGACTCTGTAAACCTGTATGAAAAACCCCAAAAAAATTGTGCATAAATTACAGGTGAAACTGAACATCGTAAATTGTAGTTATCTGCTTGAAAATTACTTAATAAATGTAGGTAAGTACGAATTACCTGAATCAGTCTCATGTGCTTCGTTTCTAGAATATTACAAAAAAATAATTCAATGTTACGGTGATATATATTTTTGATACCATTTTTAATTTTATCATCATCATCATCTTTCACAGATAAGTTCTCTGCCTGTTCTGATCTCACATTTGTTCAGCCCAGTATATTCTGGATCCTCCTATTGATTTTTATCCTCCTATTGATTTTTATCCTCCAGGATTATACATCAATGCCATCTTTGGTATCCTATCCTCCGTCATTCTCTGCAGATGCTCTATCCAATTGTTCCTTATTTCTTCTATTTGTTGAAGAAGTGGTTGTACTTTTAGTTCCTCTCTAATATTCTCATTTCTAATATGTTCTTCTCTTGTACAATCTTCCACCGCCCATAGGAAGCTCATTTCTGCTGCCTGAATTTTACTTTTGTCTTTTTCCTTCAGGACCCAGGCCTCACTTCCATAAATTGCCACTGGTGGTGCCATTGTTGAGTAAAATCGTAGCTGTGTCTCCTTTCTTTTTTTAAGTTTATGTTATATGAAATTGGACTATAGAGTATAATACTATTTTATGTTGGCATTGCAGGTTTCTGTTGTGATAATTTTGCCTGCCCTCATTTGACTTTTCTACATAATATCATCATCCCTGTTTAAGTATTAGGCCATGTGGCCTGTTACGGTCTCAAAGAGTAGTTTTCCATCCAGCGCTTTTTTGGACGTCCCAGCAATCTTTTGCCTTGGGGGAAGTAATGAAGCACATTTACACCATCTACATAATACCAAAATGAAATTGTGGTTTTGTAGGTACAGAAGAGAAGATACTTCGTTCTGTAAGTAATTCCTTCTCACTTTCAATTACATTCCAAGATAGTTAAGTTTAAATTTAGATATAAAGATAGGTATTGTAAACAATAGTCACCAAATAATAAAGTTAATAAATTAGTTCAAAGAGTTAAATGTTGGTTGATTAGTGGGTGTTGAGATTATGATTTTCAAAGCAGAGTTGATAGAAATTTGTAGCCATAAACATCCAGAGCACAATCTCCCTTGGAATGAAACTGAATTCACAGGTCACATGAAGTCTTAAAAGGTGTTTCTGAGCAAAGTTTGTTTCCACTTACACACCCACACTTGAATTGTATTACTATGACTATTGCTAGTCATCTTCATTTACCGTCACAGTTGAGACCATTTCTGATCTATTCACTCTATTTTTTAAGTGCTCGTCCACGACTTCTATGTCCTTGTGGATTGTAATTTAACATCATATAAGGTATCCTCTCCAACTCATTCTACTTATATGTTCAAACCATTTATTTCTATATTCTTCTGTTTTTGATATCACACTAGTTATTTGTAATTCCTCATGAATATCTTCACTTCTCCGTTTATCCAAAAGAGTACTTCCTGTGACATATCATAGGAATTTTATCTCGGCTGTTTCTAGTCTTTTTATTAAACTTCTGATGAGTGTCCAACATTCCGAGCCATACAGCAGAACTGGAATAGCTAAAACTTTGTAGAACTTTAGGAGTGTTTCTTTATGAACTCTCTTTGCTAGTGTTCTTCTAATTTACCGCAAATATGTTGGAACATATTAAGCTTTTTATTATACAGACTTTAGAGACTCGAGTTCAAATCCCGACTCAAGCATTCATTTTTCTTTTCATATCATATTTGCCTTCATTGCCAAATGTCAAAAATATATTTATAATATCTATATATACAAGCGTTACTGCTATAAAGTAAATATTCTCTTTAAAAAATTTGCTTAACTGTTATGTTAGCCACTAGATGTCAGTTGGAACAAATTTCCGCTACCTCTTGTGTGAATTGAGAATACTAAAGAGCCCTAAAGGTACAGACTTTAGAGACTCGAGTTCAAATCCCGACTCAAGCATTCATTTTTCTTTTCATATCATATTTGCCTTCATTGCCAAATGTCAAAAATATATTTATAATATCTATGAGCGATTCCATGAAAATGTCATACCGAGATGAAAATTTTGAAATTGACGCAGGAATAATTTTTTTGGCGTAATATATATCTTTAAGGATCAAATTTTCTGATTCTATAAGATAATGTTCCATATGTGTATTATTTTAATCTAATATTAGTGGTCGAACTTGTCATATTCCAAACCTGTAAAAACACGCAAAATTTTACCAATTTGTCGTTTAATGATTTGGTCGTATTAATTCGTTTTATTTCACAAACTCTTTTGTTAAACCATACTTTGGTCCTCACTAGTCGTAAATGTAATAATATTAATTGCCTTCTAATGTTCTATATACCTTAAATGTGTCCTATAATTGTTAACTGCAAGCCATGGTCAGTCAATCACAGAAAACGTATAAAAATTAATGTACACAACGTAATAATTGATGGAATAAAATTTCCTCTTGGATTCTACGTTATCGGTACACGACTAACAAAAACGTATTGAAGACATTTTCTTGTAAAGTCATTATTTTTTCCGCTAGTGTCCCGTGACTGACTGACATTTGTCCTATCGTATATATGCTAATACGCATGGTGCAGTCAGTTGCTTGCTGCACTCCGCTCAGGATTAACATAAACATGGTTTAGGAAATATCGTAGACTGTTCGGCACAGCTGTTCCATAAAATAATTACTAACCCTTTTTCTATGTCAATTTGAGCTAAAAGACAGCGGAAGCATTTAAATATATTCAGGAAAAAGATTGCAGTAAACGAAGCAGCCATACTTGTTGATTTCTCAGAAAATTATACCTACAAAGAACAAAATTAGATCCAGGCAGTTCATTGGAAAAATTAGCATAGGGCCTATCTTAATATTAACTGCCGTTGCCTAGTTTATATGGAAGGTGACGAGAAGTTCAGAAGAAATACTTTGTTCTAGTGTCAGGTTATGTGACACATAGTAAGTGTGCTACAGATGTTTGCTATAGAAAAGTGTTTTTCTGAACTATAGTGATTTCTTCAACCCCTTTCAAAAAACGTTAAACTAAAAATATATAAAACTATTATTCTACCAGTTATATTATATGGGTGCGAAACATGGACTCTTACTTTAAGGGAGGAATGGAGATTACAAGTATTTGAGAATCAAGAACTTAGGAAAATTTTTGGACCAAAGGGATATGAAATGACAGGTGAATGGAGAAGACAACATAACAATGAACTACATGGTCTTTATAGGAAGCCAGATATAATAAGAACAGTTAAGTCTCGTAGACTGCGATGGGCAGGACATGCTGCACGTATGGGGAATGACAGACTTGCATGGAAGCTTCTTGTAGGAAAGCCAGAGGGAAAACGCCCAGTTGGTAGACCAAGAATGAGGTGGGAGAATAACATTAACTATGATTTGAGGGAAGTAGATTATGCAGGGAATGATTGGAAAGCATTAGCTCAAGATAGGGATGTATGGAGAGCTTATGCCCGCGCGGCCATGAACCTACGGGTTCGATAGTGCCAGTGAGTAAATAAGTAAGTAAGAGATTTCTTCAAAAACTTGAGATGATAAATATTTTCAGTTGGAGTAGCAGTTAATAGAATAGACCTATACATTTAGCAATGTGACACTGCTTACTTGCATATTTGGATTTTGACATAAAATGGAACTTCTTTGAATCGTAGAATCGAAAGGGGGCTATAAATGTGATTGGCGGCTGTTATGCCCCAAAATTTAGAGGTTTTTTCTTTTGTTTATTAGACTGAAAATTGATAGTGTGATAGCCGGAAATTATAGTTATCAAAAGGGTATTAAAAATTGATTATTCCCCTATAAACATTTAATATTATAATTATTAGGATTTTTTTTAGACAATTATTTAATTATAAATGCATATCCGATGGACGTGTACCAATCACGTATTGGCACGAAAGGATTTCTTACAACCGCTTCCACGTCAGGTGAAAGCGACCCAGTTTAAGTATATAAAAGCTAGGGGTTTCAACCCCCTAAATCATCTCGTCGGTGGCTAGCGATCTCTAGCCCGTACGAGATCTCAACGCAGTTGTAACCAGCTCTACTTGAATGTGACCTATCATAATCATTTGTAAGTCTGCTACTTTATTTTGACTTAACATAAATAATATATGTCTTATACATTTGGTTTGCTGGAATAAACTCAGATTTCTAACTTAGTCGGTCAAAGACATTTAACTTAGTAAATATAGTTTATTATTTGCTCAGGTTCAAGTATTCAAGTGAGGCAATTGGTTTAATGTAGTAAATTTAAATAAAGAATAATGTTTAACTCTTTAACTAATTTCTATGGTGGTTCTTGTTTATCTTGTTTTAATCTGTTTCTTTTAAATATAGTATTATTGTTAAAATATTCACTTTATTTATGTGAATGCCTCTGATTCCTTAGTTTTTGCTATCCCTTGCAACGTTAGGTAAATCCTGACCTTGTTTTAATGTTAAGCCCGTCTCATTTATTGTACTCGGCCTATATTTTATATCATGCTACCACTTGAGAGGAGACGGGCTGTAACAGCGGCCAAATAAAAAGGATGGCACGGATGTATGAAAAATCGGGAAAGAAGATACAAAATGGTGCAGAATTATGTAATGTGAGCTGTAAAACCAACCAAATAACTGGAGTCACAAAATGATATAGAAGAAGGAAAGAATTTTTTTAGAAAAACAATTAGAATATCTTGCATCTATCATAGACTCATTGCGTATACAACGTGAAAGCGTTGGATCCGTATGTTATAGAGTATGCACAACTGTCAAACAATCAGCGCAACAGCGTGGGACTTTATGCTTGATAGGAAACATTATTTTTATTAATGGGTCAAGTCAGGTCAAGTTAGCGGCGAAGACTAGAGAGAGAAATGCGATCTCACACATCGGTGTTATGATGTGAGTCATCAGTATTCGGGCTAATTTGAGTTATGTTTTTATTGTTTAAAAGTAGAATTCAATACGTCAGCAATTGTTTAGTAACAACAGCTTAATAATGCGATTTACGATAATTTGTTTTGAAAGTACATGCACTCTGATAAATAACTAACTTATTAAGAATGCGTATACATTCTGGAGGGTTTAACATTTTTATTTCAGTGGTTCAATCTAGAAATCAAAAATATTAAATCTTACATCAGGTAAACTGTAATAAACTCCACTCCAAGCTCGACTGGCCCAGAAGGCTCTTGGTTTAGAAACTGGCTGCTGGCCTCACGTCTACACGTGTTAATTATAGAGGTAGACGATCATAAGCCTGTAGGGGTGACATGTAGTCAGCATGTCGGGTCACCCAGTCGTTATAGTTGGTCTTATCAACCTGGAGTCGTTAATTATTGTAGCTACCCAAATGCCTCACGATGCTGGGTGGGCACCTGTCCCATATTGGCCGAAATTCCATGAGAAAATATCTTCCTCCATGGGGACTCGAACCAGCGCAAGTCCCATAGCTCTGCGCCAAGGCTTCTTGCCTTAACCACTCCGCTATGGCGCCGCACTAAATTGTAATCAGTTACTCTATATATATATATATATATATATATATATATATATATATACGCACACATGCATACAATTTTAGTAGGTGTATTTAACAATAGAGAAAGCACTTTCTTATTAAGTATTTAATAGTTCCGTTATTTTTATAATTTATAATGGTACATGGTAAGCGAGTTAATTTAATTACATTATTGATTTAAAGTAATATTTATTTTACAGCAAAATTAAATTTAACAATTTTCGTAGAATTCATAAAGTATTTGCAGCTCTTTATTAATCTCTGTTACTGAAGCTGTTTATCTAGTTTCATAGTATTTTGTTACATTTGTGTAATATTTGCATTTTGTAATTCTAAATAAAATTCAGATATGTCAGCCAGTCACAAAATAATGTCAGTCAGTCACACATCAGATATTAGGTCATAACTTTGGTATTAATTGTGATTTAGGTTTATTTTTTCATTTAAAATATAACTTGAAGTGTGCCCTCCAAACGGTATTTTTGAAAATTTAATTAAGGATCACATTTCAGAGAATGATGTAGATGAACATGTTAAGCTGCATGATGAGTTGGCATTTATGTCAGTCAGTCACACATACTTTGATAGATAATAAATAACATTGTTTTTCTTCAGAAGTTGTATATTTATACACAATCTTAATCAGACACTTTTCCTCTATCATATCACGTATATAACACCTCTAATTTCAACCAATTGTAATATTTATGTAAGCATTTTGCAGCAAAAGTGTATTGTAAATGTCAGTCAGTCACATATGGAATTGCTCCGATATATACAAGCGTTACTGCTATAAAGTAAATATTCTCTTTAAAAAAGTTGCTTAACTGTTATGTTAGCCACTAGATGTCAGTAGGAACAAATTTCCGCTACCTCTTGTGTGAATTGAGAATACTACATGTATAAGAAAATTGTATGTTTGTGTTGGAATTCTTGGGTAGCTCAGTTGGTTAGAGCGCTGAAGGTACAGACTTTAGAGACTCGAGTTCAAATCCCGACTCAAGCATTCATTTTTCTTTTCATATCATATTTGCCTTCATTGCCAAATGTCAAAAATATATTTATAATATCTATATATATATATATATTTATATATAATATCTATCTATATATATATATATATATATATATATAATTATCTATATATATTTAGAATATGACAGACAACGTCTATCGATTATGAGAGGAACAAACGCTAAAGGTGATTCTGCAAAATTTGAATTAAAAAACTTGAAAAATGATGAAATGCAGCAAGAATACCAAATCAAAATTGCTAATAGATTTGAAATACTGGAATCTTCAGATGACAATGTGGCAAACGAAGAAGAAACTGATATAAATAAAGAATGGGAGGCTATAAGAGATAATATTAAATTGTCAGCATCAGAAAGCATTGGTTGTTTAAAAAAGAGGCAAAACAAGAAATGGTTTGATGAGGAATGTGCCGACATTGTAAAGAAAAGAAAGCTAGCAAAAATGAAATTGTTACACGAGCCAAATGATGTAAATTTAGAGCAATTGGGTAGTATTAGACGGGAAACCACCAGACTACTAAAGAGTAAAAAGAGGGAATATATGAGAGAAAAGATTAATGATCTTGAAATGAATGCAAAAAATAGGAACATTAGAGAATTATATCAGGGAATTAATAAAGAGAAGAAAGGGTTTCAGGCTAGAACAAACATAATTCGGAATCAAAATGGAGATATGATTGCAGATTCCAGGACTATATTAAATAGATGGAAAAGTTACTTTAATCAGCTATTAAATGTACATACAGAACAGGACATTGAGGAGTATAATTTACAGACAGCAGACAGAAATGCTAGTCACAGAACCAAGGGCATTAGAGGTTGAAATGGCAATACAAAAATTGAAGATCATCAGTTCAGATGAGATCCCAGCAGAACTGATAAATCAGGGGGAGAAAAGTTGATGGACAAGATACGCTGGTTGCTTAGTATGATTTGGAAAAAAGAAGCTCTTCCAGATGAATGGAAGGAATCAATTGTCGTACCAATTTATAAGAAAGGAGATAAAACTGATTGCAACAACTACAGGGGCATCTCATTACTTTCAACTTCGTACAAAATTCTTACAAATATATTAGTAAGCAGACTTACTCCCTATATTGATGACAGCCTAGGAGATCATCAATGTACATTTAGAAGAAACAGGTCTACAACAGATCAGATTTTTAGTATATGACAGATTTTAGAAAATAAATGGGAATATAATGGTACTGTACATTAACTATATGTAGACTTCAAAAAAGCATATGATTCAATTAAGAGGGAGAAGTTATATAGTATCCTGCTGGAGTTCGGAATTCCTAAAAAGTTAGTTAGACTTATACGAATGTAACTAAATGGCACAAAGAGTAGGGTGCGTGTAGGCAAACAGTTTTCGGACACTTTTGAAATCCAGAATGGGTTGAAGCAAGGAGATGCATTATCTCCTCTACTATTTAATTTTGTACTAGAGCATGCCATTAAATCTTTAGAGAATAAGGAAGGCTTACAACTCAATGGTATTAATAAGCTGTTAGTTTATGCTGATGATGTAGTATTATTGGCCGATAGCGAGGAGATACTAAAGGACAACACGCACACACTATTGAGTAACACTAAGAAATTAGGACTGGAGGTAAATATCAATAAAACTAAATATATGGCCACGCATATAAATTCACTATATAATGGAAATGGACAGCTAATGACAAATGAGGGAAATTTTGAGGAAGTGGCTGAATTCAAATACCTAGGAACAATAATCACAAATAGGAATGAGATGCACAAGGAAATTAAACATAAGCTCAATTCTGGAAATGCGTGCTATTATGCATTGCAGAGATTCTTGATGTCCCAACTCCTTTCAAAGAACGTTAAACTGAAATATATAAAACTATTATTCTACCAGTTATATTATATGGGTGCGAAACATGGACCCTTACTTTAAGGGAGGAAAGGAGATTACAAGTATTTGAGAATAAAGTACTTAGGAAAAATTTTGGACCAAACAGGGATGTACAGACAGGTGAATGGAGAAGACTACATAACAATGAACTACGTGGTCTTTATAGGAAGCCAGATATAATAAGAACAGTTAAGTCTCGTAGACTGTGATGGGCAGGACATGTTGCACGTATGGGGAATGAAAGACTTGCATGGAAGCTTCTTGTAGGATAGCCAGAGGGAAAACGCCCAGTTGGTAGACCAAGAATGAGGTGGGAGAATAACATTAACTATGATTTGAGGGAAATATATTATACAGGGAATGATTGGAAAGCATTAGCTCAGGATAGGGATGTATGGAGAGCTTATGTCCGCGCGGCCATGTGCCTATGGGTTCGATAGTGCCAGTGAGTAAGTAAGTATTTAGAATATGAAGCACATGGGAGACAGGATAGAGCCTATAAAGCTATGACAAAAATTTAAATAAGAAAGAAAAAGATCAAGTTCAAATTAATCCTATTGGAATAAAAGAATGCGAAAAGTTTCATCAAGAATCTTTCTCTTTAATGGAGAATGATCCCAATATTTATACTATCACAGAAGAAGAATATAAAGAATCATTAGATAGTTTCAAGAATAGAAAAGCACCGGGAACAGATATATTAAATTTAGAACTTATAAAATATGGCCCATCATATTTACATAAAAAAATAGTAAACCTCTTTAACCAATTAATTAAATAAAAAAAACTTAGTTTTATTTGGTTTTCATATTTAACCATTGTTGGGAAATAGGAAGTGGTCCAGAGGAAGCATTAGTCATCCCATTGATCAAGAAAGGAAATCAACAGAGATTGTAATAACTACAGGTGAGTTCATTTCTTGAACTCATGTTATAAGATATATGCAAACATTTTGAGAAATTGAGTAAATAATATAATGGGAACACTTCTCTTAGAACCATAACATGGGTTTAGGAAGGGCAGATCATGTTGTGACTGTATTTTCACTATGATGCAATTGCTTAAGAAAAGAAAAGAATATAATTTACTGATATATACAGTACGAGTATTTATAGTTTACGTTAAGGCTTTCAATAAAATGAACAGAAATAAAATATGGAATATAATGAAACGAGGTATTCCAAATCACATAATACGAGTAAGATCAATTCATAGCTTGTATGCCGGAACAACTATAAAAATTAAAAATGGATATAGACAATCTAGAGCCAATATAGAGATAAATCAAGGAGTGAGAGAAGGGTGCCCTTTGTCACCGGCTTTATTTTAATTTATATATTGACAAAGTCTTGAAAAAATGGCAAAATATTTTATTAAATACGAGTAACATTAGTATTGATAATAATAAATTATATACATTCCTTTTTGCAGATTATCAGGCAATTATAGCAGCGGATGAAGACAGCTTGCAACGAGCCATTTTTCAATTGGGGAAATTTGCTACTGTAAATTGTATGTTTGTGTTGGAATTATTGGGTAGCTCAGTTGGTTAGAGCGCTAAAGGTACAGACTTTAGAGACTCGAGTTCAAATCCCGACTCAAGCATTCATTTTTCTTTTCATATCATATTTGCCTTCATTGCCAAATATCAAATATATATTTATAATATCTATATATACAAGCGTTACTGCTATAAAGTAAATATTCTCTTTAAAAAATTTGCTTAACTGTTATGTTAGCCACTAGATGTCACTTGGAACAAATTTCCGCTACCTCTTGTGTGAATTGAGAATACTACTTGTATAAGAAAATTGTATGTTTGTGTTGGAATTCTTGGGTAGCTCAGTTGGTTAGAGCGCTAAAGGTACAGACTTTAGAGACTGGAGTTCAAATCCCGACTCAAGCATTAATTTTTCTTTTCATATCATATATATATATATATATATATTGGCCCATTGTTGCTTATTTATTTTCCTAGTTCCTTTTTTTACTAGTGTACAGAGTCTGTTTTATTATATTCTGTTTTCTATTGGTATTTAGGAGGCGCAAAGACTATGGCTAGTAATGAGCATAATTATATGAAATAATATAATATGAATGATTTTTATAGGAAATCAGATACGATAAGAACTGTTATGTCTCATAGACTGCGATGGCAGGACATGTGGCATGAATGGTAAATGAAAAAGGCATGGAAGCTTCTTGTAGGAAATCCAGAGGGAAAAAAACCCAGTTGATAGACGAATAATGAGGTGGGAGAATAACATTAACCTGATTTGAAGGAAGTAGATTATACAGGCATGATTGGAATATATTAGACCAGAATAGGGATATATTGAGAGTTTGTGTCCGTCTGGCCATGAACCTACGGGTTTGATAGCGCCAGTGAGTTAGTTAATATAATAATGGAGTTCTAATGTATATATATAATTCTTCTGTACTTATGTTTGTCACTGACCTGCTAAAAGACTGGTCCGATTTTGATGAAATTTTGTGTGCGTGTCTGATTGAGTACCTCGATGGTTTAGATTCACAATTGGAGCATCTAAAACCATTAGATGTCGGAGTTCACCTGAAATGAACATTTTAAAATCGCTCTAGCGCTCTGATTATTTTACGTTTAACAACGAAACAATGTATATCCTATTCAAATAAACCGAGGTAGATATTGCCCAATAATGAGCGAAATCCGACAATTAAAAGTGGAGATTTGCTTGAAATCCGAAATTAAAAAATGCCTAAACTACTTTTTTTAAATCCCTGGATGGTTTAGATTCACAATTGGACACGGTAGATGGTGCTACTATCGGATTATATGAATTTTTTTGTCAAATGTATAGTCATCTGCATTACCGACATAGTGGCGCCATAATGCACGCTTCTTGAGCCACAACGGATGGTAGTGAGGAGTTTTCTTGCGAACTTTTTAATAAGTGAATTGATGGTAAAAAAAGGTAACTTATATTTTTATCGTCCGGCTGTGGCATGAAAATTGAACGTTCGGTCAGGACAACGGCTGCCGGGTCCGCTAGTATCCCATAATATTAATTGTGTAACTTAACTGACACGAGCACTTGCTAATTTGGGTGTCGTTGTTGTGTACAACATTTATTTGTGAATAATAACTAACTCTATGGCTCTATCGAACTAGTAGGTTCGTGGCCGCATGGACATAAGTCTCCATATATCCCTATCCTGAGCTAGTGTCTTCCAATCATCCCCTGTACAATCAACCTCCCTCAAATCATGGTTAACGTTATTTGTTAATAATACAAAAATATATTTAATTTATATGGCCTTCTCCCAATATGCAGGGTATTAAATACAGCACCCAACATACTGAAGAACTGGATGAGTTGATGAATGCAGCAGTTTGAAATTCTTATGAGGTGGTAGTGTTGTTGGATTGAAACCCCAGCGCCATCCAAACCATTCTTCTCCTAAGTTTTTATTGACTAAATTTGGGTTGGAATTACTCTCTCAATCTTCGAGTTTTTACAGCTGCTGCCGTCTTCCCGTGGCAAACCTCCAGAGCCGACGATCTTTGGCATCTTCAATGTTTAGCTCTCTTGCTTGCATTACTATCTACATGTTTTTCTTCCATGTTAACTTTGGTCTCCCTCGATTCTTCTTTCTGGTCGGTGGCCATTGATATAGTTGCTTCGGCCATCGCTCCTCTTCCATTCATAAAACATGTCCTAACCATTTTAATTCCTTCTCCTCAATTCTTTAATTATGCTTTCTTCTGCTTCCACTACATTTCTAATTTTATTATTTGTGACATGTTCTAATTTTGACTTTCTCGCACTTCATCATTATCATCATCATAGTACATTCACGAATTTAGGCCATTAGTTGACCTGTTTTCGGCCTCAAGAGAAACACCATCCAAAAGTCTTTTGAGTGGACGTCCTGGTCTTCTTCTTCCTGCAGGTTGATATCTTAACTCTCATTTCAGCAGATCTAAGTCTCTGTATATACTTCTGTTTCAACGTCCATACTTCACTACCATACAAAAGAGTTGGAAGAGCCAGTGTTTTATACACTTTCAGTCTTGAATGCTTTTGGACTAACTGTGGCTTGAAGATAGAATTTATTGACCCTAAAATTCTTAAAAATGTAGATATTTTTGCATTTACATCCTTTTCTTCTTCATATGAGATATTGCATCCTAGATATGTAAAATTATTCACCTGCTCCAAAATTTTATTGTCCAGTACAATTTTACTTCTGACAGGATCTACACCTTGAAATGCCATAATTTTTGTTTTTTCTGTAGATATCTTTAATCCATATTCTTCTGTAATTTTGTTAAGTTCATACAGACCTTTCTGTAGATTATCTTCGGAATTTGCTATTATATTCTGCGTAAATAATCCATTTCTAGAGCTATTAGTCTATTCTTGTAGTACTTATTGATTGTCCATACCTCACTTCCATACATTGCAACAGATTTCACCAATGTTTTACCCATATATCTTTTTGTGTCTTTCCAAATATGCTAATCCCACCATATGATATTTAATGATTATTTTGCTATTCAATTCAATTCTATGCTTTATGTTCTCTGTACCTATACCTTCAATGTTATCCATAATTATTCCCAAATATTTAGTTTGTTTCTCTTGCTTTATTTGAATTCCTTCTTCCAATATTAAGTTATCTCTTTCATTGTTATTTATTGCCAAATATTCTATTTTTTTTGTAAATTTACTGTCAGAACCCATGATTCATATGTGTTTTTCAACCTGTTTATCATGATCAAGTTTATGTTGTATTAAAACCAGTTGATCATCAGCAAATTGTAATGTCAGCAAAAATCTGTTGCCTATTGGGATACCCAAACCTTTACATCTTTGTTTCAAATTCATTAATATAAATTCTACATAAGTATTAAATAAAATTGGTGATAGACTGCACCCTTGTTTCAATCCCTTTGTGGTTTTTATAGGATTAGATATTTTATTTCCAATTTTAACATAAGCGAAGTTATCTTCATAAATTTGTTTAATAATTTCAATTAGGTTTCTATCAATATTGTATTTCTCTAATACTACTTGTTCCTCGGAATTGAGTCATGAGCTTTCTCTAAATCTATCATTGTCAAACTGCAGTCCGTTTTTCAACTAACTGTTGGGTTACAAATATATAGTCACCACATAACCTTCCCGGTCTGAATCCATTATTGATCTTCTCCTATTTTGTCTTTAATATCTTTTTGTAACCTTTGTTTTTAATAACTTTGTAAATATTCCATATAATGTTTTATTTATACTTAGTCCTCGATAATTTTTTGCATCTCTTCTATCACCCTTCATGTATATTGGTACAATGTGGCTTATTTTCCATTCATCAGGAATCTTCTGTATTGCAATGCACTTATTAAACAAGTCCCTCAATCTACCTATTACATTTTTTTGGACCATATTTAATTAACTTATTGGGTATGTTTCCTGGCCCTGGTGCCTTTTTATTCTTTAGGGTTTGAATTTCTAATTCTATATCTATTGTATCAAATTCCAGTGTGTTCATATCTGTAGTTTGATTTTCTATTGTTTCCATAAACTCTCTTCTGCTTTCTGACAGTAAAGCTTTGTAATGTTTTTCTGCGTCAAATTTTTCTAACAAATTTATCTTGCTGGATCCTTGGTTGGTTTTCAGTGTTTTTAATAATCTCCGTACTTCTGATGATTGTTATCCTCCTTATTTAACTTTCTATTTCTTGGCATTTGCTTTTCCTTTTAACTTTGGTGTTTGTTCTCTTGTATTCTATCCAATTCCCTGTTGTTTTATTTGCCAACCATTCTAAATTGCACTAATTCTTCTTTTTGGTTAATTCTTCTATATCATCATTCCACCAATTTTGTGTATTCTGTTTTTTTTATTTATTGTGCCTAATGCTTATTTTGCTGCCAAATTTATTATTTCCTTTAATTTTAATATTCTTTATCTATGTCTTCCTTGTAATCCAAATTCTCAATTTTAGCCTTCAGTCCTTTTTTTATATAGGTTTTTGATACTATCCTGATTAAACAAATATAATTTAAATATTTCTTCCTGCTTCAATTGCTTTGTTGATTCCCTTGAGCCATCATGTACTTTTTTCCTGTAAGGAATTTGGGGATGATCTGGTGTGAGTAGATAGTAGTCGGAACCGCAATTTGCTCCTCTTTTAACCCTTGACTCCTTAATAAATAAGGAGGTATTTTGCTTTACAATTATGTAGTCTATTATTGATTTCGGATTGAGACTAGATCATTCCCAAGTAATTTTATGTATGTCCTTATGATCGAAAAATGTGTTCACTATCTTTAATTTATGTTGTTTGCACATCTCTATGATTCTATTTCCATTATCATTGATTTCTTGTTCCTCATATGTTCCAACTACTTCACCAATGTTTCTTCTACCACTTTCCCATTTAAGTCTCCCGTTTGTACTAATTATTCATTACTTCGTATTTTCTATATTTGTTACACTATCATTGAATAGTACTTTTCTTTCTGACTCTATGCAGCATCATCTGTTGGTGCGTAAGACTGCTAAGAACACCGTTGTTCTTCCCATAAGCTTCATTTTAATCTTTAGGCATCTTTCATTAATATATTCGTAACCTAGTATGTGTTTACTGTATTTGATCATCATCCTGCCAGGTATTAGTCCTAGACGAACTGTTACGGCCTGAGAAAGTGGTTTTCATGCCATCTTTTCATACGTCGACCAAGTGACCGTTTCCCATTTGGACAGTAGTTCATTACTGCATTGGGGATCCTGGATCTAGCCATTCTTGAGACATGTTCCTTCCAGTTTAGCTGATATCTGGAGATGTAGTCCAGTATTGGTGACACATTAAGTTCTTGAAGGATTTCTACATTTTCCTTTCGATCCCATTTGGTGTAGCCAGCTGTTGGCCGCATAAATCTCATTTCACAAGCTGTTAGTCTGCTTTCATCTCTCGTCCTTATAGTCCATGCTTCACTCCCATAACATAGGACTGGTTGAGCCATTATTTGATAAAGACGAGTACGAGTTCATTTTTGCACTAATGAAGGTTTTAAAACTCTATTAATGATTCCCATTGATTTGTTGAATTTCACAATTTTCTCTGATAAATCCAAATTTTCAACAAAAGAGAGTTTATATCCCAAATAAGTAAACTCATTAACTCTCTCTAAAATTTTGTTATTTAAACAAATTTTGCTTGGTGTTGGGGATTTTCCACAAAAGGTCATTATTTTAGTTTTATTAGTAGATATTTCCATTGAATATTTCTGGGCTATCAAATTTAAATTATGTACTGACCATTGTAAATCATCTTCAGATGTTGCTAGTAAAACAAGATCATCTGCAAACATTATTATATCTAATTTTAATATTTACTGTATTTCTTTTTAAAACAATAGATATTCCTGCTTTAGCTCTTTTGGAGTTATGTACACCTGACGAAAAATGTATGTAATTTCCTAAATATGAATTTCCTGATCCTTTCTTTTTTGTTTCTGTCACTGCTGCAATAACTACATTGTTCTGAAAAATTCTCCTGCTACTTCATTAACTTTGTTTCTTATTCCTCGTACTTTCCATGTGCCTGTATTCACTGTCCTTTTTCGTTGCTTTTGTCTTTTGTACTTTTTTCCATCCGGCTTTGACTTCATTTGTATTTTAGCATTTTATGTTCTTTTCTAATGTGTAGGGAGCTGGCCCACAGCATTAACCCTCAACATGGAGGACCAGGAATGTTTCTGTCTGGGTTTTCCTCCCATAGCCTTTGAAGATCCCTCTTCACTGCAAGGCAGTGCTTCTCTATTTCCCTTAGAGATAGGGTTGGCTCTTCCACCAGATCCGCCGTGTTGAAGGACTCCTTCTGCGCCGACTCTGCCGTTGAGGTCTTCACCGTAACCCTGGCTAGGAGCCCTTACAGAGTACTATCTGTCGGAGCCAACTGAACCCTGGTTTTCTAACGAGGTTGTTAGTCCTCCATCTCCTCCTTTCACATCCGGGCTTGGGACCGGCCATGGCGGAGTTGGGTTGGAATTACATTAGTTGAATTAATTCTATCATATTCATATTTTCATAATATCATTAAAAAAGTAGATAAGATATGATAACTTGAAACATAAATGAAATGTTAGGAGTTGGGGTATAGTATAAAACAGATTTTGAAAATGGATTTCTGTTTTTCATATTGATACTTTTAAGGAATTGCATACCACTGAATTATTTTCAACATTACATAATAATATAATATGATATTTGTACAATAATCCAACAGCGTCAAGGTTAAAGCAAGACTTATTATAACTAACAAATTCATATATTTTTTTCCTAGCTACCCAGTATTATTTTATTTTTAATTGCACTTTTATTTAACAGTGCACGTTAACAACTTCTACAGTTAATATATTATAATCAGAGGGTTAACAAATTTTTCTCACTGGCCACATATTTCAGAGTTAAGTCTTCTGTAAGCACTGCAAATATATGAGATAAGGGCTAGGATTTACTTCGATTCCAGCCTCAAGAATTGTACCCTCATGAAAAGTCATCAAGTCCGACAGATATCACAACCAAAGGTAAGTGCAAATATTTCAGTTTTTACTTTCAAACTAAAAAATAAATCATTAGAGTAAAATGTTTTGCTAAGGTATTGAGTATTATGTAGCAATGAACAAATGTGTATATAACTGTAAATAATTAAATTGACAGAAAAGCCATATATATATATATATATTAAACATTGTCACATTTTGAACCCAAAAGTGCACGTGCCCTTTGCCTCTGATCATGTAATATATCCCAAAGTTCAGTATCCACAACAATTCTTTGTAATAATTTACAACGTATATAAGAGAAAAATTTGTGTCTAGATTGGAACTTGCCCCAATATGGAAAACCAAAGGTTCCTGGTTCAAGTCTCGGTCTGGGCAAAAATTTTTCTCTTCAAATTTAATTTATCTTTGTAATAAATCTGAATTATATCAGATTAAATTCAGATTTTCAAACTATTTGGATGGCAGAAATGCCTTAGATACTTTGATCATCTTGTTAGCGCTAATTATGGAGACTGTATATTGAATGAACAGTTTCAAACAACGAGTTGAAAAGTATTTATTCCTGTTATTATCTCTACTATAATACAAAGTGTTTGATGAATTTACTTACAAACTTCACTTCTGGATCCGGGGTTATAGTATAACCATGCTTATCTTGCTTGTTGATATACTATCAGACATGATGATTAACAATTCAGGTATTTAGCACATCAATTGGAATTAGGGCATCAGAGGCATAAGAAATTTTGCTCACATGCTTGTTATTTCAGGCTTCAGTTTCTTATAAAGAAGGATTTGATTTGATGAATGATGGAAACCAGTAATCAAAAGTAACTGCCCCCCCCCCCATTTATCACTTCTTGCATTCAGTGTGAGGTCAGTGAATGTGACCATAATTTGGAATTTAATCTGAATGGATCTGAAATTCCTATATGCATTATGCCTTACAAGTGAACTATTCTTTTAATGACACGTTTTGTTCACACTATCTATGTGGCTAGTAATGAATGTCCGCCTTACTTTTATGAAGCTTATCCTTCTTTTATCGTCTGAATTTGTTCAATCTTAATAAATAATTGCATGGAGAACCTATGTATTACCTCCTTTTGAACAGTATTTCCTCAAGTGTTTAAACATTCTTCACTCATTTTCTAATATACTTTTCCTCTTTTTCTTTCGGCTCTCTCTGCCTAATCCTTTTCTCTATGAGCCATTTTTGCTTTTTCATATTACCCTAACTCTCCTGATAAATCTGTACCTATCATGCGACCGCAACTATTGACACGTTTTTCAGAAATTGTACATTTTGAACATGACTCTGGAGTGTGTATTCACTCTGAGGATATAATGTGTGACTTGTCAATTTTAGAACATTGTAGTTTCTTGAAACCAAATTCAGTAACACAAATACGAAAAAATACGAGAATCAGTTTAATAACCAATACAATACAATAAATCAACTGAATGGTCATCATCTATTAATTTTGTAGTCCTACAAGAACTTTTACGTTCAGTATTTTCTTTCATCTCTTCATTGGTCATGTTCTCACGTGGATTTGTTTAATTTGTACATATGGTTCACACAAAAATAATTACTCTTTATATATATATATACTGGCAATAGCACCTTGCCGACTTGGCACTGACGTTTAGGACCATGGAACAACAGCAGATAGAGAGTTAGGCATCGGAGAATGAATATTAAACGAGAACACGGATTCTCGAGGAAATAAACATTAGTGATACCCGGGTTTAGGGAGTGATGAGGACAACAGGGGAACCCCATCAAAGAGATTAGGATAAAATCCACTTTTGGGGTTCGATTTTTCCCTTCTTACTTTGAAATATTTACCCACGTCCTACTCCAGGGTTCTTTCCTTACTTCTTCTTTCACTCGGAACTACTCCTATCTGTTCTGCTTGTATCCTAGGATTTTATTTACTTTAGACTGCTTATGCGCTTAACCTTATCTACACCACCATAGGTGTTTAACCTCTCGTTTTATGTCGTCCTCTTCCCTTTTCATTCTAGGTCAATCTGTCCCTCTTGGCTCTCTCTCTCTCTCTCTCTCTCTCTCTCTCTCTCTCTCTCTCTCTCTCTCTCTATATATATATATATATATATATATATTATTAAGGGCATAATTATGAATTCCCGAGCTATTCAAAATTACTTCTTAACGTGATGCAAGATTTCGGAAGAGCTGGAGAAATGTTTACAGATACACAGTCGGAAACCACGCTAGGAGTGAATCACACGCTGTTTTCTTCCGTTACAATAATGTTTTTCATTTTATATTAACATTATTTTCTATTATCAAAATCAACGCACAATTCTGTAGTAATCGTCACACAGATAACAGTAGCAAACAAAATTTAACTTCAGGTCATACTGTTATTTGTAGCCTTCTCATTACACCATTGTGATGTACTCTGTATTGAAGGTGACGGAGCTGCAGTTACCAGTATTATCACTTACTGATTGAGATTAAGGTGGGACTGCATTAGGTTGTACGATTCCTAGAGGCAACTGTGCATTACGATATCTCAAGGATGACTTTTCCTTTTTGGAAATATGATTAGTTAGTGATTTTGTCATACAAACATTTTAATCATTAACATGTTTTGATGAAATGTGTCCAGATAATAAAGAAAGCACAACACATTGAAAATATTTTTTGATTCAGTGAGGAACGAAAACTCGAGACACACAAGAAGTTCACGGTTTGTCTGGTCTCCGATTTCACAACCAAAGTACAAACTGAAAACTTCTCAGTCAATGACGTTATAGGTGTTTTAATGATGTTATAGGTGTTTTAATGATTTCGAAGTTACTTTTTCCACAAAATGTCGGTAGAGTTTACTCATTTGAATGAATCTCAACTGAATCAGTGTTACGACACTGTTGTATCACAACACATCTGGAACATCGTTGTGTCACCATCCTCCGCCTTCATTTGGTGCTATGAGCCCAACCCAACACAGCAAACTTTGTCTGCAGGAAGCATCACACTCTTAACAATCTGCGGGATTTCGAAGGCGGTATCTGGAAGATGAATAAGAATTGTAAATCATTAAAGTATAGGCCTATGTCCGCACTCCATTTATCCTGGAAAGTATAGCTACCGGTAATTGGATATTTTGATAGTCGTTTCCGTGATCAGCGGGTCCGTTTAGTACAGAACTGTGGTCTTATTTCTGTTATATTTTAAATGTTGGTTAGTGTAATCTATAAATACAGGTGCCATACATTTAGTTGATTAGCGTTCTAAAGTCAGTTGTGTCATCAAAAGTCTAATATTAATCAGATGTTAAAGAAACAACCCTTAGCTTGATTAGCTACTGCTACAGGTGCTCTTTCTAAGGCTTTTTTTTTCGTAATTCTGCTTCAGTTTTCAGCTTCGTGAAGGAATTTTCTGTATAAATCATAGTAGTGCGAAACTCTTATATATTTTATAATTTATTTTTTTACATTTTGCATACTTTAAGTGTTGATTGTAAATGATTTACAATATGGTATTAGTCAGTGGTCTGCAGATTCAAGGTTCTGCAAACAAAGTTTATTAACTCAATATGTTCAAGAATGTTGTACTTACATTACGACGGTCAGTCAATAAGTAATGCCTGTCCTGAGCTAATCAACCCCTGTATAATCTACTTCTCTCAAACATACACCTCATTCTTGGTCTACCTACTGGATGCTTTCCCTCTGTTTCTGTACAAGGAGTTTCTAAGCTGCTCTTTCATTCCTCATTCGTTCCACATGTCCTGCCCATTGCAGTCTATGTGATTTAACTGTTCTTATGTCTGGTTTCCTATAAAGATCATGTAGCTTACTGTTAAGTAGTCTTCTCCATTTGTCTATCTGTTCATATCCCTTTGGTCCGAAAATGTTCCTAAGAATTTTACTCTAAATTATTGTAATTTTTTCTTCTCCCTTCAAATGAAAGTCCATGTTTCATATCCTTATAATATGATGAGAGTTTTATTATTTTCAGTTTAATGTTTTTTTAGAGAAGTTGGGATAACTAGTGTCCCTGTAATGCATAATAGCATGCATTTCCAAAATTGAGCCCATGTTTAATTTATTTGTGCACCTGACTTTTGTTTGTAATTATTGTTCCTAGGTATTTGAATTGAGCCACTTCTTAAACAATTCCTCCTTTATCATTAGCTGTTCGAAAACATTAACTGTACACTCTATGCTGATGACTTAATTTGGACAACCACACCTAAAAATCTACAACATAAACTAATCCCACAAATAAATAAAGCCATTGCCTCACTGGAACAGTGGTGCAGGGATAACTGCATGATAATTAATACTAACAAAACCTGTTATAAGATATTTTCATTAGCACATACACTACCAGAGCTCTGCCTCAAAATCAATGGTCAAAACATACATCAAGATTATGTTAAATATCTAGGTATACAGTTTGATACAAAAATTAAATGGGAATATCATGTTAAAACTACAACAGAAAAGGTGAACAAAAGATGCAACATTTTAAAGAGATTAGCAAGAACAAAATGGGAGTGTTCCAGGTCCGTATTAAATAATACATACAAGACATACATAAAACCTATATTACTATATGGAAGTGAAGCCTTGATCACCTATATAAATAATACCCTAAACAAATTTGAAGTAACCCAGAATAATGCCTTACGACTGATAACAGGTGCAGCCAAATCTACACCCATAACAGCAATGCAGATACTTACTGAAAATAATCCAATAGCCCATCAGATTCACAAACAGGCCTTAATACAATATGAAAAATTAATAAGAATCCCACATGATAACTACTGGATAAACTATAAAGACAGAAAGAGAAACCTTAAAACTCAATATGGCTTCATACAGAAAGCAATCAAACTACAAAAACAGATATAACTCAAATCAAAATCCAGAAAAACTTCTCTTACCAGTATCACCTCTGGAAGATATAGATATTGCTTTTAACACAAATTTAATCAAACATGTTTTAAAAAGTGAAATGACCCCAGATGAACTAAAACAAATCACATTGGAAACCATTCACAGTCTATATCCTGAACCACAATGGGTACATATCTATACAGATGGATCCAGAATGGAAATAGAAGACGGAGCTGGAGCTGGAATTTACTCAAAACTGTTTAGCTTCTATGTTGCAGTAGGGAAAAATTACACACACTTCGATGGAGAAATTCAGGCAATAGAGTTAGCACTAACACAACTCCTCTACAGAATAAATACATTTCAGAGAGCAGTTGTACTAAGTGATTCAACATCAGCTATACAAGCTATAACAACATATAACTCTCCAATCTCCAGAAAAGTGTTGGAAATAAAAAAGATCATAAGATTATTGACCAAACAAAATAAAATTATCCAGCTCCAATGGATCCCCTCTCATTGCGGGGTACATGGAAATGAAATGGCGGATCTTTTAGCAAAAAGGGCACCAAAATTTTACAGAAAACAAATCAATCCCTGCCCTACCATTCTGCAAAAATTATAATTAAAAGAAACTTCCAGAAAGAACTGATGGAGCACTTCAAATCACAAAGTAATGAGAAACCATGGGCAGCTATCTCGCAGAATAAAAACTTAATACCTGAACAACCAAGACACGAAGCAGTAGCAACATTCAGACTGTTAACAGGCCATGACTACCTGCAGCACACCTCCATAAAATTGGAATCTTCAACTCTCCAAATTGTATCCTGTGCCAACACAATAACACTACCATGAACAAAGATCATGTAGCTAGCTGTGAGGCTCTGAAGATGTCACCTACAAGAACTCTGACAGGACTCTATTGGAAAGCAAGAAAGCAAATGGAACACATCCAAGCTAATGGGCATTAGACTACTACTACTACTACTACTACTCATTAGCTGTCCATTTGCATTATATAATGCATTTCTAAGTTTGACTATGTATATATATATATATATATATATATATATATATAGTTTATTGATCTTTACTTCCAAGCCCCAATATCTTAGTTTTACCCAATATGAAGTGTGTAGTGATCCTAAATCTGTCCTTTCCATGTTGTACATCATCAGCATAAGCTAACAGCTTATTAATACCATTGATTTGTAGACCTTCTTCATCCTCTAAAGATATGATGGTATGTTCTAATATAAAACAAAGTAATAGATGAGATAGTGTACCTCTTTTGAATTTCAAAAGTATCAGAAAACTGAATATTTTCATGCACTCTACTCTTTGTGCCATTTAGATACATTCAAGTAAGTCAAAGTTTTTAGGAATTCCGAACCCCACCAGGATTCTATATAACTTGTACCTCTTAATTGAGTTGTACACCTTTTTTTATGTCTACACATAGTTCGTATAGAGTGTGACATTATATTTCCATTTATTTCCTTAAAAAATCTCCCTTATACTAAAAGTATGATTTATTATAAACCTAGTTCATTTAAATCCACATTGATGTTTACCTATTACGTCATCAATCCATGTGGAATATCAACACAAATTCATCCCAGAAAAAGAAATCATACCACAGTCCACAACTGATAAATCATGGCAACAGTGTTTTGGGATGCTGATGGTTCTATCAATGGAAAGACAATTAATTCAATGCCTTACACGATTGACAAGGGTCAGAAAAGAAAAAAAAAAGGATATGTTTTCGTTTTCTCCAGTCAGAACACGCACTTCACATCCCACCACAGAAGATAAACACCATACTATATCCTTAACACATGGAGGACCTGATGCCCCCCAAATTACATCTCATACATATAATTAACAGGTCAGTAGCCAAAAAAAAAATTGCACAAGGTTTTCATATTGTTTCCTGTAGGTGTTGTGTCCCAGGTGTCCTGTATATTGTCTTGTGGTTTGTCATCAGGAGATTGTCATTGAGGAATTGTTGTTTAGTTGATAAGAGTTTTCATTTTGATTAGGTTTGTTGATGTTTTAGTGTGCTGAATGTTGGTCCCCTTTTTGGCCAATAGATCTGTTTCCGGTCAACCCGACATATGAGGGTATTCACTGAAAGTGAATTGTTTTGTTTAGTTTCGTATGTTGATCATTTGACATGGATCTATAATAGTTTGCGAGACAGGATGTTGCTTCTATTGCTGATGTAGAGTCAGAGAGGATCAGTTCCTTGTTAAAAGTGTGATGTCTGTAAATTATTATTTGTTGTAGACTGGTGTGGATGGCTTTGATCTCTTCTTCAAAATT
The DNA here is from genome assembly GCA_030220185.1 of Diploptera punctata. Taxonomy (NCBI): domain Eukaryota; kingdom Metazoa; phylum Arthropoda; class Insecta; order Blattodea; family Blaberidae; genus Diploptera; species Diploptera punctata. The sequence continues at coordinate 818,199 of JASPKZ010000464.1, read as the reverse complement.
TGTTTTATTTTTGCCAACTCCAATGTAATGAGAGAAGAGAGTTGAGTGGACTCCAGCACTTACATCTCATTTGTCATTACAGAGTGATCTGTATAAATTCTTAACCATTCTTGCAATGGATACTGTTCATCTAAAATTGCTAGAGTCTCCTTTATTATGTTTTTATCTCACACTATCTCATTAACATTTTTATTGCTGATTTTCCTTTTGTTATTATTTGATTTACAACACTCTCTTGATAACAAGATTTGTTAATTTTAAACACTAAATAAGCATAAAATGTTAAAATATTACAATAAGTACACAAAATTATGCTTTTGTAAAGTTCAAACTGTAACATCACATGGATATTATGTCAATTTAATTTTTTGTTGCACTTTCAACTTTATGTAAGGTACAATTCGCTTTAAAATAATTCTTTTTATTTTTACCTGAAAAATACTCAAATGGATGTACTTGGTTTTTTTTTTTTCCAAACCCCTAAATTCTAATAAAAATATGTATTAATAAGAAGTACATTAAAAGGAGGTAAAGTACACATCAAATATAAAAGGATGTATATAACTAGATGCATCCATTCCTCTGAAGGCATATTTTTCAGTTCCTCGCAACCAGTCATATCACAAAATGAAATTTGTATAGACCATATTACTAGTTTAAATGAAGTAGTAAACTAACTTTTAGAAAGCTGTTCAAACTTTCTAATTATGTAGCAGTATTAAACAATATTTTGCAGCAAATTGTAGACTCTTCGGTGGTCATAATATATTTTTTCTTCCTCTATAATTTAATATTCCAGTAGATTTTGGTCAAGTACAGGGTGGTTTCATCTCTCACTATGGCTGAGCAGTTTATGACTTTGTGCCTCTGTATAGAGCTATGAGATTTGCACTGATTTCAGTTCAAAAGGGAGAAGAATTTTTCTCTTTGAATTTCAGCCAGAATGGGACTGGCTCCAGGTTCTGGAAATCAGATATAATGATTGAGGGAACTGATATTCTAACCACATGTTATACATGTACTGGCTGCAATCAATACATGTGGATGTGAGGTCAGTAGCTGGCTAGTAGGCCGAGAGCCTTCTTGGCCTGTTGTACTTTTGAGAATAGTGTAGTTTCTCTAAATGCAAATCAGATTCAAGATAGCAGTTACATATTTGAAATAATCAATTGATTTAGCATTTACTTGATGAAAATCCATTTTTATAAACATAAATAAAACTTAAACTTTTATATGGTTTTCATATTTATTAAAATATATATTTGAAAAGTTATACTTTTCAGTCATGTTGCCCTGGAGCTTAAAGTGTTTTATGTGTCTTACAGCAGCTTGCATACATTTTTATGGTGGGACAAGCATGTTTTTGAATGCTGTATTGAAAACTTGTTATTTAATGAAGTTGACATAGATTCTTCTTAAAGAATTACTCTATTGTAATATTTATTATAATTGGTACATTAGTTTGGGATATTATCACAGAAGTATATAATTAAGTGATAAATCTTTAATAATTCAGGGTTTGGGAATTAAAAGTAGTATTACATTTTATTACTTAGTCTTTTCTAAAAACGAATTGTTATTCTGCTTATTAAAAAAAATTATGTACTGAAACATGTCTGAATTTATTGTTTTTAACATTGTCATTAACATTTGCAAGCTCTCTGAATGTAATGGATTGCCAGTTTCCTATTAAACGAGATCATCACCACAATCTGGAATTGGACCAGAAATAAGGTTATATTTAACCTCCTGTATCAAAAAAAATAAAAAAGCTTAACACTCATTTATGTCCTTAATAGGTTTCTAGGTAGCCAAGTAACATTTTTATGAGGCAATTAAAAAAAAGTTGTGGGTGTTTTTAAGAGTGTCTTGAATTGAGATTTTGTCAATTATACTTTTGACCTAAAATGGGTTCATAGGGGTCAAAATAAATTTTCGACAAATAAAAAAAAATTGAGGGGTCATTTAAAGGGGTATATGCAAGAATTACCTTTGGTCTCAAGCAAGTATTTGCCCTTTAATTGATGCTGTCATCTAAATATTGTTGGAAAAAAAAAAAAAATCTTGAAGCTGTGAAGTTATTGAATGTGATGCTACTGATCACAGTGAGTTTAAGTTACTCCTGAAGTGAAAACGATTAAATGTGAAAGGTCCTGTGCTCAAAACCCAGTCTGAGTGTATAATTTTTCTCTTCAAACAGATATAATACCTAGGGATACAGGAAGTTAAGCATTTATGTAACTATGTGTCATTGCTAGATATCTTGATGATATGTTACCACTAATTATCATGTGGTTTTTAATTTACAGGGTATTCTGATGGAAATAATGACAGAAGGAAGTGATCAGATTACCAGTACTGATATTAATAATGGAGGTGTTGCTTGTGAAAATACAAAATTTGAGGTAACTGATTTTATTGATATGTTCTGAATTACAAGTATCATGTTAAATCTCTAAGCATGCAATTGTTCTAGTAAATTTGACCTGATTTATAAAAACACTTTTTGATAAACTTCTTCTTTCTAATATCAAATTCAACTTCCTCTACTTTTACACTACATTATACATGTCTCATGCTGGTCATGTCTTGGCCTCTAGTGACTTCCAAACCAACACCAACCACGTAACAAGATACGACCAGAAGTTACAATTGTGCATTAACTATGTTTCTAGAATATTCTTTAGTGTTATTCAGATGTTGGTAATATTGCATCAACATCATGACTGGAGGGAAATAGCATTAGACAGTCAGGAATTACACTTGGTAGATATGTTGGAAATCCTGCATCATAGCCAAGTAGATAGGATAGAATGCCTTGGCACAGAGCTATGGGACTTAGGCTGGTTCAAGTCTCCATGAGGAAAGAAATTTTCTCATGGAATTTCGTCCAGTATGGAACTGGTGCCAATCCAGCATTGTGAGGCAATTGCTTAGCTACAATAAGTATGGCTCCAGGTTAATAAAACCAGTTATAATGGCTGGGGAACCCGACATGCTAACTACATGTCACCCCTACACTGGCTAGATGATCATCTACCTCCGTGATTAACATATATGAATGTGAGATCAGCAGCCAGCTGGTGGGTGGCCAAGGACCTTCTAGGCTTGTTGTGCCATGGAGTTTAGAGGAGAGTTTTTGGAGATATATTCGAAATGTATCCAAGGACTTAGTGGTTTGGAGGAAATTCAAAGAGTCACAGCTTTACCAGCCCTAGCTAAATGAAAAGTACTCAGAAAAAAGAGATTGCACAATTTAATTATTACATTATATTGCATAACAGTTTAAACCAAAGCATGTATTTACTGAAATCCCATCACTAGATGGAATGTGAGTTATCTTTTTCAAGAAAGCCGACATAACTAAATGCTAGAGTAGATATTGAACGCACATACATCCACTCAGCTATAGTGAATGACATTTATAATTATCATTAAGATATAAATATTTGCCAGGAACATAAAAAGCAATGACTTTATGTGGATTTACGTTTACATTGTTGTGTAGCAAACATATATTTTATTGTAGGCTTATTTATGTCCATATGTGATGTACACTACACAAAGTTTAATGTCTTCTCCGAAATAGTGGATTGGTGAGACATGCGTCTCATCATGTATGGATGATGGGTATAAAAGTAATTGAGGAAGAAATGTTGTATTCAATCATTTGCCAACATGTGTCATCTGCTTAATGTTGACTCTGATAATTTGAAATAATCTACATAAACCTCTGTAACTGCTTCTCTGTCTTAACTGATACAGCATTTATATTCAGAATGTTATTGGAAATTAATATTATATTTAATTTTCATAATATACTGATTATTTTCTCTGTTTGCAGAAAACAGCATATCTTATGAAAATGGCTACTAAAATTATTGATATTAAATACAATTGTAATGTAACAGAAAATTTTGTAACCTTTATTTAAAATCTATCAAAAATTAGAACTTTTATTTTTATTTTCTTCAGCATTTTTAGTCAAGCTTTGATTTTGTGTCAAGTTTATAGCAGTACTGAAGTCTTGGTATAAGTGTATTATTTCCTTACCAATATTTGTTCAAATGTTCAGTACAGTATTGTGCTAATATTCCCCTTGGCACAATGGAATATGATTGCTTGCTTTCATTTCAATATTACACTTTTTAACTTTTTTTTACATATGATGAAGAGATAAACACAAAATGACTGAGCTCTGCATACACTGTATGTTAGAATATTAACAAATTAACTGAGATATTTTCAGTTTACTGAAATTAAAGTCTAAAATTATGTTTTTTGATGTTTTAAGTAAAATTATAATAAAACATTATAAAATTGTTACTATCTCCTCAACTTTGCAAACTCTTAATTCTATGTAGCTGTTTCGGAATCAGTCCCATCATCAGCAGAAGGAGTAGGAGGTCTGTATCTACTGCCCCTGAATTAATTAGTAGATGCAGACCTATCTTCTGCTGATGATGGTACTAGTCCCGAAAGACCTACACATATAATAAAGAGTTTACAAAGTTGAGGAGACAGACCTATTAGGTAAGAATTTTATAATTTTAATTTTGTGACTAATATCCCAATGGAATTTTATTAATAACTTCAATAGAAGAAAAAAGTTTTTATGTCATTTTAATACATAATTAGACATAAAAATAATTGTATTCCTGGCAGATGCAAATGTCAAGTTTCATGAAATTATTTTTCAAGCAAGTAGCTACAGAATTAAATAATTCTTTAAAACAGCATATCTGAGTACATGTATGGATTTACAATTCGTAATAAAATTAAAGAAAATGACTGACAATTCACTATGAAGTCAGAGGAATTTTTGGAGACTGTTATTTAGGAATTGGCTTTGATTGAGTACATCACACTAAATATACAAGTCTTCATAGTTGAGAAAATCGAACTGAATCGTGTCCTGTCTTTCAGTAGGCTTATATTATTTAACATGAGTTTGCAGTTGGATGAAACAAAATGGTTTGTAGTTCAAGGAAAAGAATGGCAGTGTTTTTTTCACTTTGTTTGCCTGAAGTAGGTATCCCAGCAGCCACTAATAGGATAAATCTCTCTCTTTTAGAACTTTTCAGGACTTGTTTTGAATTGCAGGAAATATGTAGGGATTCTGAAGTTTTTTTTTTTAATCACAGATATAATGAAGTACGAAATTATTGGTCACAAAAAATAGCTTTCACTGTATATTTCAACTTTTACTATTTAATGAAAACTTAATTTCGAAAAAACTATGAAATCTGGCCTGCTTCAGGATTATCAGTTTTCATAGACACTACAACTTTGAATAGGTAGAAATTAAAAAAAAAATATATATTGATATGTGCAATCCAATGATTTCCCAAAAAAAAAAGAATTTCAATTATGACAAACTTGGTTATCTATTACAATCCTAATGTCTAGTCTCCATTTATCAATTTTGAATCATAGTTGATTTGCTGCTTGCTATAATTTGCTAAATACAATTTAATAAATTAAACTCCATGCCGCGACGAGGTCCTTGACCTACCAGCCAGCTGCTGGCCTCACATTTACATGTGTTAATGACAGAGGTAGATAATCATCCTGTCAGTGTAGGGGTGACATGTGCTCAGTATATGTAACTAAATCAAATTTAATTTTGGGTGTAAATGGCATTTGTCATTTATTTTTATTTTACTAAACTTTACTCAATTGACAGCTGTATCCAATGCTAAACACCTCACACAATCTTAATGAGACATTGATTTAGTGTATTATTGCATGAACATATTCATAATTAATGCCTTGGATTATTATTATCTGTAGAAAACACATGAGTATATTAATTATGTAGAAATATTACTTCAATCAGCTATTAAATATATGTACAGAACAGGATGGATGATTTAAAGGATCAGTTTCACATGGGATTCCAGTAGAACTGATAAAATTAGTGCAAAATTTTTGTAGACAAGATATTTCAGTGGCATAGAATGATTTGGGAAAAACAAATTCTCCTAAATAAATGGAAGTAAATGATTATCACACAAATCTATAAGAAGGAAGTTAAAATTGATTGCAACAATTACAGGAGCATTTCACTACTTTCAACTTCATACAAACTTCTGAGAAATATACTAGTATCCAGACTTACTTTGTATATTTACTAATGGTTGATCAGTGATGTTAATTTGAAAGAAATAGATGTAAATATATCAGTGTTTTAATATAAGGCATTATAAGGGAAAAAATTTAATATAATGGCACCATACCTAAAATATATAAAAAAGGCATATGATTCAATTAAGATCGAGAACTAAAGTATTCTGCTGGAATTTGGAATTCCTAAAAATTTTCTCTCTGATCCTTAAATTTGTTCTATAGCATGGCATGCTATTGAATTTTAGAGGATAAAGAAGGGATTCAATACAATAGAATTAATAAATTGTTGGTATATACTAATGAAGTATTATTATTAGGCGATAACAAGCAGATATTAACAACCATTCTAGTGTATAATACTAAGAAATTTGGGGCAGAGTGTAAACATCAATAAAACTAAACATGAGGTCACATATAGAAATATATTAGTCAATGGAAATAGGGGGTTATTAACAAATGAGGAAAATTTAACATGGAAGGAAAACATGAAGACAGTAATGCAAGCTAGAGGGCTAAGCATCGAAGATGCCCAAGACCGTAGGCTTTGGAGGTTTGGCACGGGAAGACGGCAGCAGCTGTAAAAACCCGAAGATAGATAGATAGAGGAAAATTTTGGAGAAGTGGCTGAATTCAAGCCCCTAACAACAATAATTACAAATGAGAATGTGCTGCTGAAGGAAATTAAAAGTCTGAAGTCTGAAAACAATGCTATTATGCATTACAGGGATTCCTGTGGTCTCATATTCTTTTAAAAATTGTAAACTAAAAATATATAAAACTGTTATTCTCCCAGTTATTTAATCTGGATGCAAAACATGACTCTTACTCTATGTGATGAGAAAGTTTACTAATATTTGCAAACTAAGTTCTTAGAAAAATTTTTGGACCAAACATAGACAAATAGATGAATTAAGAAGACTACATAACAGTGAACTACATGATCTTTATGAAAAACCAGACACAATAAAAACAGTTAAGTTTTGTACTATGATGGGCAGACATTTGCACAAATGTGGAATTAAAGAGGGGCATAAAAAGTCCTTGTAAGAAATCAAGAGTGAAAACGCCAAGTACATATATTAATACTAAGGTGGGAGAATAACCTTCATCATGATCTTAGGAAGGTAAATTATACAGAAAGCATACAATTCAATGGCAGTAACAAGCCGTTGGTAAATGCTGATGATGTTGTATTATTAGGCGTAAGCAAGGTGGGGATGATTTTAAAGCATTTTAGATAAGGGTGTATTGAGAGCTTATTGTCCATGATACTATGTGCCTATGAGTGAGTTGGTGAGGAGCAGAAAATGTGTACAAATTTGAATTTTTAATCTCTATTTATTTGTTCTTTGTTGTTTCTGTATCCATAGCTGTACATTATTTTAAAGCTACTAGAAATTGTTTGCAGGGTAGAATATTTATTACTTATTGTACAGATTCTAATTTTTTATTGTCAGTGAATTTAATCAAAATATAATTATATTTAAATTCTGAAGTATAGTTCTTTAAATCCGAAATTGAGGTTATATTTATATTTTATTTTATATTCTAATAGTATGTACTACACAAATGAGATTATATTTTAATATCAGTACATAGAAGAAATAATTTTTTTTCTAAGATTTGCCCACTAATATATGAAAATAAGTAATGATTTGGATTAATAAAACCATAAGAAGTAAAATTCAACACTACACTTACTGGAATGAAAGAATATTAGAGCTTCGACTGAAAATAAATAGAGGTAATTTGACAGTTCTTGGTGTATATGCACCAGAGGAAGGCCACGAAGAAGATAATGAAGAAATACAAGAAATTTATAGCAAAATTAATAGAAATGATTACATTCTCATAATAGGAGATTTAAATGCCAGAGTGGGCAATGCTCAAGTCAACAATAATATTGGAACATTTGGCGAACCAACCAGCAATAGGAATGGGACAAGATTAACAGATTTTGCTATCTACAATGAACTAAGAATAATGAATAACTTTTACAATCATAGAAACATACATAAGTATACCTGGCATCGTCAGGACTCAAAATCAATCATTGATTATTTCATTGCAAATAATAAGATTTTTAAATTGTTTCTCGATGTCAGAGCCTACAGAGGATATGATATTGGTTCAGATCACTACCTAGTAGAAGCAAGAATAAGATTTCCAAAAAGAAGAAACAACAACAGAGCATAGAACAAAAGTACAAGGTAACATTATTTTATGATGACAGCATTAAATGGTTATATTCGAGAAGAATTCAGCAATATATGGCTACAACTCCAGAAAGTAATGATGTCGAAGAAGAATGGAAAATCATTCAAATGATAATTCAAAATGCAGTTAATGAAACTTTAGAAAAAGTAAATATACAACAAAGAAGAAATAGAACTCTAAAAATCTGGGATGATCAAATAAAACAATTGGTTGAAGAGAAAAATGCAGCTTATAAAAAATATTTGAACACAAAGAAAGTAGAAAATGAAATAGAATTCAAACGCTGTAGAGCTATTGTTAAGAGGGAAATAAGAAAGAGACATAGGAAAACATGGTTAAATTTTGTTACACATTTAGAATCAGATTTGCATAAGCTCCAACCTAATGTCTTCACAATATTAAAACATTTGAATAAAGATATTAAAGAATCTACCAACATTAATTGCGGAGTAACAAAAGAAGATTTTTTCAATTATTATAAAAGTCTTTGGACTGACAATAGCTATGAAGATACAATTTTCCGAAATAATAATGAGACAGATTCCATAATATCATTGGAAGAATTGAACAATAGTTTACTTACGTACTTACTAACTGGCACTATCGAATCCGTAGGTTCATGGCCGCGCGGACATAAGCTCTCCATACATCCCTATCCTGAGCTAATGCTTTCCAATCATTCCCTGTATAATCTACTTCCCTCAAATCATAGTTAATGTTATTCTCCCACCTCATTCTTGGTCTACCAACTGGGCGTTTTCCCTCTGGCTTTCCTACAAGAAGCTTCCATGCAAGTCTTTCATTCCCCATACGTGCAACATGTCCTGCCCATCGCAGTCTACGAGACTTAACTGTTCTTATTATATCTGGCTTCCTATAAAGACCATGTAGTTCATTGTTATGTAGTCTTCTCCATTCACCTGTCTGTTCATCTCTCTTTGGTCCAAAAATTTTCCTAAGAACTTTATTCTCAAATACCTGTAATCTCCTTTCCTCCCTTAAAGTAAGAGTCCATGTTTCGCACCCATATAATATAACTGGTAGAATAATAGTTTTATATATTTTCAGTTTAACGTTTTTTGAAAGGAGTTGGGACATCAAGAGTCTCTGCAATGCATAATAGCACGCATTTCCAGAATTGAGCCTATGTTTAATTTCTTTGTGCATCTCATTCCTATTTGTGATTATTGTTCCTAGGTATTTGAATTCAGCCACTTCCTCAAAATTTCCCTCATTTGTCATTAGCTGTCCATTTCCATTATATAATGTATTTCTACGTGTGACCATATATTTAGTTTTATTGATATTTACTTCCAGTCCTAAGTTCTTAGTGTTACTCAATAGTGTGTGTGTATTGTCCTTTAGTATCTCCTCACTATCGGCCAACAATACTACATCATCAGCATAAACTAACAGTTTATTAACACCATTCAGTTGTAAGCCTTCCTCATTCTCTAAAGATTTAATGGCATGCTCTAGTACAAAATTAAATAGTAGAGGAGATAGTGCATCTCCTTGCTTCAACCCATTCTGGATTTCAAAAGTGTCCGAAAACTCTTTGCCTATACGCACCCTACTCTTTGTGCCATTTAGACACATTCGTATAAGTCTAACTAACTTTTTAGGAATTCCGAACTCCAGCAGGATACTATATAACTTCTCCCTCTTAATTGAATCATATGCTTTTCTGAAGTCTACATATAGTTGATGTACAGTACCATTATATTCCCATTACTTTTCTAAAATCTGTCTTATACTAAAAATCTGATCTGTTGTAGACCTGTTTCTTCTAAATGCACATTGATGGTCTCCTAGAATGTCATCAATGTAGGGAGTAAGTCTGCTTACTAATATATTTGTTAGAATTTTGTACGAAGTTGAAAGTAATGAGATGCCCCTGTAGTTGTTGCAATCAGTTTTATCTCCTTTCTTATAAATTGGTACGATCATTGATTCTTTCCATTCATCAGGAAGAGCTTCTTTTTCCCAAATCATACTAAGCAACCAGCGTATTTTGTCCATCAATTTATCTCCCCCTGATTTTATCAGTTCTGCTGGGATCTCATCTGAACCTGATGCTTTATACATCTTCAATTTTTCAATCGCCATTTCAACCACTAATGCATTTGGTTCTGCGACTAGCATTTCTGCTGTCTGTAAATTATCCTCCTCAATGTCCTGTACTGTATGTACATTTAATAGCTGATTAAAGTAACTTTTCCATCTATTTAATATAGTCCTGGAATCTGCAATCATATCCCCATTTTCATTCCGAATTATGTTTGTTCTAGCCTGAAACCCTTTCTTCTCTCTACTAATTCGCTGATATAATTCTCTAATGTTCCTATTTTTTGCGTTCAATTCATGATCATTAATCTTCTCTCTCAAATATTCCCTCTTTTTACTCTTTAGTAACTTGGTGGTTTCCTGTCTAATACTACCTAATTGCTCCAAATTTACGTCATTTGGCTCGTGTAACCATTTCATTTTTGCTAGCTTTCTTTTCTTTACAATGTCGGCACATTCCTCATCAAACCATTTTCTTGTTTGCCTCTTTTTTAAACAACCAATACTTTCTAATGCTGACACTTTAATAGTATCTCTTATAGCCTCCCATTCTTTATTTATATCAGTTTCTTCTTCATTTGCCACATTGCCATCTGAAGATTCCAGTACTTCAAATCTATTAGCAATTTTTGATTTGGTATTCTTGCCGCATTTCATCATTTTTCAAGTTTTTTAATTAAAATTTACAGAATCATCTTTAGCGTTTGTTCCTCTCATAAGCGATAGCCGTTGTCTGATTTTCACCCTGACCAGATGATGATCCGAATTGCAGTCTGTCCCTCTAACTGATCTGAAATCGATGATGCTACTGTGCCAGCGTTTGTCCACTAATACATGATCTATCTGGTTCCGAGTTTCTCCATCTGTAGACGTCCACGTGTATTTATGAATATCCTTATGCTGAAATGTTGTGCTCTTAACAATGAGATTCTTTGATGTGGCAAAGGTGATTAATCTAACCCCGTTGTCGTTACTATCTTCATGAAGACTGAATTTGCCTATTGTTGGTTTGAGTATATCTTCCCGCTCCACTTTTGCATTAAAATCTCCTAAGGCAATTTTCATATGATATTGTGAAAGGCTATCAAATAAGCATTCTAATTCTTCATAGAACTCATCCTTGATCTTGTCATCTTTCTCTTTGTGGGGGCATGTACATTTACAATTATAAAATCATGTCGTTTACCCTTTAGAATTATGTATGATATCCTATCACTAACAAACTTAATATCTCGGATAGCGGATAGGATCCTCCTTCTGACTAAAAAACCCGTTCCAAATGCAGGTCTTTCTGCACCCCCGTAGTATAATGCAAAGCTTGAACAATAGTTTAAAGACATTAAGAAATGGGAAGGCAACTGGCACAGATGGCTTGAATTCTGAATTGTACAAATATGCAGGCGAACAGTTCCATGAAAGACTGTTGTCCTTCTTTAATAATGTATTCAAAAATGCAGATATACCACAAGAATGGAAGACAAGCATTGTTATACCCCTGTTCAAGAAAGGAGACAAGAGAAAAATGGACAACTATAGGGGAATCAGTTTGTTAAACACATGCTACAAAATTTATGCAGACATTTTAAATGGAAAATTGAAAAGTCTCAGTGAAAAATTCCTTATGGAATGTCAAAAATGGATTTAGGAAGGGACGATCTTGTATTGATTCAGCATTTTCTGTTAAACTATTGCTTGAAAAAAGAAGAGAATTCAACTTAGAAACACATTTTGCTTTCATAGATTTTGAAAAAGCATTCAACACAGTCAAGAGATCAAAACTCTTAAATATATTAGAAGACAGAAATATACCAAATTTACTTTGGCAGAACATACAAAATATTTACAAAGACAACACCATAAAGATTAAATTAAATAACAGATTTTCTGAAGAAGGAATTATAAATCGTGGTGTGAGACAAGGCTGCCCCCTATCCCCAACACTCTTTACAATTTATATCAATGAAGTAATATGTTGCTGGAACAAAAAATATAAATTTGGAATAAGAATATCAGAAAATAGAAAATTAAACACCATATTGTTTGCAGATGACCAAATAATAATAGCAAATTCCGAAGATAAATCTAAAGAAAGGCCTGTATGAACTTAACAAAATTACAGAAGAATATGGATTAAAAATATTGTTTATTTTTTATTATTTCACTCACCTCATACTTCATAATTCATAGCAGACCCTGGGTTTCTTCACATATTTTGTGACATTGTCAATGCTGCGTCACGTTCACAACTGACGTCCAACGGCCTTCTGTCCTGCAGACTGACCTCCGCGCCATCTGGTGGCCGACCGAAGAATTTCCAAATCAGTCCTCTTTCTTTATAACCGGGTATTTCAAAATTCATAGTTGTATTTTCATTCTTGCATATGTAAATTTTTTTCCAAATTGTGAGTTCCTTCGGTTTTTCCAATTGTTTAAGTAATTTTGTTTTGGTTTCTATTCTATGTTTTTCTGACCAGGCATGTGCAGCTATTGCAGATTTTTCGGTTTCTCCATTTTTAACATTTCTGAGGTGTTCTTTTAATCTTGTATTTAGATTCCTTTTTGTTTTTCCTATGTATATCTTTTCACAGTCTTTACAATTAATTTGATAAATTCCCGATCTAAATACAGCTCAACTTTGTAATAGAGCATCTCATTATATTTTTAGTGGCTGAAGAATGTGTTCAAATCAATGGTATTATTAAGCTGTTAGTTTTTGTTGATGATGTATATTATTAGGTGATAGCAGGAGATACTAAGGGCCAACATGCACACTCTAATAAGTAACACTAAGAAATTGAGCCTGGAGGTGAACAATAGTAAACTAAATATATATTCACACATAGAAATGCATTATATATTAGTTAATGACAAATGAGAGAAATTTTGAAGTAGTGGTTGAATTCAAATATATAGGAACAATAATTACAAACAGGAAAATGATGCACAAAGAAATTAAACATAGGAAAAATTTTGGACCAAAGAGAGAAGATCAGGCATGCAAATAGACAAAACTATTTAATAGTGAGCTACACAATATTTATGGGAAACCACACATAATAAGAAGATATAAGTCTCATAGACAGCGATGGATAGGTCATGTGTCACTAATGGGGAACAAATGAGGGGCATGGAAACACCTTGTTGGAAAACTATTTGGGAAAGCACCCAGTAGGTGACAAAGAATAAGGTGGAAAAATAACATTAATCATTATTTGAGAGAAAACTATTTAGGAAAGCACCCAGTAGGTGACGAAGAATCAGATGGAAGAATAACAATAACCACGATTTGAGACAAAACTATTTGGGAAAGCACCCAGTAGGTGACGAAGAATGAGATGGAATAATAACAATAACCACGATTTGAGAGAAAACTATTTGGGAAAGCACCCAGTAGGTGACAAAGAATGAGATGGAAGAATAACAATAACCACAATTTGAGAGAAAACTATTTTGGAAAGCACCCAGTAGGTGACGAAGAATGAGATGGAAGAATAACAATAACCACGATATGAGAGAAAATTATTTAGGAAAGCACCCAGTAGGTGACGAAGAATGAGATGGAAGAATAACAATAACCACGATATGAGAGAAAATTATTTAGGAAAGCACCCAGTAGGTGACGAAGAATGAGATGGAAGAATAACAATAACCACGATATGAGAGAAAATTATTTAGGAAAGCACCCAGTAGGTGACGAAGAATGAGATGGAAGAATAACAATAACCACGATTTGAGAGAAAACTATTTCGGAAAGCACCCAGTAGGTGACGAAGAATGAGATGGAAGAATAACAATAACCACGATATGAGAGAAAACTATTTGGGAAAACACCCAGCACGTGACGAAGAATGAGATGGAAAAAAACATTAACCATGATTTGAACGAAAACTATTTGGGAAAGCATCCAGTAGGTGACAAAGAATGAGGCGGAAGAATAACATTAACCATGATTTTAGAGAAAACTATTTGGGAAAGCACCCAGTAGGTGACAAAGAATGAGATGGAGGAATAACAATAACCATGATTTGAGAGAAAACTATTTGGGAAAGCCCCCAGTAGGTGACAAAGAATGAGGTGGAAGAATAAGAATAACCATGATATGAGAGAAAACTATTTGGGAAAGCACCCAGTAGGTGACAAAGAATGAGGTCAAAGAATAACAATAACCATGATTTGAGAGAAAACTATTTCGGAAAGCACCCAGTAGGTGACAAAGAATGAGATGGAAGAATAACATTAACCATGATTTGAGAGAAAACTATTTGGGAAAGCCCCCAGTAGGTGACAAAGAATGAGGTGGAAGAATAACATTAACCATGATTTGAGAGAAAACTATTTGGGAAAGCATCCAGTAGGTGACGAAGAATGAGATGGAAGAATAACAATAACCATGATTTGAGAGAAAACTATTTGGGAAAGCACCCAGTAGGTGACAAAGAATGTGGTGGAAGAAAAAATTAATCATGTTTTGAGAGAAAACTATTTGGGAAAGCACCCAGTAGGTGACAAGGAATGAGGTGGAAGAATAACATTAACTATGATATGAGGGAAGTAAAATAGAATAAATAAGAGAACATTTGAAACCGTAGAATTAGATGATGAGAGTGAATAATAATATTTTTGGTGTAATTGATGAACACAAATTTAATTGGTTTGGTCACGTTAAAAGAATGGTGTAAGACAGAATTCCGGAAATGGTTTACAAATGGAATAATGAAGGCAGATGGAGAAGAGGGGAAAGTACACGAAAAATGGATGGATGGAATCAGGAGTGATATGAAGAGAATAGAATTGATATAAGAAAATGGGTAAGACAGGAATTTCCCAAAGAATAAAATTACTTTAAGTTGAAGGAAAACTATTGCGCTATAGTATAGAAAACATACCTAAAACTCTCATATTTTTGTTATTTTTATTAGTAATATCCTTTATGCTGATGATGTACTACTACTGGCCGATAGCGAGGAGATACTAAAGGACAACATGCACACACTATTGAGTAACACTAAGAAATTAGGACTGGAAGTAAATATCAATGAAACTAAATATATGGTCACACGTAGAAATAAATTATATAATGGATATGGACAGCTAATGACAAATGAGGGAAATTTTGAGGAAGTGGCTGAATTTAAATACCTAGGAACAATAATCACAAATAGGAATGAGATGCACAAAGAAATTAAACATAGGCTTAATTCTGGAAATGCGTGCTATTATGCATTGCAGAGACTCTTGATGTCCCAACTCCTTTCAAAAAACGTTAAACTGAAAATATATAAAACTATTATTCTACCAGTTATATTATATGGGTGCGAAACATGGACTCTTACTTTAAGGGAGGAAAGAAGATTACAAGTATTTGAGAATAAGGAAAATTTTTGGACCAAAGAGTGATGAACAGACAGGTGAATGGAGAAGACTACATAACAATGAACTACATGGTCTTTATAGGAAGCCAGATATAATAAGAACAGTTAAGTCTCGTAGACTGTGATGGGCAGGACATGTTGCACGTATGGGGAATGAAAGACTTGCATGGAAGCTTCTTGTAGGAAAGCCAGAGGGAAAACGCCCAGTTGGTAGACCAAGAATGAGGTGGGAGAATAACATTAACTATGATTTGAGGGAAGTAGATTATACAGGAAATGATTGGAAAGCATTAGCTCAGGATAGGGATGTATGGAGAGCTTATGTCCGCCTGACCATGAACCTACGGGTTCGATAGTGCCAGTGAGTAGGTATGTAAGTAATATCCTTAATATTACTATTATTATTATTACTTTGTTATTTTTTAAATTGTTATATTTGTTAATTTTTTGTTATTCTTATTACTGCATTATTTCTATTATTACTAGATACTTTATATCCTATGAGGTGAGTTATTTAAACAATATGTTCTCCGATGATTTTTAACTAGATACTTTACTATTATTATTATCATTTTAATATATTATTATTTTTATTTTTAATATATTATTAGTATTTTTAATATATTATTATTAGGGCAAGGATTTTGTTGCATTTGTATTCTTTTTTTTATTTCTCTGAGGACTATAGAATGCTTAGTTTGTTATAAATGCGTTTTGGCAGGAAAGTATCTTAAACAGGTAACTTTATGATTGCATTTTTATTGATTTTTTGGAATACTGCATTTCTGTGGATTTTTTTTATTATATTAGTGCTTATTTCTGCCATTAAAACATCCTATTTGACAGTTTCATGCATTTTTGCGAGGAAATGTGCATTTATTAAACACAATTTACGTTTACTATCTCTATCTTTATAAAAATGGACTTGAACTTCATTGTCCAATCGTAGCACTTGTTATTTTAACAAATCAGAGGAATTTATATTTTAGCACATAAGGATGGTGAAAAACATTATTGACATGTCTGAAAATAACAATTCATCAAACTTGCACAGGAACTTCTCTCCAACAAAGAATAGATAGGTAAATTCTTGTATATAAAATCAAGTTTTGGAATCCTATCTGATGCTATAACTTGTTTAGAGAAATCATGAGTTCAATTAGTGAAGCAAAGGAACCTAGTGAAAACTTTGGTAATTGATATAGAAAAAGTGAGTGAGGAGATGGCAATGGCTGTATTGAACAAAGTGTTGAGTAAAAATAAAGTAATTTGATGTGCTGTCTTCAATAGCCGATATCCTATCAAGTGAAAATTTTTCTGTAGGAGAACTACCAGGGGACTTACAATCCAGTGATATAGTTTATTTTAAATATTCACCTTTAGTATCG
Organism: Diploptera punctata; assembly: GCA_030220185.1. Taxonomy (NCBI): domain Eukaryota; kingdom Metazoa; phylum Arthropoda; class Insecta; order Blattodea; family Blaberidae; genus Diploptera; species Diploptera punctata. The sequence goes on along the minus strand of JASPKZ010000464.1, from coordinate 801,026 downwards.
GGTAGAAGAGGAAAGTAGTTTCTCGATGTGCAAGTTATTGTTAAGAGACAATCAACAATTATTCTTTTTTGACAATGTACCGCAGTTGTTTGTTGTGCATTGTAATACAGGACTAAAAAGGTGAACACCTTGTATTTAACTGCAAATGTAAATTTTATAAATATTATGAGTATATTGTATTTTTTAAACTTTAGTGCATTTTTGCAATTGTTAGTGCATTATTGCATTTTTATAATGCATTTTATTGTGCATTAAAATCCTTGCCCTAATTAATATTATTATTATTATGAAATTGAAAAAGTAAGAAATAAAGTGATATGAGAAAAATAAATATTAAAAAGTACATTGTATAAGATATAAGCAATTAAATTGATATGGGTATGTATGATGAATGCAAGAAGAAATGTTGCCCAGAAGAAAACATTGCAGTGATGTCCATCTGGAAGAAGAAAGAAATGAATACCTCTAAACGCATCATGGATGCAAGAAATAAGATGTGAAGTGAGAACAAGAGGACTGCAGGACATAAAGTGGATGGACAAGGATGAGTGGAGAAGGAAAATAAAATTTCAGGCACAGAAAGATGTGTAAACATTGAAATCTGTTTATAAATAAAAATCATTATTACCAGTACATTTACTAGAGTGCCTTTTGCTGTCAAGAGGCCACATTACATGACTAGAAAAACTGCGAATAGTCTGGTTCCCGGCAAATTGAAAGCAAAATCCGCACTGCACAGTGGCCAGGGAAATGTGCATTCACGCATTACTTCATTTTCCAAAATGGTGTAAAATCTTGACTAATTTTTAATAATAAAAAATAACTGAAAACCAACTCACTTCATTGTTGATTTTTTACCTCTAGTTTAGATAAGATAATCTTGAGGATATGAATATATGGAGAGCTCAAGGTTAGATAATCACAGTGAATTAGTTAATTTTTTAGTTATGTGGATCACACTAAGCTTTGTCATTTAGTTTTCTGAAAAACAATGAGCTTGTATGTTTTTAATTTTTAGAGTTTGGTAGCTGTGCAAGCAGTTGGAAGAATTTCTGTGAAGTCTGTTATAATCTTTCCCCCACTGTGTCTAGTTTCTCCTCAATAAGCGCATGTTTATTTAACCTTTGCTTTTTATGAAGAATAGACCCTGGGTCTCTAAATTTAGTAACAAGTTTTCACACAGTAACTTTATGTGGGGCAGGCACAGCTGGATATTCAGTTAGATATTATCTTAAAACTTTCCTGCAAGAATTTAATATTTAGAAGTCATACATAAAAATTCTCTGTTTTAATGTGTAAATATACTGAGACATTATGTAAACTTTAGGACTAATATGGAAATTACATTTAATACCAAGCACTTTGAATACAGAAATAACATTTCTTACGATGCACTTCAAAGCATGATCACACTGAAACAAATCCACTGTGAGACTGATGGATGCACGAGCTTGGTTATCATTGGTTGCCACCATGCAACAGGGTAACTCAACAGTGGAAAACTCCATATTATTATTTTTATTACTATTATTTGTAATACTACTATCATATTTACTGTTATATTTATTATTACTACTATTAAAGTTTTTACTGTCTTTTATTATCAGTATTACTATTACTTCAATTATTATTAATATTTCTGCTGTTACTAATACTACTATTATTATTATTACTGAATCATTTATGTTAATTATTGTTTCATTTACTATATTATTGTTATTATTATTGTATTTGTTGTTATTGTTGTTTTATTGTTAATGTGATTATTATTATTATTAGTAGTATTATTATTATTCCTATTATTATTGTTGTATATGTTGCTTAATGCTTTTCTTATTGTTTGCTATATGTATTAGTATTATCAATGATATTATTATTGTTATGAATAGTTTAGTATAAATATAGTTGTAATAATAATATGAAGAAAATTATTATTATTATTTTATTATTATTATTATTAATAATATAATAATAGTGATAATAACTAACACACTGGTACTTTCCAATCTATAGGTTCATGGCCGCACGGACAATAACTCTCCCTACATGTCTATTCTGAGCAAATGTATTCAAGTCATCCCTACATAATCTACATACCTCTAATTGTGGTTATGTTATACTGCCACTTCTTTCTTGGTCTGTTTACTGGGCAGTTTTCCTCTGGTTTTCCTACAAGGAGATTCAGTTCCCATCTTCTATACCACTTTGGTCTACATATCCAGTCTACGAGACTCAACTGTTCTTATTACATCTTGTTTCCTATAAATATCATGCTTCTCAATGTTATGTGGTATAATATTTGTCTGTCTGCACATCTCTCTCTTTGGTCCAAAAAATTTAATGAGAATAAACATGATAATAGTTATAGAACTGATAATATAATAATAATTATTATTATTTTATTATTGTTATTATTATTTTATTATTATTATTACTCATTATTATTATTATTTTTATTATTACACCGGTCTACATAAAAATACTTTTTTTCTGCTACTGAGGAAATTGTGGCTGTTTTATACTGAAAGTTATGCGCTGATTCGAGATCTGTAATCAGATTTATGCTAGCATGTCAGGTTTTTGAGTTATGGGACTCTAAAAAAAAAAAACGGAAATCTTACTATTCAATTTGTATTTAGTTGCAGTCATTTATCATAAAGTCAGTGATATATATTGAGTTTATCTTATATATATATATTGTTAAATTTATTACTTTAAATAAATTTATAAGAATATATAAACTTACAATTAGCAGTAAGCGCTAAAACATCTATTAAAAGTGCTTAAGGTCTTTGCTTTTCCACTTATGTTGGAATGTAGCTGATTGCTATAGAAACCAGCAGAAATCACGCATCATACTCGGGCCATATTGACACTGGTACCTGGATTCCATTGTTGATATGTCCTGACGGAACCTCTAACCATGTTTATCATTTACTGACCCGAGATTTTTAGGAAAAAAGTCAAGATGAGTATGTAAAAATTGCATTTTTAAAGACATGCGAGAACCCAGATTCTCAAATGCTCTAAGCATGTTATGCACTAATTCAGCATTGTTTTCAACTCAATTTCCTAAAAACCTTGTTGCCGTAAGTTCAAACGAATCCTAAGCTTCGAGTTCAAGAGCATTTAGATTTCTCCTGAATATCGTGTCACACATCAACTATCGGATCTCTGGTCCAATGAAAATTCCTGCCTTTAATTTTTCATCACTCTTCATTCTCCCAAACTTGTCTTTCAGATACTTAAAACCTTCTCCATCATGTTCAGTGCCCGCACAAAGTTCTTCATGAGGCCCAATTTAATGTGAAGGGTGGAAAATATATCTTCTCTGTGTCAACAAGCATCTTATGTTTCACATTTTTTTCCCCTGCAAATCTTGGGGCTGTGAGTGATGGTCATGGTGAGAGGTTCCATCAGGACATATCAACGATGCAATCCAGGTATTAGGGCCAATATGGCCCGATTACGGTGGGTGATTTCTGCTGGTTTCTACAGCGATCAATTACATTCCAAAATAAGCGGAAAAGCAAAGGCCCTGAACACTTTTAATAGATGTTTTAGTGCTTACTATTAATTGTAAGTTTATATATTCTTATAAATTTATTTAAAGTAATATAATTTAACAATATATATAATTCGGAGTGAAAATGGGGATATGATTGCAGATTCCAAGTGTATATTAAATATATAGAAAAGTTACTTTAATCAGCTATTAAATGTACATACAGAACAGGATATTGAAGAGGATAATTTACAGACAGCAGAAGTGCTAATTGCAGAGCCCAGTGCATTTGAGGTTGAAATGGCGATAGAAAAATTAAAGATGTATAAAGCACCAGGTTTGGAGGAGATCCCAGCAGAACGGATAAAATTAGGGATAGAAAAATTGATCGACATGATACGCTGGTTGCTTAATATGATTTGGGAAAAATAAGCTCTTCCAGATGAATGGAAAGAATCGATTATTGTACTAATTTATAAAAAAGGAGACAAATCTGATTGCAACAACTACAGGGGCATCACATTACATTCAACTTCGTACAAAATTCTAACAAATATATTAGTAAGCAGACTTACTCTTTATACGGTACCGGTATTGATGACATTCTAGGAGATGATCAATGTGGATTTAGAAGAAACAAGTCTACAACAGATCAGATTTTTAGTATAAGACAGATTCTAGAAAGAAACGGGAATATAATGGTACTGTACATCAGCTATATGTAGACTTAAAAAGAACTACAATTCAATTAAGAGGGAGAAGTTATATAGTATCCTGCTGGACATCGGAATTCCTAAAAAGTTAGTTAAATGGCACAAAGAATGGTGCGTATAGGCAACTTCGGATACTTTTGAAATCCAGAATGGGTTGAACCAAGGAGATTATATAATTTTGTACTAGAGCATTCCATGAAATCTCTAGAGGATGAAGAAGGCCTACAACTCAATGGTATCAATAAGCTGTTAGTTTATGCCGATGATATAGTAGTATTAGGTGACAGCGAAGAGTTACTAAAGGCCAACACGCACACACTATTGAGAACACTAAAAATTGGGACTGGAAGGTAAATATCAGTAAAACAAAATATATGGTCACACGTACAAATATATTATTTAATGGAAATGGGCAGCTGATGACAAATGAGGGAAATTTTGAGGAAGTGGCTCAATTCAAATACCTAGGAACAATAATCACAAATAGGAATTAGATGCAAGAAGAAATTAAACATAGGCTAAATTCTGGATATGTGTGTTATTATGCATTACAAAGACTCTTGACATCCCATCTCCTTTCAAAAAATGTTAAACTGAAAATATATAAAACTATTATTCTACCAGTTATTTTATATGGATGCATAACATGGACTCTTACTTTAAGGGAGGAAAGGAGATTACGAGTATTTGAGAATAGTTTCTTAGGAAAAATTTGGACCAAAGAGAGATGAACAGACAGGTGAATGGAGAAGACTTACATAACAGCAAACTACATGGTCTTTGTAGGAAGCCAGATATAATAAAAACAGATGTCTTGTAGACTGCGATGGGTAGGACATGTGGCACGAATGGGGAATGAACGTGCATGGAAGCTTCTTGTAGGAAAACCAGAAGGAAAAGTCCAGTTGGTAGACCAAGAATGAGTTGGGAGAATAACATTAACTATGATTTGAGGGAAGTAGATTATACAGATAACGATTGGAAAACATTAGCTAAGGATATGGATATATGGAGAGTTTATGTCTGCCATGAACCTACGGGTTTGATAGTGCCAGTAGGTTGGTTAGTTAGTTAATATATATAACGAGATTAAGGAATTAACCAATCATTAAATTAAGGAAACGTATCTAAATACAAAAAATGTAAAAATGAAAAATGTAATTATAATAAAATTGTGATATGCTAGTGAAAAAGGACTTCAGATGTGTAATCAGCACACTCGAATTAGGTTATATACACTTGTTTTTATTCAGTAGCAAAATCACTGTAGACCAGTGTTATTATTATTATTACACGGTTATGCAAATTTTAACTTTTTATCTGGAGTTTCATTGTAATATGTCATTATCCTTATTTTGTCTTTGCTGAATCAGAATATAACTTAGTTTGTCCCATGACATACCAATTTTTCACAATACAAGAGATAGTAAAATATAGTTATTTATACTCAGTTCTATGGAATTTGTGTTATATTATTAACTCAGTTAATAACTACAACAGTCAACACTAAAATCTTCAGAATTAACTAAAATTTAATCCTGTTATAAATAATCACTTAAATTTGAATATTAGCCTAATTTTTTTACATGCTGCTATGAAATGAAAGCGTTTTAGAGTTCCTACTATGGAAATAATTCTGTACACCTCTTTCTGTGACCAACAGTAGTCAGTTATCATATTTATTTCACTTTCCCCAGTAATATCTTTTCATCTCCGTTATATCCTTTTGAAATCTTTCACCCTGCTCCTTGCTGACGCAGCCTAGATTTTCTGGGAAAATGTCTAAATGAGAGTGTAGGAAATGTACTTTAACACACTTATATTGCAGCCCAGCTTTTGAAATTTCTCAAGCATATCTTCTACAATATTACTGTAATTTGGTACCTTGTAATATCCTTGGAAGTTTTTGATGACACTCCTAAAACCAATCCATGCCTGTTTCCACAGTATCTGTCATCGTTTAAGTAAGATATCAGATATCAACTTGCTAATTGGTGACCCAAAAATTATTCCCTGTTTAACTTTAGCATCAGATATTCCAGGAAACCTCTTGCAGAGGTATTTTTAGCAGTTACTATCCTTGTTTAAAGTCTTCACAAATTGCTTCATTAGACCTAATTTTATCTGCAAAGGAGGTAATAGAAGGTTCTGTTTGGTCCACAAGACTCTTATTAATTACATTTTACATTCCTGACATGCGGTTATCTCTCTGCTTCCATTTTTTTGTTGTTGTCCAGTGATCAAAATGGGCTGTACTATTTCACTTGTATATAAAATATGGCATTTTAGTAGAGCAGAATGCTGACCTAGTAGCACGCCAATAACTTTTAAATCTCCACAAACCTGCCACTTATGTTCTGGATATTTCACTTTTTCAGAAGTAATTTTAAGTTCTGATATGTTTCCTTGAGGTGAACCGAATGGACAACTAGAACTGATGCATATTTGTTTTCATTATACAACAGTATGTCTTTCAGACTAATTTTTGAGTAATCTATATAAAGTCTTCATCACTTGGAATGTATATAGCAGCTCCCGAGGCCACCACTAAACAAGGAAAATCATGGCAGTATGTAAGATTCTCTTCCTGAGAGAAATATGGAACAAATTCCTTTTCATGATGTCTTCCCTTAGTGAGGAGGTGTTTTTCATTCAGCCTGGATCTCTATATATCAACAGAATCCTTGGAAGATTTTAGTCCCTGACCAAATCATTAAGTTGTGAACTGTTGAGGTGTTCTTGGAATATATTTAAATCACTGCTGCTGTCTTGAGACTTTTCTTCAGGATCTGATTCATGATTCATTTCCAAACGTTTCTAATGAAGAAGGCACAGTAAGAGCAGCACCATGTGATGCATTTGTTTGCTGACAATAAATTTGAAAAAAATGATTTCTTTAATGTTTTTTGTGTTGTAGACTGTAACATCGCTTATAGAGAAATAGCTATCATCCACGTGGTTTGTAGGTTCATGCCAGATCATAGGAACAGCAAAAGGCATACTCACTTCTTCCTTGACTCAATTTTCTTAGTTGTTCTACACAAGTATGGCATACTTTTTTTGGAGCCCAATTTTTGCAACATCTCTAATCTTCACATGAAAATAGGAATTATAGGCCTATTTAAGAAAATTTGTAATATTTCATCACTCTTTCTAACAACAAAATTATCATAGATATGGCAAAATATATCAGGGTTATTTTTAGACTTTCTATATGATATACTATTTCAAATGACACAAATGTATGGCATACAACTGTCACTCGCAAAATTAGATACTCACTATTTGAAAAACAACAAATGACTCAACTAAATTTCCATGAATTGAATTTAAAATAAAACATGTTATATTGGTATCATTGTTGTACATATTAAATTCAACAATTAAATTCTTAGTATTTCTTAGTTCCATGGTACAATATTTATGCAAAGAACTACATAAAAACTTTAGATATAATGTAAAGAAGTGGTACATGCTAGGAAAAAAAAAAGGATTGCAGTTTTAGAATCAGCTTATCAAATTTAATAAATTAGACATATTTTGTAGGAAACCCCAGAGTCATGCGTACCAGTGTTGTTGTTGTGTTACTGTTATTATTATTATTATTATTATTATTATTATTACTGTTTATATATATATATATATATATATATATATATATATATATATTATATTTCTTACTATTGTATTTTTTTATTATTATGTCCACTGCTATGGTCCCTTGTCACACAGCGGGCCCGTGTTCGATCCCCAGTTGGGACAAGTTTCCTGGGTGAGGTTTTTTCGGGGTTTTTCTCACCTGTAACGTAAATGTCAGAAAACTTTAAGGCTCAAACGGTCCCTGAACACCATCTGGCCATCATTACCATCAATATCATATTCACCTAAATAGATTAAGTTTAGTTTTAAGGCCTTATTACTATCATCATCAACTCTCATATAACGTTGGAGCAACGTAACCCTGCCTTCCAGGCGCTCCAACCTCAGAAGTGGGTTACAAGTATGCCATGCCAGGAAAGAACACCAGAAATGTCGAAATGAAAACCTTAGGCATTAATAAAAATTATTATTATTGTGATTATTATTATTATTATTATTACTATTATTATTATTATTACTATTACTATTACTTACTTACTCACTGGCACTATCGAAACCGTAGGTTCATGGCCGCACGGACATAAGCTCTCCATACATTCCTATCCTGAGCTAATGCTTTCCAATCATTCTCTGTATAATCTACTTCCCTCAAATCATAGTTAATGTTGTTCTCCCACCTCATTCTTGGTCTACCAACTGGGCGTTTTCCTTCTGGCTTTCCTACAAGAAGTTTCCATGCACGTCTTTCATTCCCCATACGCGCAACATGTCCTGCCCATCGCAGTCTATGAGACTTAACTGTTCTTATTATATCTGGCTTCCTATAAAGACCATGTAGTTCATTGTTATGTAGTCTTCTCCATTCACCTGTCTGTTCATCTCTCTTTGGTCCAAAAATTTTCCTAAGAACTTTATTCTCAAATACTCGTAATCTCCTTTCCTCCCTTAAAGTAAGAGTCCATGTTTCGCACCCATATAATATAACTGGTAGAATAATAGTTTTATATATTTTCAGCTTAATGTTTTTTGAAAGGAGTTGGGACATCAAAAGTCTCTGCAATGCATAATAGCATGCGTTTCCAGAATTGAGCCTATGTTTAATTTCTTTGTGCATCTCATTCCTATTTGTGATTATTGTTCCTAGGTATTTGAATTCAGCCACTTCCTCAAAATTTCCCTCATTTGTCATTAGCTGTCCATTTCCATTATATACTGAATTTCTACGTGTGACCATATATTTAGTTTTACTGATATTTACTTCCAGTCCTAATTTCTTAGTGTTACTCAATAGTGTGTGCGTGTTGGCCTTTAGTATCTCCTCGCTATCGGCCAGTAGTACTACATCATCAGCATAAACTAACAGCTTATTAATACCATTCAGTTGTAAGCCTTCCTCATTCTCTAAAGATTTAATGGCATGCTCTAGTACAAAATTAAATGGTAGAGGAGATAGTGCATCTCCTTGCTTCAACCCATTCTGGATTTCAAAAGTGTCTGAAAACTGTTTGCCTACACGCACCCTACTCTTTGAGCCATTTAGACACATTCGTATAAGTCTAACTAACTTTTTAGGAATTCCGAACTCCAGCAGGATACTATATAACTTCTCCCTCTTATTGAATCATATGCTTTTTTGAAGTCTACATATAGTTGATGTACAGTACCATTATATTCCCATTTCTTTTCTAAAATCTGTCTTATACTAAAATCTGATCTGTTGTAGACCTGTTTCTTCTAAATGCACATTGATGATCTCCTAGAATGTCATCAATATAGGGAGTAAGTCTGCTTACTAATATATTTGTTAGAATTTTGTACGAAGTTGAAAGTAATGAGATGCCCCTGTAGTTGTTGCAATCAGTTTTATCTCCTTTCTTATAAATTGGTACGATAATTGATTCCTTCCATTCATCTGGAAGAGCTTCTTTTTCCCAAATCATACTAAGCAACCAGCGTATCTTGTCCATCAATTTTTCTCCCCCTGATTTTATCAGTTCTGCTGGGATCTCATCTGAACCTGATGCTTTATACATCTTCAATTTTTCAATCGCCATTTCAACCTCTAATGCACTTGGCTCTGCGACTAGCATTTCTGCTGTCTGTAAATTATCCTCCTCAATGTCCTGTTCTGTATGTACATTTAATAGCTGATTAAAGTAACTTTTCCATCTATTTAATATACTCCTGGAATCTGCAATCCATATCCCCATTTTCATTCCGAATTATGTTTGTTCTAGCCTGGAACCCTTTCTTCTCTATACTAATTCCCTGATATAATTCTCTAATGTTCCTATTTTTTGCATTCATTTCAAGATCATTTAATCTTCTCTCTCAAGTATTCCCTCTTTTTACTCTTTAGTAACTTGGTGGTTTCCCGTCTAATACTACCCAATTGCTCTAAATTTACCTCATTTGGCTCGTGTAACCATTTCATTTTTGCTAGCTTTCTTTTCTTTACAATGTCGGCACATTCCTCATCAAACCATTTCTTGTTTTGCCTCTTTTTTAAACAACCAATGCTTTCTGATGCTGACAATTTAATAGTATCTCTTATAGCCTCCCATTCTTTATTTATATCAGTTTCTTCTTCGTTTGCCACATTGTCATCTGAAGATTCCAGTACTTCAAATCTATTAGCAATTTTGATTTGGTATTCTTGCCGCATTTCATCATTTTTCAAGTTTTTTAATTCATATTTTACAGAATCATCTTTAGCGTTTGTTCCTCTCATAAGCGATAGCCGTTGTCTGATTTTCACTCTGACCAGATGATGATCCGAATTGCAGTCTGTCCCTCTAACTGATCTAACATCAATGATGCTACTGTGCCAGCGTTTATCCACTAATACATGATCTATCTGGTTCCGAGTTTCTCCATCTGGGGACGTCCAGGTGTATTTATGAATATCCTTATGCTGAAATGTTGTGCTCTTAACAATGAGATTCTTTGATGTGGCAAATGTGACTAATCTAACCCCGTTGTCGTTACTATCTTCATGAAGACTGAATTTGCCTATTGTTGGTTTGAATATATCTTCCCGCCCCACTTTTGCATTAAAATCTCCTAAGACAATTTTCATATGATATCGTGAAAGGCTATCAAATAAGCATTCTAATTCTTCATAGAACTCATCCTTGATCTTGTCATCTTTATCTTCTGTGGGGGCATGTACATTTACAATTATAAAATCATGTCGTTTACCCTTTAGAATTATGTATGATATCCTATCACTAACAAACTTAATATCTCGGATAGCGGATAGGATCCTCCTTCTGACTAAAAAACCCGTTCCAAATGCAGGTTTTTCTGCACCCCCATAGTATAATGCAAAGCTTCCTGATTCCTGACTACCTTCTCCTGGCCACCTAACTTCCTGTAAAGCGACTATATCCAAGGGCGATTTATCCAATTCCCGCGTTAATATCTCTAGTGCCCCGCTATTGTATAAAGTCCTAACATTCCATGTTCCTAGGAACATGTCCCTGTGTTTGAGCCTTTGGCATGGGTTCCCTGAAGTAGTCCCCGCCCGGAGAACCGAATGGGGGACTATTTGACCTCCGGAAAATTTTACCCCAGTAGAACCCATGTCCGCATTTCTTGACGGTTGTATTTTTACGGTGAAAGATCGTCACTCTTTCGACCAAGGTACTTATTTCGTCTGGCTTATCACCTTCGACCAGTCCGGCATGGGTAACCCTATCGGCAGCAATGCTACCGCCGGCATAGCTCTCAGGATCATTTAGCACACAAGCCACTCCACCACGACAAGGTAAAGATACCATGGAGGGGATTATTATTATTATTATTATTATTATTATTATTATTATTACTGCATTATGTTATTATATGTATTATGTTATGTCGTGTTACATTACATTTTATTATATTTAATTATATTTTATTGTTGTTACTGTATATTGTTGCTACTACTGTTATTTTATTACTATTCCTATTATTACTGTTATTACTAAAAAAGGGAACAATCAACCATTGCATTTCAAAATGTACCTTGAAATCCTCTCGGAGAAGTGTTGTGATGTACCAAAGCCGTGTCCAAAGTTTGTCTGTGACTTTTAACTCCAAGGCATAGAAATCTAAGCCAGAATCCAGCAATAGGAACCCACTATGCAAAGCAGATGGACTCCCTGCTTGAATAACAGAATTGAGTGAGACTGGACACTGCACGGATGGTAGGTTGTGTGGGCTATCCAATTTACCAAGTAATGATATGTATTACCTCCCTGTAGTTTAAATGAGAGGTTTGGCATTGGATTTTATTGCTTTTCAGTTAAAAACAGCAAACATTTTATTGCACATTTCTTTGGTACATCACAATGCTTCTCCAGGAGAAATTTCAAGGTAGATTTCATCATGCAATTATGGACTTTTCTCGTGCAAGACCGTGAAGCATGGAAGAAAGGAATCAGGAAAGGGCATCAGCTGTAACAAACCCAATAACGATTATGATTACTACTATTGTTACAATTACTACTATTACTATTAATATTAATCTTATTACTATTATTAATAATATTATTACATTCCATAATGCAGTTTATTCTTCTGCAGGCTGAAGTAAATGGCCGACAGAGTAAACATGCTGATTTTAAAGAAGTAGATGGCAGTGATTCATCTGAGAGGAATTTTCTGTGTTTAATGTGTGAAAAAATATTTAAAAGCAGAAGTCATTTGAAGCGCCATATGAACGCTCACACCGGTGAACGAATTTACAAGTGTGATCTTTGTGAAAAAACATTTTTATATGCCTCCAGTCTCTCTTGCCATAGAAAAATACATTTTGGAGCCAAGCCATTTTCTTGCAAAATTTGCAAAAAATGTTTTGGTACACTTGGTTCCTTACGTAGGCATATAACTGTTCACAATCAAGAAGGAAGACCCTTTCAGTGTGAAACGTGTTTGAAACGTTTTCCAGATAACAGTAGTTACCAAAAACATAAATTCATTCATACAGGCATCAAACCATATTTTTGTAATATATGTGGCAAAGCATTTGTTCATGTCGGTGATTTCAACTGTCATCGCAAAATTCACATTGATGTGAAACCGTATATCTGTGAATGCTGTGGTAAAGACTTTACTAAGCACAGTAATTATACCAGACATTTGCTCATTCATGAGGGAAATAAGCATTTTTCATGTTCAGTCTGTGGTGTGAATTACAATTGTCAGAGCTCGCTGACACGTCACATTATTACACACGCCACAAAAGTAAATAGAACAAGAATGAAATATCTCAAGAAGTTGAAGCATCTGAATAAGTTGAAAGAAATCAAAGAATGTGAACAACAGAAAATAAGTGAAGGATCTGTTGTTTGTCTTTCTAATGATACTACCGAGGACCAAGTTGTGAGGCTGGATTGTCATTCAATTGATCCAACTCTTCTGCCTCTTCAAGGTACAAATCACTCCAAACAAGTTACCATGGAAAACGATTTTTCTCCTTTGAGTGTACCAGAAAATTTTGGTTCAACAAAGGACATTCCTGAGCCATTATAGTTATCTGGTCCGTTGTTTCCTCTGGATCATTTTCAGTAAAGCCTGTGTTTTTTTTCTGACAATGGATATGAATATAGCGAGATCAGAACATTGGCACATGAAACGTGTGACACCAATCTCTTAAATATATTAGCAGCAGAAAAAACCATCGTTCCACCCATGTTGGATGATGCTGAAGGAGCAAGTCAGCTGCTTTTACCAGAAACAAGTAAACTAATAATATATCAGTTGATAAAATAGAAAAATTTGATTGGGAGATGATAATATTATTGAATTCAGTTCAAAATCGCCTTACATACCACCAGAATTTGAAAGTTATGAAATTAAATTACATGAAAATATCAGAAAATCTGGTACTCCCTAAAGGTAAGGTGATACCAATATTTATTTATTAAAACTACGTATAAGATGACCATTGAATTGTTGGTATTTAAAATAGTTTATTAGTGAATTTGATATTTAATTGTTTGCTTATCCATGTGTAGATTGTCTATAGGAACATATTTATGGTGTATTAGTAGATATTTTATTTTAGTATATATCAGACTTGAAGTTTTACTTACAACAATGAACTATGTGTTACTTTACTTTTTTTAGGAATCCACGCTATGAGGTATACTTATTAGGTAATTTTTTATAATAAGAAGAATATGAGGTGAGTGATAAAAAAATTTACCTAAATCTGTGTTACTTATTCAGAGTCATCTCTTGCCTCGCCTTTTCATTGTAAGATGGAATTTTTAAATACCCTAAAGTAAATTTGTCATTCACCGACTGTGGTCTTAGGATAGCATTGCTGCCTCATGCAATGGGGCGAGTTTGTTCCCCAGTTGCATTTTCCAGACTTAATGGCTGTGGTCTGATTTTCTGGAAACTCGACATTCTGTCTAGGTGTTATTGTGATAGACATCTTCTGTGTGCTCTCCGTTAACTCCTCAACTGTCGGCTGTAGAGTTTTCAGTCTGCAACCGACAGTTGAGGAGTTCACAGGGAGAACACAGAATCTCCTGAAAATGTCTATCATAATAGTAGACGAAACGTTGAATTTCAAGAAAAGTGGAACCAGGGCAATTATGCTCAGAATATGAACCAAATCAAAATTAAAACACCGGCCATGAAAGCTTACAATTTTATATATATATATATATATATATATATATATTTTCTTGCACGTATCCTCACCCGCAAGACTAATTTCAAGATACTTTAAGGTCCAAATGGTCCGTGGACATTATCTAGTTATCAGAATTATCATTATCATATTCCCATGTTTATTATGGTGTGTGAGTGAATGGTGTTTGATCTTAATGTTGTGTTGTCTTGGAAATGGGCCCTGGATAGAGCTGATCACTCATTTTAGGAAACCCTTTATGTCTTTGTGTGTTCAATAAACTATGTGTGTGATTCAGAGTCTGAAATCTCATTCCCAACAGGTCGTGGACTAAGGTCTGGTCGGAATGAGTACGTGTAAGCTCACGACATTAAATGCAGTGATGTAGATTTATCACTAATATTATTACTGTTGTTACTGCTATACTGCTACTAATTATATTATTATTACAGAATTGGCATCTTTATTATTATTACATTATTATTGTTATTAATGCAATATGTAGTGAAATAATTATTATTTTTATTATTATGACCATTATTTTTACTTATTATATTTACTATTCTTATTATTATTATTATTATTATTATTATTATTAGTGTTATATTTGTTATTGTTATTACTGTATTTTATAACTTATAACATATTTTATTATAACGACTATTGCATATTTATTAATTAAATAAAAATAAAACATAGTTTTATTTGATTTTCATATTTATTATATAATTCAGTGACAGCTGTTTCGGTACACTGTACCTTCTTCAGACATGTTCACAAATTATGAATTGTGTTCCAACATGTCTGAAGAAGGTACAGTGTACCGAAACAGCTGTCACTGAATTATATAATAAATATGAAAATCAAATAAAACTATGTTTTATTTTTATTTAATTAATAAATATGGATTTTCATCAAGTAAACACCAACTCAATTGATTATTGTATATTTATGTTATTATTACTATTATTTATTATTATTATTATTATTATTATTATTATTATTATTATTATTATTACAACTTACTACCACTACTACTACTATAATAAAATAATTATTATTATTCATTTTGCCTTTTATTATTGTTTTATAGTTGTTTATGTCATTCTCAGTTAGATTTTTTGATTTCCATTGTTGATAGTTATTTGTATTACAAATTTTAATGTAAGATTTCATGATTAATTGAAGTACTTGGGGCCCTGCTTATATGAATCTTCAATTCAATATACTCATAAATTTGTTATAACTTTTATTCCAGTGTATTATTTGTTTCCTGTTATTATTTCTCACATGTAAATATTGAACAACCTATGTAAAAGCATGTTTGAAATCTGCTCAATATTAACTGGATTTTATGTGATATTGTATTATTTTGACTACTTTGTGATAAAATAGCAATAAAATGTAGTATTAGATTTTACTTGTAAAATTTCTAATTGATTTCTCATTAACAAATAAAAGTTGATTATTATTGCTTTGTACCACTTTACACGTAACAAACAGGGCTTCAATCTTAATTTGTTGGCACTTTTACATATTATGTGATAAGTCATAGTATTAATTTTTATAAACTATCAAAAATTTTGTAGATACCTGGTAAAATTACATATTTTATTCTTAGACCTGTTTCTATGCTGTGGCATAAAGGATTCTATTATATTACAATATATTATAATTATTATGTTACATTTTTAGGTGGACAAGAATGGAAACATTTTAGTAGGAGTGTACACCCCTGTTCACTAATAGAAGATAGAAACTTAAAATATAAATGAGTAAATAATCTGTTAGTGATATAATTTACTCAGAAGTCCAGTATTGATAGTCATTTAAGTTTAGACAGTAATGAAAATCATTCAAATATTATCATCTAAACAGTTATTTATTTAGACATCAGTTCTTCAAAAGCATTCATGTTTGCATATTAATGAGAAAGAATTCAAATGTTCTATCTGTAAGGAGTTATTTAGTCAGACGTCAGTTCATAAAAAATATCTCTCATATTATTTAGAAAGAATTCAAGTATTCTATCAGATGTTAGTTCTTTGAAAAACATTTATGTTGTGTACTAATGAGAAAGAATTCAAATGTTCTTTGTGTAAAGAGTTATTTAGTAATTTCTTAAAAAAACATTGATGTTTGCATATTAATGAGGAAGAATTCAAATGTTCTATGAGTAAAGAGTTATTTAATCAGACATCAGTTCTTCAAAAGCATTTATGTTTGCATATTAATGAGAAAGAATTCAATGTTCTATCTGTAAAGAGTTATTTAATCAGATGTCATTTCTTAAAAAAAATATCTTCTCATATTATTGAGAAAGAATTAAAATATTCTATCAGACGTTAGTTCTTTAAAAAACATTAATGTTGTGTACTAATGAGAAAGAATTATAATGTTCTTTGTGTAAAGAGTTATTTAGTCATTTCTTAAAAAAACATTGATGTTTGCATATTGATGAGGAAGAACTGAAATGTTCTATCAGTAAAGAGTTATTTAGTCAGATGTCAGTTCTTAAAAAAATTCTTGTTTACATATTAATGAGGAAGAGTTAAAATATTCTATCAGTAAAGAGTTATTTAGTCATTTCTTAAAAAACATTGGTGTTTGCATATTAATGAGAAAGAACTGAAATGATCTATCAGTAAAGAGTTATTTAGTCAGATGTCAGTTCTTAAAAAAAATTCAAGAGTTATTTAGTCATTTCTTAAAAAACATTGATGTTTGCATATTAATGAGGAAGAACTGAAATGTTCTATTAGTAAAGAGTTATTTAGTCAGATGTCAGTTCTTAAAAAAATTCATGTTTGCATATTAATGAGAAAGAGTTAAAATATTCTATCTGTAAAGAGTTATTTAGTCATTTCTTAAAAAAAACATAAATGTTTGCATATTAATGAGGAAGAATTCAAATGTTCTATGAGTAAGGAGTTATTTAATCAGACATCAGTTCTTCAAAAGCATTTATGTTTGCATATTAATGAGAAAGAATTCAAATGTTCTATCTGTAAAGAGTTATTTAATCAGACGTCATTTCTTAAAAAAAAATCTTCTCATATTATTGAGAAAAAATTAAAATATTCTATCAGACGTTAGTTCTTTAAAAAACATTTATGTTGTGTACTAATGAGAAAGAATTCAAATGTTCTTTGTGTAAAGAGTTATTTAGCCATTTCTTAAAAAACATTGATGTTTGCATATTAATGAGGAAGAACTGAAATGTTCTATCAGTAAAGAGTTATGTAGTCAGATGTCAGTTCTTAAAAAAATTCATGTTTGCATATTAATGAGAAAGAATTAAAATATTCTATCAGTAAAGAGTTATTTAGTAAGATGTCAGTTCTTAAAAATTGATATTTGCATATTAATGAGAAATATTAAAAATATTCTATGAGTAAAGATATATTTAGTCAGATGTTAATTCTTAAAAAAATAACATTTATGTTTGCAAATTAATCAAAAAGAATTCAAATGGTGTATCTGTAAAGGGTTGTTTAATCAGTTCTTAAACAAACATTGATGTTTGCATATTAATGAGAAATAATTAAATTGTTTTATCTGTAAAGAGTTATTTAGTCAGACGTTAGTTCTTAACGAACATTTATGTTTGCATATTAATGAGAAAGAACTCAAATGTTCTGTCTGTAAAGAGTTGTTTAGTCAGACATTAGTTCTTAAAAAAATTGATATTTGAATATTATTGAAAAAGAATTCTAATGTTATATCTGTAAACAGTTATTTAATCAGTTCTTAAAAAAACTGTCTGCATACTAATGAGAAAGATTTCAAGTGTTCTATCTGTACAGAGTTATTTAGTCAGATGTTAGTCCTTAAAAAACATTGATGTTAGCATATTAATGAGAAAGAATTCAAATGTTCTATCTGTAAAGAGTTATATAGTCAATTCTTAAAGAAACATTGATGTTTGCATATTAATGATAAAGAATCTACCATTAAAGAGTTATTTAGTAAGACGTCAGTTCTTAAAAACATTTTAGATTGTGTACAAATGAGAAAGAATTCAAATGTTCTATATGTAAAGAATTATTTAGTCAGACATCAGGTCTTAAAACATATTTATATTTGCATATTTAATGAGAAGAAATTCAAATGTTCTATCTGTAATGAGTTATTTAGTTAGACTTTGGTTCATAATAAACACCAACATTTGCATACTAAATACTAAAGAAAAAGAATTCGAATGTTCACTAGTAGTGAGCTATTTACTTAGACGTCATTTCTTAGAAAACATTTACATTTGCAAAATGATGTGAAAGATTTCAATGTTCTACCTGTAATGTTTACCTTAAATGTATTATGTAGTCAGATGCCAGTTGTAAATAGATATTTACATATGCATACTAATGAGTAAGACATCTAAAATTCTACCCATAATATGTTATATAGTTAAAAGTATTGAAGTGTTCTGTTTTAGTATGAAATTTTACTCACAAATGTTATATATAATATTCATATATATGTCTACATATTTTTAAAATGTGCTGTATACACTAAGGCATTTACTATAAAATCACATCCTAATAGAAAATGACTTTATAATGATTACCATTTGTATGTGGTCTTTGCAATTAGCCAGAAGTTGGTTTTAGTAGGCATTTATGTGTGCATAATAAATAGAACCTATTTAAATATTCAGTTTGTGGTAATTCAATAATTCAGAAGTCATATCTTTAATATATAGGCCTATTTACAGTTACATACTGTAGTTACAAGTTGCCATTCAAATATGCTGTTCTTAAAAGTAATTTATTTGGAAAAAACATATCTTAATACGCATTTTCCTTTACATAGTAGTCAAAAAATCATTCTAGTGTTCTATATGAAGTAAGTATTTTTCTCAGAAACATATCTTAATACATATCATCTTCTGCATAATAATGCAAAAGCATTCAAATTATCTTATTCATAGTTCCGGAATCCTGGTATAATATACAGAAAATACTAACCATTTAAATATTCTGCCTGTAGTAAGTCATTTAGTCAGAAGTCAGCTATAGTGAACATTTAAGTTTAAATAGTAATGAGAAGGTAATTAAATGTTCTCTTTGTAATGTTATTTATACAAAACTCATGTCCTGTTTCGCATTTATGTCTGCATAATAATGAGAAACCATTCTAATGCCTTGAAAATAATTTTACAGTGAAAACTCGTTCCTGGATTAATAATTGTTTTCCTGGATTGGTCATTCAATTTCTGCAGTCCCTGTAAAATTCACATTTAATGTCTTTGGTAAGAAAAATGCATTTATTAATCTATTCCTCTGTAGATTGTTTTCCTGCATTTATTGTTTATTATTATCAGTTATAACGATATAATTTTCATATTAATTGCTTTTATTTGTGAAGTTAAACAGTTTATATATTCATAGTTAAATATGGGAAATAACACTATTAGGATCTTATTCATGAAGAATGAGTATTTTTTATGTTACCTCATAGTTTATGTTTTCTTACACATGGCAACGGCAGTTTTCAAAAGGAAACAATAACTGTGAGGTAAGATATAAAAAATGGCTCATTTTCAGGAAGTTTATAAGTTACTCATGTATGTATTATGAATAATGTTTTCAAATCCTGTTGTAGCAAGTTCCAGTATGGTTAATAATTAAAACATTTTGTCTGTTCATTCTTACCTCTTAGAGTTGTTTTTGTCGAATGTATGTTTCAGAGCTTCTTAGCCCCATCGTCTAATAAATAAAGAAATATAATAAATCCAGTATGGTTGTTTCTGAGTTTCTCTTCAATATCCCTTCCAGCATATACCTGACTAGATTATGAATTCAGGGAGCACTAAACACTTCCATTTGCTGTTAGTCCCACTAGTTAAATGAATTGTCTGTTCGTCATTTAAACAATCCTTTAGAACATAAATTAATCATGGGAAATAACATTGAGGTTTTTAAGTAATAAAAATTAAATGAGTCGTACACAGATTGAAATCAACAGTTGTAATGGTAGCTTACTCTTGAAAACTGTTAGTTTCCATGCTCGAGGAATACGAAGTATGGAGTGAGATACGACTCGACATAATTCCTTGTAATGTATAATAGTATCTATTTCCTAAATTGAGCCAATGTGGTTTTTGAAATTGCACGACTGGGTTAGGTTTTGCACGTTCACACAGGTTGGGAAGAGTGATTTGTGCAAAACGTGAAAGGTGAGTTACGAAACATTACCAAATGTAGGGTGGTGAATTTGTACATTAATAATTTCTCATTGTACTGCTTCATGAGAATTATATAAATTCGGTGCAATACAGGCCTAAATATGCAAATACAGGATATGCAGTTGTTGGGGTGAGGGTGAATATAATCAAATGTCTTGTAAAATTAAAAATAATATATTTTATTTTTATTTTCAGTTTTTCAAGCAGTACTCCTTTCTTTTAATATTTTTAGACAAAATAAATAATACACGGTGGAGTATTACCAATTCTGCTTGCATACTGTTTAAAGTGTCATTTTTTTAAATTAGAAATATTCCATAATACAGTGTTTCTCCTTCAACCCAAAGTGATTTGTCGCCAGAGGTTGTTTAAAAATCTTCTTCCCTCCAATCTCTAGCTTCCATACTTCTCCTCACTCCATCTATCGAACGTTCTCTAGGTCTGCCTCTTCCACTTCTTTCATTAGATTTCCAATCAAGGATCTTCTTTGATATTCTATCTTCTTCCATTCTTATGAAGTGTCCATACCACCTCAAACATTTTTCTAATATGTTTTTTTCAACTTGCATAATTTCCCAATTCCTTTATTCATTCATTCTTCTTATAAATTGTTGTTCCAAAGTATTTAAATTGCCACTTCTTGAAAGTTTTAATTAACTGTCTGTTATGACCCAAAGTTTATAGGCTTTATTAAACATTAATTATTCCCCAATAAATATTTGGTTATTATAAGTATTAGGGTTTCTTTAGACAGTTTATTTAATATAAATGCATATCTGCTTGACGTGTAACGCTTCCACCTAGAAATATATTTAACCCCGGGGTTTCAACCCCGAGATGAGACTCGTCGGGGGTTAGAGAGATGGCTCTCACCCCCATGTGGCTGGTTGCAGCGAGCGTCCTCAACTCCGAGGTCACCTATCATGGATAAACGTAAGCCTTCGTACTTGTTTATACTTAATCATAGAGCAGTATTTGTTTTAGATTTAGATATGCATACTAAACTCAGCTTATAACTTCAAATTATATTAAATAACAACTCTTAGTATAAATAACTTTGCATCAGCTCTCTTTATAACCTGTGTAAATGATAAACGTTTAAAGTTTATTATGTTTCATTTTGCTCTTATTTTTAATTTGTTAAATATATATTTTGGTTTTACATTTACTTTATTTATGTGACTGCCTTGGATTCCTTAGTTTTTGCTATCCTTTGCAAAGTTAGGTAAATCCTGACCTTGATTTAATGTTGGGCCAGTCTCATTTTTGTGTACTCGGCTACAAAATATATCATGCTACCACTTGCCAGGAGACGGGTCGTAACATATTGTCTGGCAGCGGTGAAATTTAAAAATTATGGAGTTCGAACCCAGGACTCTGATAATAGCAAAAACTAGGCGAACAGCGCAATGATTATTAATTTTGTTTCTAATTATTAATTTTCTTGTTATTTGTGTGTGGTTTAATTAATTTTGTTACAGGTTTTTATTATCTATGTGATTTATTTTTATTAACATGTGTTGATTTTATCGCTGTGAATTTATTATTATCAAAGTAAAGTTAGGTCTCATGTATTTTGGAATTGGAGAATCTGTAGGGAATGAAAGATGGCAGTGATGATCTTTAATTTCCTTGGGTTGAATTATGTTTTTAATTGTTTCAAGGCATACTATTAACGGTATTATAATACAGGTGACATTCTAATATACACATATCGAATTCCAATCGATTCCTAGTTTTATACAGATAGCAGTGTATATTTATATTAATCTGGAAAGACGTAAACAACTTTCGCTTTCGTTGAAGTAAGGGTAGTTCATACAGTAAGACGGTGAGATTGAGGGCAAGATAATTTCCTATAACAAGTTAGTTTCTTTTCTAAATGCAAACACAGATGACACGGAATTTTCACCATAGATGAAAATAGTACAATTTAGGAAAATATGTATTACTAGCAAACCAACCAAATCATTTGCCAGTTTCGAGGTAGGATATTAAGTGTCTAAAACTTAACAAAATACGAAAACTCAATATAATGTTTTATTTCAATTAGGAATTGATAAAGGGAAACACAAAAGTAAATAACATATTCAAGCTGCAGTTATAGGGACGTTTAGACCTACTAACGGATTCAATATAATGCATATGGGCGCCATTTGTCCGCTGTATGCATAGTACTAGACCTATATGTTGCCGGCATGTAATGATAAAGGCTAACTATCAAAGTAACTACCGCATTCCATCATGACGTTGTTGGTAAATAGAAGTTTTATAAATCAGAAACAAGTAAAATTATAGTGTTATTGAACTCGATATCCCAAGGTTTTAAAAACTTGCGACATGCTTGAGCCTCGTAAACGAATAATGTTATTTATTTGGAATTGACAAGGACCGTGTCAACTTATAAATTTATATGTTCGCCTATTCGAAAATAAGAATCTCTGCTCAAAATTATCGGATATGCCATAGGGAAATATTGATGAATTATTTTTTTAAGTTATTATATAGACTACTCATGAAATTAGTACTAAGTGTCGCACTCGATGCTAGGAGATGATCAAAATATTTTCTTTAATGATTAGGACCTAAATGTAAAACGCTAATTAAATTATTATGTAAGTTGAGGGGATAAACACAGTCAGAGTGGCTTGCTTGTAGGTGTAAACTTTTTTGGAGAAATAACAAGAATAGTTATAACGCGCTAAAACGAAGAATTATTGACAGCTTCGGATGGTTCCGTTACAAGTTATTTCAGGACATAACAGGTTCGAGTCAGTGTTATATTAGGTAGACGACCAGTAAGGCACATAGGCCTAACGGAAGTCGGAATCTCAAATATTTAGGGAACATATAACTGTGTTTTTATCCGGTGCCGCTAAACCCTTTTTCCTGATGTTGTACCCCCACCTCAAAAGGGCCATATGACTTATGACAAAGAGATGGGATCAGGAGAGCCTGCGCAACTCTATCTGACCCCCAAGACTACAGACATTACTGCCCTTCTCCCCCCTGGATATGAAAGAAAGGATGGGGCCTAGTAGTACAAAAGGTAGTACGCTAGCCTCTCATCCACTGTCTCGTGGCGGCTCGTTTAAAAACACAGTGTTGGGAACATACAAGTACAATATGTTGTCTGATAAAAGTGGTTATTGGGAAATAAAAGGTGCACAATTGGAAGAAGCAAAAGGTGGGACTAGGATAAGTTCGCTGGAGCCTCAGTGCGAATCAGATTTCGCTTAGGCGGTCTCCAGGCTTCTCCTAGGTTCCAGGGGGAAATGTAGGCATTAATGGTGGGACTAGGATCCGTTCGCTGGAGCCTCCGTGCGAGTCAGATTTCGCTTAGGCGGTCTCCAGGCCTCTTCTAGGCTCCAGGGTGAAATGTAGGAATTAATGGTGGGATTAGAAACAGCTCGCTGGAGCCTCTGCGTGAGTCAGATTTTATTAAAGCGGATTCGACGGGAAACCATAGTGTCCAATAGTATGGAGAATAGAATGGGACTCTCCAGGAGTGTGAGTCGTGGTCGGTCGACCGGGTAAAAGTGAAACAGAGAGAAACACGTAGGAGCAGTGTATTAACCCAGGCAAAACGCAGTGTAGTAGACGTACAAATAGTACTAGGTAGAAAAAGAGAATTTAAGAGAGAGAAAAACAAGGGAACTGAGAAAGCTACAACAGACTTGCATAGAACATGAAATATATAAAACGCGGAAGATCGGTCGCGAGTAGGATGTACACATGAACACAAAGAGAACCTGTCAATAATCTGAAGATAAAATAGGAAGACTCATCTCATTCACCCTGTACCACTTCTCATATAAATCAGAAAAGAGCGCGAAAGAAAAGGCAGTAATTTCATGGAGTTGCGACGCGAACACCCTAGCTAATTCCTTTTGACCCCAGAAAAATATTTAAATAAGTCTTTCCATTCATTAGTAATGCAGGGGTACGCCGTAACGTAGGGTCTAGTTAAAAGTGAAAATAAAAACAACCTAAAAGGCATGTTACAAAAGATAAAATAGAGTTATGAAATTAATAATTACGAAGTTATGCGAATGTTCGTATCAGTCACTTTGGCTCAGTTAGTGTTTCATAACATAAGCTAGCGTAGTTGTTAGGGCACTGTATTACAAGCCAAAAGGTCGAGGTTTCGAGACCCGGTGGATCAGTGAATTTTAAAACGGTCCCAAACCTTCTGGCGGCATTGTTTCACTGGGATATACTCAACCTCTAATTTAAATGAGTACCTGACATTTGTGCTGGGGAAAAAGGGTCGTCACGTAGGGCTGACAACCCTGCTGACAATCCAGTACCAAATGTCCGGAAAAAGTGGTAGACTCAACCTCCCGAGGCCTGTAGTGGCACCACTTAACGTACATTTTCAATTAATAATACAGATTTATTTAGGTATGCAAGCCATTTGTAGTAAGAAAAACTTCGAACCCAGATCCGCACTAACAAAATACACAATCACATGATGCAAGCTGACAGAGGTAACAGAATAGAGAGAAGCCAAGGGTTAAAGTCGAGTCGGATTGTACTTAATACCAGAAGGCTCGAAGTCGAATCTCATATTTTACCCCTTAATTGAGTCAAAAGACTCACTTCACTAGCCCAGAGAGAGACAGAGCGCGATGACCTATCTTCCTTGTATTCGAGAATATGGAAAACGCTTTGGACCCTTGAGGCATTGTAACTGTTAGATATATAAGAATATTATGTAGGTCAGTCTAACGCGAGATTTCATGTTCTCGCTCTTAAGACCAAAAAATAGTCAAATATCAAAACGGAGATCGAACTCAGAATCTTGCAATTGAAATTAGATTGGCAGACAGAAACTCCGGGACTTGCAGATTTACACATGTAGAAGTTAAATTCAATGGTGCTAAAACTTTTAATAACGATATGTGATCAGTGAAAAAGGTTTTATTTTCTATAAACATAAGACGAGCGCATGTTTTTGGAAAATACGACTCCTGATGTAGCAGGTATTCCGGTAATTATATTCTCATATTGATTTTATTGTAACTAAGGAAGTTGTAAATTCGCAATACACAGAGGTAAGTTAGACAATTAAGTCTCATTGATTGGTTGGCTCGGTGACACGAAAGAAGGGCATGGACACTTAAGACAGATAGAGAGATGGGAGAGAACGCGCCTATAAGGGAGGACAATGGAGATGCGAAACAGGATGTTAATCGGTATTGGGGAGTTGAGAACAAGGATAAAATTAAAATGTCCATAAGAATGGGTGAACAGGCTAAGTCCAGGACGATGCGATTCATCAGGTTCAAGGGAATTTTATAATTCATTCATTTGTACCCACAAGCCGGTAACGTACATCATAATTAAGCGGGAAATAGATAAACATCTAAATCCAAGTGCCGGTCGATATATATAAATAATTTTAATTATCTTTATAATAAACCAATAAAGCCAAAGTTCGGGTACTCAAATAATCCGAGGACCCATACTCAAATTAATACATAGTATGTATCGATTTGGGGGGCACGCCGTAGCGTAGTGGGTAGTGGTTAAGGCACTGAGCTACAAGCCGGAGGGTCGAGGGTTCAAGTCCCGTTGGGGTCAGGATTTTTAAACTGACCCAAACCCTCTGGCGGCAGTATGGCCCTGGGGTCGACTCAGCCCCTAACGGAAATGAGTACCAGACGCTTGTTCTGGGGGTAAAGGCGGCCGTCACGCAGGGCTGACAACCCGGCTGACAGAAAGTTCCGATTGTCTAGAAAAAGTGAGAGCCTTAACCTCCTACTACCCAAAGGGCCTCCGGGCCTGTTGTGGGACCACTTTATGTATCGATTTTATTGTATTATGCCAATGGACAAGATACGCCCAACCGAAAATATATTAGATAACGGGACATTTCTAAAGGTAGAAATATAGCACACATAGCCGTCATTCACTATAACGAAATGTTATTTCAAAATTTGTTTGTTCAACGACCTACTATTAGCGAGAATTTACATTAAGAAGTAATGTTGAGTTTACTGTAAGTGAAAGTTAGATGTACTCAGCTCTGAATGTATTATAGACGTACATTACGCCATGGTGGTATGAAGTAATGTTTATGTTGCGTCTTGTGACTAATGTACTTATACTTAATATGGATCGAGATCTAGAAACTCACCCCCTTTCCTTTTGGAGAATTATTAAAAATCCTAAAGGTCGTTCTCAGAAGCGGATTTATGAAATATAAACGAGATGAATCTTCCTAGGATTATAGTATTATCTGAGAGTATTAAATTATTACCCATAGCTAGGGAAAAGCCACTCTGAATGTGAGCCGGCCTAGGGACTCTCGAAAATTGGCCCGGTCGTGAGCAGAAACATAGGTTTCGTCGTCTATAATAGTGAGAAAAAGAGAAAAATATATTTATATTTATATGAGAAGAACCGTAGTAGGAAAGAAAATTAAAAGAAAACCCATGAGAATTAGCCTACGAATTCTACTATAAGGACGAAAATCATATCTTAGATTTAATGCAACCTAACACGGAAAGATTGATAACAATTAAAAAAAATTGATAGATGATCCGTAGTGGTTAAGATAGTGAAGTAACGCATGGCCACCTGTCTGTTCTCCTCGGCGCCCTTATTTTTTTTTGTTTATTTACGCTCATATTATAACCACACACAAATCATGAAGTGTTGATCTCCTTGTAGAAGACCTAGGTTCATGAAAAAGGGCCATAAATGTAGTGCGCGGGGAAAAGGATGAAATAACGATTAAAGTCCGAACGCAATAACCAAGTGGAGGGGGGATGCTGAGTTAGGGCTATCTCAATAAACCGTCAATACTGTTCTACGTTAAGTGAAACAAGGAGGCAGAGAAGAGCCGACGTGAATACCGAAAAACCTGTCCTGCGATTACACCGCCATGTACTACCCGGTCCCTCTCAGTACTTAACGAGAAGCCCATCAGCTGTGCCGGATTCATAATTAACAACAAGCTTCATTCTCACCCGGATACGGCATAAGAAGACAGAGAGATGGTTCTAATCTTTTCCAAGATCCCAACACCTAGAGGAAACCTGCACGATGGACACCAATGGGTCTGGGTTGCCTAAGACAGGCACTCGGCGATAATTTTGTGACAGAGAACAATTGTATTATCATCCAGCATTACCCATATACTAATTCTAATGATAGCATTTCAGCCTTCACCAGGAGACTTGTAAGAGGAGAGTGCAAGCAGAGGCCTACCCGAGATAGGCCGCCGCTACATCGCCTGGCCAGCGCAACGTTTCGACAAACCAGAACTCCCCTCTAGCACAACATCGGGAATGCAGTAACAGTGGCGATCCGGACAAAAATCAACACCAGGGGCTGTATCCAGACCTTGTCAACCATCAGAACTTGCCTTGTTGGGGAAAGGCAACGCCCACGTAATGGAAGACCACACCGACGGGAAGAGCAACCAATTTTAATACATATATTTTCTTGTTGTAAGAGCCGATGTAATGATATAGCTAAGACACGATTTTCGAAGGTCACAAAAGTTTTTTTTGGAAACCTTTATGGAACCTTCTTACGGGGGAGGATATGTTATGACCCAAAGTTTATAGGCTTTATTAAAAATTAATTATTTCCCTATAAATATTTGGTTATTATAAGTATTAGGGTTTTTAGACAGTTTATTTAATATAAATGCATATCTGGTTCACGTGTAACAATCACGTAGTCTTAACGCTTCCACGTCAGGTGAAAGCGACCCAATCTAGAAATATATTTAACCCCGGGGTTTCAACCCCGAGATGAGACTCGTTGGGGGTTGGAGAGATGACCATGTGGCTGGTTGCAGCGAGCGTCCTCGACTCCGAGGTCACCTATCATGGACGAACGTAAGCCTTCGTACTTGTTTATACTTAATCATAGAGCAGTATTTGTTTTAGATTTAGATATGCATCCTACACTCAGCATATAACTTCAATTTATATTAAATAACTCTTAGTATACATAACTTTGCATCAGCTCTCTTTATAACCTGTGTAAATGATTAACGTCTAAAATTTATTATGTTTTATTTACCTCTTATTTTTAATTTGTTAAATATATATTTTGGTTTTAGATTAACTTTATTTGTGTGACTACCTTTAATTCCTTAGTTTTTGCTATCCTTTGCAAAGTTAGGTAAATCCTGATCTTGTTTTAATGTTGGGCCCGTCTCATTTCTGTGTCCTCGGCTACAAAATATTTTATGCTACCACTTAACAGGAGACGGGCCGTAACACTGTCCTTCTCATTTATAATGTATTTCTAAGGGTGACCATATATTCAGTGTTATTGATATTTACTTCCAGCCCCAATTTCTTAATGTTACTCAATAAAGTTTGCATGTTGTTCCATAGTATTTCCTATTGCCTAAAAATGTTGACTTTCATCAGCATAAACTAACAGCTTATTAATACCAGTGATTTTGTAGGGCTTCATCATCTATAATTTGATGGCATGCTCTTGTACAACGTTGAATTTGTAGAGGAGATAGTGCATGTCCGTATTTAAGCCATTGCAAGTTTGAAATGTATCTGCAAATTGTTTGCCTACCGCACCCTACTCTTTGCGCCAGTTAGTAAGTCTAACCTCAGAGGAAATCGACTGTCACAAGAAGTTTAGTCAATCATCATGAACAAATACGTTTAAGGCCATGTGGCCGAGTGTTAAGACAAGAAGACTTGGCGTAGAGCTATGGGACTTGCACTGGCTCGAGTCTCCATGGGGGGAGAAATTTTTTCATGGAATATCGGCCAGTATGGGACCGGTGCCCACCCAGCATCATGACGAATTTGGCTAGGTACAATAAGTATCGACTCCAGGTTGAGAAGACGAGCTATAACGGCTGGGGGACCCGACGTACTGAACACATCACCCCTATACTGGCCGGATGATAGTCTACCTCTGTGATTAACATATGTGGATGTGAGGCCAGAAGCGGGCTGGTAGGCCTGTTGCGTTTGGAGAGAGAGAGAGAGTGATGTGCATTGTATAACCTTTCCCACCTAATTCCCAACCTCACCTGCACACAGTATATCCTGCTATTAAGTAGCGAGGAAATGGGGACCGAGTCATGGCGGTATAACCATTCCATGAAATATGGAGGATATTCCATATTTTGAACGCCTGACTAGAGACTATAAGGTAAGCAGCCCTACCACTTGTCTTGCTCTGCAGATGGCTGGCAACCACTCCAGGGGAGTTATTACTTGAAAAAACCTAATCAAAGGCCGGAATGATCACATTAATGACGACAAAGCAAGTTTAATAAAAAAACGTCCAAGAATAAGAATCTCAACAAGTTTCGGAAAAGAAAATTGTTAGCTCAAGCGGTGCTATTTAGGAGGTTCCGAAGAAACAGACGAAGAATTTTCTGGTTTTCCTCATCTTCAAAACAAATACTGCACTGGAAATATATTGCTGAATCCACATCATATTATTTACCATTTGATAGTCCCATTAAAAATTATATAAGTACGTGGTGTATGAACCTACAAGTTAGAATGTTTATGAGAAATGAGACTAAGATAATCATGATTGTCTCTCTCAGTAGTCCGGTCAAAATAGACATTTCCGTTTACAAAATTTCGCATAGAGCTGAAAATTGGAACGATGTTGGGAACACCATTATAAATGTAATGTGAAAAGTCCCCATCGATCCCACATCTGCAAAAAAATTATTGAAGGTGAAAGTTCGCAAATATGTTTTTTTTTGCATTTTTCAACCAAACGGTCAAGTTTCATAATAAAAAGACGTCAGACAAAAGTTGTAGATCATGCAATTATCTGCAAAAATTGTTCTTGTACTTTTTTTTCATAAGATTTGCCATTCTTGAGATATCGTGATTAAAATTTGAAGAAGTCATATTCTACATAATATGCACACATTTCCGCACCACGTATGAGGTAGTGTACTTGGCGCAGTTTTTAAATGTGGTGTCCCCGATAGGAATACTCCGCGATCTATTGTGATTAAGTTTTATAAAATATTTTATTAATTAAAAAAATGGTACTATTGGGAATGATTTAACTGACAAAAATTATTCTTGATCCGGGTAATGTTAATCTGACTGATAATCTTCTACAGTAATGTCTTCTTCGATTTCTTATTCTTCTTGCTCGATATGTGTTAATTGTTCTGAGAAAGATGTATCAGTTGTTTCATCACTGAAATCATATAAATCTGCTTGTGTTACATTTGATTCAACATTGGAGCAAGACTGGCTTTGACATTTAATTGGTACATACTGGTGAACTAAATAGTAATCCAACTTTTTACAGCCACATTTTGCACTAAAACCCTTCTTGCAATTGCAAAAAATGGTGTTAAGTCTTTGTGTAGCAGGCGGGAGTAACGTTTGATTTGGTTCCAAAGTATCATCTATTAATTGACCTAATTGCAATTTTGATTTGAAATATCTAGGCCTAACAGCAGTCATAATAGTGTGGCTGATATTAGTGCATACTAGTTTCAAATGTTCAAGTTTAAATTGTTCATTTTTAAGAATTACTTGTTCCAAAAAATAAGTCAATGACTCCAGAAAATCGCTGTTAATATTTTCAAACATTTGACTAGATGGGGGATAATACTAAAGTTTGAATGTCCTCTCGAATGATTGCTGCTGCAGCTTTGAGGATTCTAAACCATTCTTCTTTGCATTTTGACTTTTTTTCTCATACCAAGCTTGGTTAAGAATATCGTGATGATCATCAATGAAACAAATTAATTTTAATCTTCCCGGGGTTTCAATGATAATAATTTTATTACCACACTTTAACTTCAATGAAATCTTATTTGTTCCATTATCTGAAGCTGGATTTTTGCAATTATTTTGTAATTCTTCTAATGAAAACTGAAAGTCATCACTATTTTCAATGTACGTAAATATTTCCTCCATCGCAACATTAGTATATTCATCTTGAAAACGACCGATTTTACCCCCAGTGGTGATTCTCAAGAAAGAATTACAACAGTTATTATGGTACCTAGCCTTGGCTGCACCTAAATCATATTCGTACTGAATACGTGCAGTACATTTTTTTGCTACATCATTAGAACGAGTCCGAGCTACCTTCAGAATGGATTCTGTATATTCAAGTGTAGCAACTTTATAAATTTTACT
The DNA here is from genome assembly GCA_030220185.1 of Diploptera punctata. Taxonomy (NCBI): domain Eukaryota; kingdom Metazoa; phylum Arthropoda; class Insecta; order Blattodea; family Blaberidae; genus Diploptera; species Diploptera punctata. The sequence goes on along the minus strand of JASPKZ010000464.1, from coordinate 769,264 downwards.
CCTAACGATTTGCGCTTTTTTCTTCTCAGCCTCTTCATTCGCTCCATCTCCATAAAATAAGCAATATTTTTTTAACAAAGAACGGATTCACTTACGCATGCTCTAGTACGAGGTGGACTGATTTCAGATGTACTGGCTTGCTCCATCCATCTCATGCTGTCTTTTAACTGCAGCAATATAACTCTTCCGAGTGTACATTTTACGGCACTGAACATGAATTATCACCTAATTCTTGTCCAGGTATTCAGAAAACCCATAATTTTTTTCAACACTTGAACCAATCAACGTCTTCATTCCACGATCACAATAATTGTTTCATTTTCAGTCAAAGGTTTACTACAAACAAAGCAAAATTGCGAAATTTTTGTAGTTAATGAACAGCACAAATTGTTTTAAGAAATATTATTAAGAAGCACGTGTATCATTAGTCACGTGTATTCACTGTACAGAAACGTTCAACACCATACTAAAAGTCTTTCGTTTATACCTTCCAGAAAAAAAAAAAAAAAGACGCTACTTGGACAACTTAAAACAGTCGGCAGTGTTGCTCAAGGTTATACGGGCTAACTAAATTTTTTTTTTGTATATTCTGACAATCATATAATTTATATATATGTTACACAACCAACATGTTTACTTACATTAAATATCCCATGATGTATAGGAGGTTAACTTGCGGTTCAAAAGCGCGCATATTATTGTTTTCAATGTTTCAAATGGTGATTCTTATGAAAAATGTATGAGAACATTTTTTGTAGATAATTGCATGATCTACAACTTTTGTCTGGTCTATTTTTATGATAAAACTTATCGTTTGGCTTAAAAATGCAAAAAAAAAAAAAAATTGCGAATTTTCAACTTGAATAATTTTTTAGCTGATGTGGTATCGATGGGGAGTTTTCACATTTCATTTATAATGGTGTTCCCAACATTCGCACCAATTTTCAGCTCTATGCGAATTTTTGTAAGCCTACCCCCATTTTTTTTGCAGGAAGAAATAATTACTTTCAGTTTTACCACAAAGTTACAAGTCAAATTTGTTATGATATAGGTAGCCGTGAACAGAGGCCGTGAATAAGCTTAGTGATTTAGTATGCAGTGAATGATTTTTTAACACTTTTGGTAATTAATTCTTAAATTATTATTTTATGTTTATTATGTGTAAACTTATATGAAATCGTCAATCGGTCGTTGATCAGGTTGTTACCAACATAAAGAACGGAGAAATAAATAAAATCAGTTCCAAGAGGATATTGATAAAATATTTTCCATAGTAGTGAACTGGGAAGAACTACTTTAGTTGTTTGTGCTAATAATCAAAAGTTATTTTATTTAACATATTTTATAGAAATGGCCATGAGAAAGTAACACAGATCACAGTGAAAATAAACTATAATTGACAAGAAAGTAATAACTACCATAACATTTGAAAAAGAGAACACATATTATTCGTTTATTATTTTTTGATCCGTACATTTTTTTTTTGGTAGGTAGAAAGGGAAATAAGACTTTAGTTCATACCACACATTTTGTCCTACAGAATAGCATGCGCATGTGCAAACATTTATAGAGTTGACGCTAGGTGGAACCAACATAAGATCGAGAAATGGGTGCACACGAATTCTTAAATGTTCCACAAAATCGCAGTGTGCATGCGGGAGTTGTAATGATTAATGTAGCTTCCGGTCGGCGTTACCAACTTAGGGAATAATTCCCAAATGCTAAAAAAAAAAAAAATGGGCGTAAACTAACTTTCCATTTCCTAACCTAACAAAACAATTTACATGCATATTATTTATTCCCAAATGCTAAAAAATGGACGTAAACCGACTTCCCACTTCCTAACCTAACAAAACATTTTACATGCATATTATTTAATAAACTATAAACTAATTTTACTTACTTACTTACTCACTGGCACTATCGAACCCGTAGGTTCATAGTCGTGCGGACATAAGCTCTCCATACATCCCTACCCTTAGCTAATGCTTTCCAATCATTCCCTGTATAATCTACTTCCCTCAAATCATAGTTAATGTAATTCTCCCACCTCATTCTTGGTCTACCAACTGGGTGTTTTCCCTCTGGCTTTCCTACAAGAAGCTTCCAAGCAAGTCTTTCATACCCCATATGTGTAACATGACCTGCCCATCGTAGTCTACGAGATTTAACTGTTCTTATTATATCTGGCTTCCTATAAAGACCATGTAGTTCATTGTTATGTAGTCTTCTCCATTCACCTGTCTGTTCATCTCTCTTTGGTCCAAAAATTTTCCTAAGTACTTTATTCTCAAATACTTGTAATCTCCTTTCCTCCCTTAAAGTAAGAAACCATGTTTCGCACCTATATAATATAACTGGTAGAATAATAGTTTTATATATTTTCAGTTTAACATTTTTTGAAAGGAGTTGGGACATCAAGAGTCTCTGCAATGCATAATAGCACGCATTTCCAGAATTGAGCCTATGTTTAATTTCTTTGTGCATCTCATTCCTATTTGTGATTATTGTTCCTAGGTATTTGAATTCAGCCACTTACTCAAAATTTCCCTCATTTGTCATTAGATGTCCATTTCCATTATATAATGTATATCTATATGTAACCATATATTTAGTTTTATTGATATTTACTTCCAGTCGTAATTACTCAATAGTGTGAGCGTGTGTCCTTTAGTATCTCCTCGCTATCAGCCAATTGTACTACATCATCAGCATAAACTAACAGCTTATTAATACCATTGAGTTGTAAGACTTCCTCATTCTCTAAAGATTTAATGGCAAGCTCTAGTACAAAATTAAATAGTAGAGGAGATAGTGCATCTCCTTGCTTCAACCCATTCTGTATTTCAAAAGTGTCCGAAAACTGTTTGCCTACACGCACCCTACTCTTTGTGCCATTTAGACACATTCGTATAAGTCTAACTAATTTTTTTAGGAATTCCAAACTCCAGCAGGATACTATATAACTTCTCCCTCTTAACCCCTCAGCGTGGTTTGCCGTATATATACGAGACCGGTTTCCTCCCTTCTGTGCGGTCATTTAAAAGTCCATGCAGTACCCCTGTGCTGTAGTATTTTTAAACTCTACTCTCCAAGTAACTTATTTTAGATACATATCAAATTGTGATTAATAGAATGTAAACAATGAATGACCATTCTATTCTGTTCTATTCTATAGTGTTCTGCCCAAGGGCAGGTCTTTCACTGCAATCATAGCATTTTCATTCTATGCTTTGTAGCTGTACTAGGGAATTATAGGTGTGGCAGCTTCCCGTTGATTCCACACCGGTGAATGATAATGATGATGATGATGATGGCCGGAAGATTTTCGGGTACCGTTGGGGCCCTAAAGCTTCCTGACATTTGTCATACAGGTCAGGAAAACCCCCAAATTAAACTCACCCAAGAAGCCTCTCCCGACTGGAATCAAATCTTGGTCAGCTGCATGACAAGGCAGCACGCTACCTTGAGACCACATACTCAGTTCTAGAGTCACACAATTCATAAGTTTTAAAATCAAATTTGGCAGTTTTAAGTGGAGGGAATTGTTTGCTCCTCCATAACCATAATGATTCATCAATTACAATATCTTGATTTGGAAGGTAGAGAGAATGGAATTTATTATTAAAATATTCAATGAAAGGGACAATTTAACAAAAATGAAGGACATTGGAAACCAACTTGTTTTGTGTTGTCTTAAAATGTATGGCACCATCGAACATAGAGGTCATGATTATGCATACATAACATCTCCATACATAGCTATCCCAAATTATGTTTTCCAATTATTCCTGTATAATTTATAATAATATCCTCAACTCGTGTCCAAGTCAGGGTCGGGTCGAGGGATGAGATGAGAAGAAGCCGCTATATATAGAGGTCTGTGTATGACAAGGGTGTGGCCGACAACGTCTGACGCACCACCACTGAGGCAGATGAACAAAATGAATGTGATGAGATGAGTATGGAGAAATGATGGAATGAAAATGCGGCAGGGGAAGACGGGAGAAACCCCCGAGAAAAATCTGACCAAGCTCCGTTTTTTCCGCCACGAAACCAACATGGAGTGACCGAGACTCGATCTCGGAAACCCAGCAGTGAGGGTCTTGTATAATTTATCTCCCTCAAATCCTGGATAATATTTTACTTGCACTTTATGGTTATCCCCCCTACTGGGCACTTTGCTTCTAGTTTTCGTACACGAAGTTCCTATATAATTTCCTATTCGTGCCACATGCTCTACCCATAGCAGCCTACGAGACTTGCAATGTTTTATTACATCTAGATTACATAGATATCACGTTATGTTTGTCTTTCTTCCTAGTTACACCTCAATTTCCTAATAGATCTCTCATTGAGGCAATGTGCTAACCACATGTATCTTGTTGACATGTTGGCAAATTAGCGTAAGTGTCAATAAATAAAAGAAATAAAATGAAAGGGTTAATAAAGTATTAATTATATATGTGGTCTCGAGGTGGAATACTGTCTTGTCATGCAATGGGCTTTGAGGCCCAAACGGTCCATGGACATCATCTAGCTTCTATCATCATTGTTACCATCAATATCATCCCCCTGGGTGGGAAGCTACCACACCATAATTCCCTAATGAAGCAGCAATCATAGCATGAAAATTCTAAGATTACAGTGAAAGACCTGTACTAGAACAGAGCACTATAGAATATAGTAACGAAACAAAGAATGATATAGAATGGCGTCTTTCATTGGTTAATTACAAGTTATATTTAATTGTAGATGGAGACTTCCTAATACTTTCATCAATATATAAGTTAAAATGCATTCATTTTTTAAATTGTTGCTAAAGGTTTACTTATAATTTATAATTCTAAACTTTATCTATTTATCCTTCATTCATATTTTTAAATTAAAGATTTTCATAATTCCACACATCTTACTTACGTACTCACTGGCACTATCGAACCCGTAGGGTCATGGCCGCGCGGACGTAAGCTCTCCATACATCCCTATCCTGAGCTAATGCTTTCCAATAATTCCCTGTATAATCTACTCAGATTCACTATGTACAATATTTATAAAAGTTGGAGAATCTAAATTTTATTTGATATAAATTCATTTATATAATTACGGAAACTTGTTGAATGGATTATCTTGGTTAATAAACTCCCGCTGGGGAGCACCTGTGTAGGAAGTGTGCAGTACATACATTAATATTGTTGCTATTATTATTATTGCTATTATTATTATTATTATTATTATTATTATTATTACTAATTTTATTTTTAGTATCATTACCATTATTATTATTATTATTATTATTATTATTATTATTACTATTACTATTATTATTAATATTATCATTATTACTATCATCCCTCTATTATATTTTTTAATTTTTTTTTATAATTCTACACATCAAATTCGCCACGTAAATTTGTTTTAGAAGTTGGAAATGTCTGAGACATGTGATTTTTGTCTATAAACACAAGATCCACGTCGCTTTTGAAAGAAAGGTTAGTTATGAGACCACACAGTGGGACACTTTACAGATATTTCTTTTCGGCAAAATAGGGCATTCACTAGTTCGAAGAGAAAAAAAAAATACCAAGAGTTTTTCCTTTCACTAATAAGTAGCTAACTCACTCCACATGCCTGTCGTAAATTATGTTATAACATGAGGGGGAAATTTTTCTACAACAGCAAGAAAAAATAAGTTCTCCAGAATGTTTTACAAACTCCGTATAGGCCTTGAAAATCATAGATGCGTCAACGCGTAATGTGTGGCAATCTGCATTTGGATATTTAAAAGTCCAGGCGTATCAACACGTCCTTCTACATCTGGGAAAGGAATGCCATGTTTAAATGTCCTCGCTGATGGGTTAATTGAATCATATGCTTTTTTGAAGTCTATGTATAGTTGATGCACAGTACCATTATATTCCCATTTCTTTTCTAAAATCTGTCTTATACTAAAAATCTGATCTGTTGTAGACCTGTTTCTTCTAAATCCACATTGATGATCTCCTAGAATGTCATCAATATAGGGAGTAAGTCTGCTGACTAATATATTTGTTAGAATTTTGTACGAAGTTGAAAGTAATGAGATGCCCCTGTAGTTGTTGCAATCAGTTTTATCTCCTTTCTTATAAATTGGTATGATAATTAATTCTTTTCATTCATCTGGAAGAGCTTCTTTCTCCCAAATCATACTAAGCAACCAGCTTATTTTGTCCATCAGTTTTTCTCCCCCTGATTTTATAAGTTCTGCTGGGATCTCATCTGAACCTCATGCTTTGTACATCTTCAATTTTTCAATCACCATTACAACCGCTAATGCACTTGGTTCTGTGACTAGCATTTCTGCTGTCTGTAAATTATCCTCCTCAATGTCCTGTACTGTATGTACATTCAATAGCTGATTAAAGTAACATTTCCATCTATTTAATATACTTCTGGAATCTGCCGTAGCCGAGTGGTTAAGGTAGGAAGCCTTGGCACAGAGCTATGGGACTTGCGCTGGTTCGAGTCTCCATGGGGGAAGAAATTTTCTCATGGTATTTTGGCCAGTATTGGACCGGTGCCCACCCAGCATCGTGAGTCAATTGGGTAGCTACAATAAGTAGCGGCTCCAGGTTGAGGAACCAGCTATAACGGCTGGGGGACTCGACATGCTCACCACATGTCACCCCTACACTGGCTGTTGATCATCTACCTCTGTGATTGACACATGTGGATGTAAAGGGCCAGCAGCCGGCTGGTAAAAGGGCAACCGCTGAAAAGTGGAAATACCCTCAATCGGATCGGAATCTGCAATCATATCCCCATTTTCATTCCGAATTATGTTTGTTCTAGCCTGAAACCCTTTCTTCTCTATACTAATTCCCTGATATAATTCTCTAATGTTCCTATTTTTTGCGTTCATTTCAAGATCATTAATCTTCTCTCTCTAATATTCCCTCTTTTTACTCTGTAGTAACTTGGTGGTTTCCTGTCTAATAATATCCAATTCCTCTAAATTTACCTCATTTGGCTCCTGTAACCATTTCATTTTTGCTAGCTTTCTTTTCTTTACAATGTCGGCACATTCCTCATCAAACCATTTCTTGTTTTGCCTCTTTTTTAAATAACCAATGGTTTCTGATGCTGACAATTTAATAGTATTTCTTATAGACTCCCATTCTTTATTTATATCAGTTCCTTCTTTGTTTGCCACATTGTCATCTGAAGATTCCAGTACTTCAAATCTATGAGCAGTTTTGATTTAGTATCCTTGCCGCATTTCATAATTTTTTAAGTTCTTTAATTCAAATTTTACAGAATCATCTTTAGCATTTGTTTCTCTCTTAAGTGCACTAACACTAAATATGCTTTCGAATTATTTTCAAATGTTGGTAACTCCAATTTGAGAGCCACCAAGCGGATGTTTCATGAAGCATTTCTGGGTCTCTAGAACCCGACCCACAATATTCGCGTAATTTATAAATATTTAAAAATTGTAACAAATATTTATAAAATGGTTCCTATATGTTTAAAATAGTACGAAATGTTATTATAAATAGGTGCATCAGTAGTATAAGAATGTTAGATGGAAAATTGTGTGCATCTTAAAGTGAATCTCAGCCCAACATATCTATAAATTCGTAAAAAAAGTTTATAGAGTTGTCGCTAGATGTCACCATGTGGCTGTGAAATTGATATGACTAACCATTGCAATAAATTCCCAAACATTTATTTGAAATAGATGTACATTAACTTCTCCCTTCCTGACCTACCGAAATAAATTAGGCTACATGCATTTTATTTAATGAAGTGTACACTAACACTAACCTAACAAAATGAAGCTGAATTCTTGAAATACGTTGTGGAATTAATTGTGAACATTGGTAACACGAATTCACACTGATATGTTGTGAAAGTTACATTAAGCATTCGTGCTTGCACACTTTTGTTCTGTAGAACTTTGAAGAAATCATTGCAAATGTAAATATTTAATAATTTAAAAAAATGTTATAAGTATCGTAAAATACTATGAAATGTTAATAAAGATACAAGAAGTATGTTAGAGCAACAGAATTACAAGATTATAGTATGGAAAATGAAGTGGAAATTAATCTAAAGTTGAACCAGGAAATTATATTAACTCCTCTGTTATATCTAATTAGTAACTTCTTATTTTTATTTTGAGAATAATATATTGGTTACATTGTTTTACTCTAAAAACTCTGTTTAGTTTAAAATAAAGTGAAGAAGTCTGTTAATTATTTTCTTTTTTCTTTATAATAAGAATACAATAAACTCAATATGACTTTATGTATTAAGGAGACTGGTACATTACTTATATTTCAATATTGCCACATGTTAAAATAATGATTATAGTAATTGAATAGCCCATTTGTAAAACCTGTTATATGACCAAAATTCAATGTTGAGATATTGGCATGGTTGGATTTCCTTAGTTCACGGACTATCAAATTAACTGTATTGAGAGTTGTAATATAGGCTATATGGACTCTAGACTGAAAAGGAAATTTTTGTACATATGCAAAACCTATAGTAGCAAAGTCTGCTAAATTTTCATACATGTGCAAAAGCCAATACATTTAATCTGACCAAGATGGCTACCATCAGCATACACATGCAACATTATTCTACTTTCTATGTAAATAGTAACTTATTTTGTTGAGTTGCAAATTTATATTTGTGTTTAATAATTTACACTGTTCTTTTTATCTGATGAGTCAAACATTAAATTTGGTTGTTTACTTCAATGCATTTTTTACTACATTCAGCTATATGTGATTGTAAAATGAACACTCCACAGGTTGCAATCAAATTGGTTTAGTGCTGCACTTCAGATAATGCAACTGTAACTTAAATACAGTCCAGACTATATGATAGTCTCTTGCTTAATATACCGCAACATAGGACATCACACCATTCCATGTCATATACTATCTTCACTTCTCGCAATTGGAATTCCCTACCACAAGAAATAAGGGGCTGCCAGACATTGGCAACTTTTAAAAGAAATCTAAATTTATATTTGTTCTAACCTTGACTTCATCATTACCCAGTGTAAGATATATATATATATATATATATATATATATATATATATTAATAGGTGTCTCTCGTATAACTCATATTCATACTATTCATACTATTATTATTATAATTATTATTATTATCATTATATTATTATTATCATTATATTATTATTATTATCATTATATTATTATTATTATTATTATTATCGTATTATTATTGTTATTATCGTATAAAATGTTGTTTGTACATGATATTTATATTTCTACATTTAATGTATCTTTAACTGTTTATAATTAGTATAGTGTATATCTATATTTGTCAAATATTTATATGTATTTGTGCTGGTTGAGTGGAAGAGAAGGCCTTATGGCCTTAACTCTGCCAGAATAAATAAAACATTATTATTATTATTATTCATCATCATCATCATGAACAAATTCGTTTTAGGCCATGTGGCCTGTACGGTAAACCTAGCGAAGATGGTCTTGATCTTTCCACCGATGTTTTGGTCTTCCTTGGTCCCTATGTCCAGTTGGGGTATATTGGAATGCCAATTTTGGAAGTCTATTTCTTGCCATTCTTCTCAGATGATTTTTATTATTATTATTATTATTATTATTATTATTATTATTATTATTATTATTATTATTATTATTATTATTATTATTATAATTCTCAGATGGGTGCAGTGGCCAGAATAAAATAAAAGGTTTAGTGGTAATGTTGCTTCACTCATTGCTTTGACTTATGAGGCACTAAAAAATGTAAAGAATGTTGAAGTTATTTTGCCAAATATTTATCACTCCTGTTATGGTTTTTTGGTAAACTAGAAAGGAATTTCTAAGCAGGAGTGTAATTGAGGCACCAGAACAGTAAATCCAAGTGTTATACAACAGTTACACATTTAGGGCAATAATATTCAGATAAAAAATGGAATTCTTACTGTGATGACATTCTTAAACAGCCAGGTCAATGGTATTTCAACTTCCAGAAGACAAAAAATAACAATCATGCGTAGTAAAACCAACAAGGCAGCATTGGTTCAAGGTGACCCATTTTACAACAATGACGTGAGTGAAGCTAAAAGTCTAGGCTGCAAGAAGAGAAATATTTCAAAAGAGTATGGTCAGTTTTAAGATATTGAGAAAAGGATTGAAGTAAAGGCAAGGAAACTTAAGGATATCTAACTTCTGTCTCTCCACTTTGGCAGAAACTATCATGAAAATTAAAACATTGGAATTTTATAAGGATCTTTTTGCTCAATACATTATTGTCATGATGGAAGATAGCATCAGTGCCGAAGGTGATAGTGACACTGATAATGATTTTTAGATCATGGATGAAGATGCCGTAGACTTCACATGAACAAAGTTGTTGATTTCCTGTTCATACATGTGCTTAGATGATGATAAATAAATAATAGTTTTAAAAAAACCAAAACAACACTCTTTATTAGAAAACTGAACTAAAAAAATTATAAATAATTTTAATTTCCGACATGCTTGGGATAAATAATTTTACCATTAAAAGCGTGGGGTGCTGTTTATCAATTAATATATTTGATAATAAACAGATATTGGTAAAAGTAAAGTCTCTAAGAAGAAACTGTAAAAATCATAAAAAGCACCCCACGTTTTTGATGGTAAAATTATTTATCCCAAACATGTCAGAAATTCAAGTTATTTTAAATTTTTTTAGTTCGGTTTTCTAATAAAGCATATTGTTTTGGTTTTTAAACCTATTATTTACTTTTTAGTTTTAATATTTTACAGAATAAGATGAAAATGTAAATATCTTTAAATTCGATACTTGTAGTACGAGCTAAAAGTAATACTCTTCTAAAAAAACCTCCCAGCCGGATTTGAACTAGCGACCTATGGATTACTGAAATGATATACCACTAGAGTTTACCGCTCTACCAACTGAGCTCTTACAACAATTGACTAAAAAGTCGACAAGTCCGCAACCTATTATACCAGTTTTCATTTTTTTGATTTTCTGATAATTCTGGCCAGGATTTTAGAAACAAAATATGAAATTATTGTATTGTCACGGGACCTTTACAAGTATACAAAGTTGCAAGTCGATCCAATGTTTCTAAGGGGGTGAAAAATCATGTTCAAAAATTCCGTTACATAGATACAAAGACACTTTTTTTTATTTTCTGATGATTCTGGCCAGGATTTTAGAAAATAAATATGAAATTGGTGTATTGTGTTGGGCCCTTTATACGTATACAAAGTTTCAAGTTGATCCATGTTTCTAAGTGGGTGAAAATCATGTTCAAAAATTCCGTTACATAGATACAAAGACACTTTTTTTGATTTTCTGATGATTCTGGTCATGATTTTAGAAACAAAATATGAAATTATTGTTTTGTCACAGGTCTGTTACAAGTATACAAAGTTTCAAGTCGATCCAATGATTTCAATTGGGTGAAAATCACGTTGAAAGATTGCGTTACATAGATAGACAGATTGATAAATAGATAGATAGATACAGGTCAAGCTAATATAATGTGTGTAAGAAAGTGCTTCAATTGGAAGAAAATATACAAATGATGTTAATTCTTTTATCTTCCTTTTATAATTTTTTTCCTTTTTATGATCACTTAAATATTTTATAGCTCACCATTTATAAAATAGCAGGTTTTGCAAGTTCATAATCAAAATTGCTTCACGAGTTGAAAAAAAGCTAAATACAAAATACATTTTCAGAACTTATTATGTGATGATATTATTATATATCTGTATATAACTGTTATAAAATGTATGAAACTATATTGAAAAATCGTTTAAATGTAATTATGGAAAGTATTATTCTAGAAGCCCAGAATGGATTCAGGAAAAGCAGATCCTGTTCAGATTGCATTTTCACTTTCAATCAAATAATTGAGAAACATACAGAATATAATCTACCAACTTTTATGGCATTTATAGATCTTGAAAAGGCATTTGGCAAAGTTAACAGAAATAAATTGTGGAATATAATGAAAGGGAAAGGAGTACCTCAGCACCTAATAACTGCAATATAAAGTCTATATGTAGAAAATAAAATAACAATAAAAACTGTACGCAAAAATAAAAACAATATAACAGCAACAAAAAATAGGGGTGTAAGACAGGGATGTCCGCTTTCGTCCTCCCTTTTTAACATTTATATTGACGATATCATATATAATTGGCAGATAAATTTGGACTCACATTTCAAAATGAGAAATAAGATGTTAGGTACCTTACTTTTTGCAGACGACCAAGTTCTAATATCTAGTTCAGAAGATGGTCTACATAAGTCACTCTTTCAGTTAAATAACATTATACAGAAATATAATTTCAAAATATCAATAAGTAAAATGAAAATCCTAGCTTATAAGGGATCAGATACCATAAGAGCTAAAATAATTCTGGCGGGGAAACCCATTGAACAAGTGAACCATTTTAAATACCTGGGTTATGAAATCTCCTATTTTAAAAATGAAGATCTATTTAACAAACTTAATAAATTTAATTATATATGTGGAACAATCAAAAGGATATTTAAAAGCACAACAAAACAAAACTAAAATTTTATAAAGTAGTGGCAGTCCCCTTACTATTGTATGGTAGTAAATTTTGGGTTTTAACTAAAAGAGGAGAGAAGATCATAGAAGCAGCTGAAATGAGATTTCTGAGAAGTGTGGCTGTTTGCAAACTTCTAGATAAGAGAAGAAGTGAAGATATTGGAAATGAGCTAAATATCTTTAAACTCTTAAATAGAATAAAAGAATCTAGAAAAAATGGAAAGAACATGTTCAAAGAATGGAAGATAATCACATTCCCAAAATTATACTTAAATACAAACCAAAAGGATGCAGGAATGTTGGTAGACCGAAGAAGAGATGGATCCAACTTTTGAATGAGAATCTATGAGACACATGGGCTTAATCCGTGATTGTTGATGATGATGATGATGAACTAATTTTCATCACTTAGGAAATTGTGGGATCCTATATAGTCATTTTTAGTTACCTGTTTAGAAATCTTTTATGTGAAAGAATTACACTTCTATTCTATTTCAAACAGTTTTTTATAAGGTTTTCTTGATATATGGGTGTGATATTTTGCTTACTTGTTTTTTAAGTGTAAGGATTTTGCGATGTTTCACTCTATAGAGTTTCTAGGACTGAGGCACTGTTTTATGTATTTTTGGTCTAATATTAAGTCCCCGGTTTATTTGAGCCGACTGAAATCAGTAATTTAGATCTGCTTTGAACTTGAAATACCAAGAAAAATAATCTTACACTTGGCTTGGATTAGTGGTTACGGTGCATTTCGGAATATCAGAAACTACCAAATGTAACATATTTCTTGTGGGCATTGTTTTGTTGGCCAGAAAGTAGTTAACATTTCCTATTATGAACATGAGCATTAGTGGACATAACTCCTTTGATATGTGTATTCTTATTAAGTACCTCTCGTGATTTTCTTCAATATTAATTGTGGAGGACTGAGAAGAAGTGATTGGTATGTAGTTGAATTATGTTGATGATAAGGAAAAATTAACTCTGATTGTTAATATGTGCTTTATTTAAAAGACAATTTAAAATGCTCGAAAACACCTCAGTTAACTAATTAAGCTTCACATTTGTTTTTATAAATATTATTAGAAAACTCTTGGAGCTTGTGGTCAATATGTCTGTCATTCAAAGACTTCTCTCTAGAAGACTGGCGGACTGTAAACCAGAGGGCTACATCACACATTAGGAAGAGCCGAAGATGTGTCCAGCCAATCATAAAATTTGTTTATTTAAAATTAAAGTTGCGAGTTTCATAATATTGGTAATAGCCAATAGGAAAAACACTATTTTCAAGACAACAATAGTAGTTTGTATATAAAACATGATAAAACTAAAGATACCCAATGAAATCTTAGATAGTTATTACGAAAATGTAAATATAAAAAGGTATTAATAGAAATGTGCATAAATCAATATTTTAATTAAATAATGAATCAGATCACAAATGAATCATCCTGGCATGAATGATTAATTTAATTTCTGTGAAATTAGCAGACATTTGTGCTGGTCACATATCGTTTTTACTTTACAGTACATACCAACAAATAGATTTGGTGGGTCGATTACTACTTTCAAAGACAAAATATCACATGTGTAATACTTTGTCACTTTAAGTATAGGTACTTTTCAATTTATTTATTTATTTATTTCATTTTTTATTAATTTATTATATTTGGAAATTTGACCTTGTGATAGGAAAGGTATACTTTAGTATCACTTATAATTATTTAACTTCTTGTAGGCAGAAATTTTTTGTACTGCATGCTGTAAAATCTTAAAGAAGCTAAATAAGTTTACTGTATTTAATAGTGTTATTCACATTTTCAGAATTTTTTATTATAATGAATTGCCAGTTTTCTACAGAACAAGAAAATAATCTTTCACAAACTCAAACTGGACCAGATGTAAGTTATAAGATATTTATTTAGCTCTCTCTCATTACTACTTGCCTCTGTTTGAATGTTGTGATAATATACTGCAATTTTAATTTTACAGGTAATCAGTTGGAAAATAAAATCTGAAGTACATGACGAAATTGTTAATGTTGATATCAAGCGTGAGACAATTTCATGTGTTGACCCACTAGCTTGTGTGGAAACTCAACTTGAGGTATTGTTTTTATTGAATATTGTGTTATCATAGTATCAATGCCTTCATATGCTTGCTAGGTACATACATTTCAAATTGATTGCCAAATATTATGTATTAAAATACAGCTTAGGCAACAACAAATTTTCTTTATTTACCTCTATTGTTCAATAGGCCTACTACATCACATAATGCTAAGTGAAATCTAGGTCACTATTATGTATTATTTTCTATAACAATAAGTTCTCTTTCATTCACTGGAATTTTTGGAACAACATCGTAGATCATTTAAGTCTTTATTATATGTTTTATCAGTTAACACTCAGATATGTTTGAGTAAGTTACAAAAGATATCTTTACTTATGCTCAGTCTTCATATTATCTTAATTTGAGACATTTCACTTGGAATTCTTGGTGTAGTTGAAGACAATACTGGTAACACTGGTGAACAAAATTTGAATTTATTTTGTCATAAGGGAAAGAGTGAGTTTTTCTGACTTACTTTTTAGCTGACTTGAAATCTTTTTACAGAACTTTTCCATCATCCAGGGTTTTTGAGTAATCTTATGAAACACATTTCAAGTCTAAACATTATAGCATTATAATATCTAAGCTGAAATTACATTTATTCACATAAATATATACGACTTGGATTTTTTGCTGTACTTCGCTGGAAGAACAGTAGTCTGCCAACAAATTTGGACACCATTTACCCTGGTAGTGCCTTTCCATTTCGGCGATGTTCTGGTGGAAAAGCTCCGCGTATTTGTCGCTCTCAGCCCCTAGGTTTTCAGGGAAGAATTTGAGACTGGAGTGCAGATAGTACATTTTTAAAGACATATTACATCCTATTATCATGTAGTTCTCAATCATCTCACTGACAAGTTCTGTGTAGTTATCAGATCTGAAGTTTCCCAGGAAGTTCGTGACAACTTGTTTGAAAGATTGCCATGCAGCTGCTCCTTGTACATTTAATTGGTTTTCAAACTACTTTATCTTTCATGAGTTCCTTTATTTGAGGGCCAATAAATATTCCTTCTTTTAGTTTAGCTTCACTGATCCTTAAGAACTTGTTTTCCAGGAAGAGAAATGCACTGCTACCATGTCCAGTGCTTTCACAAAATTCTTAATCAAGCCTAGTTTGATATGTAGTGGAGGAAATAGGATTTTTTCAGAATCTTACAAGTGGCTGGTGAAAACATTTTCTTGTCCTGGATTAAGTGATTCTGTCTCTGGACAGTTCTTTTTTTTTAAATAATGATTACATTTATCTCTGTTATTCCCTTGTGCAAGAAGCAGCAAAATTCAGTATAGCCAAGCTGTAACCCAAGTAACTTTCAAATCCCCACATATCTGCCAAGAGAAATTGTCATACTTGATAGTGGATAGTAAAAGCTTCATATTCTCATAATTTTCCTTTGAACCAACTGCATGGGCTAAAGGAAGTTTGTCAAATGATCCTGATCCTTAGGTTTGTGCCATATCGTACGGACAACAAAAGGCATATGACGGGATCCTTTCAATCAGCCAGTTAATAGTGTTACACATTTGACACAACAGATTTTAGGAGCCCATGTCTTATTCTGGTCTATTTTGTTGTTAAAATAACAAGTCATAAGCTCTTCTTATTAGAAGAGTAAACTTTTGCCTCTGTGCTTTGAAAGTCAGCTCACCACATACGCAACAGAATTTGTTTCTATCATTAACACACTTTCGAGACATGTTTCTTATACACTTACACTTTTACACTACTCCTTATAATGCACTAGTATGGATGGTACTATACACTTATATCACAATTCAATTGATAACGCAAGAGAGCACAGAATTAGCTTCTTTAATTTAAGAAAGCTTCTATTGATCTGCGAAGTTCACTTTACAATCACAGTTTTGTAAGGGAATGTCATTGTTGTAAACTCATGAATTCAAGATGACAATCACCATACATTATAAATTAATTGTTGACACAGTGAAATGAAATATAAATCTAACATACTCCTTTTAATCAGCATGTTATATACCACAAATGCTAGTAAACAGGGAAAAAATTATTTTCAAATTTTAAAAATGGTAGGTGATGGAAAATTTCTGATTTTGGAATCAGCAGATGAAAATACATGAGATATACCCAAAATTGTTTATGTAACAAAATCATTGTTGATCAGTGTAATTAACCCTTAACCGGAGTTGTGTGTTTTGTTTGCCATTAGTGGAATTATGGGATCTAAAAAGATACCAACAGAAAATGTGATAGTACGTGCAGTTGTATTTGTATTTCTTGTGAAAAATATAATTATATAATAGTTTGTTTATTTAACTAACTGATTGTGGAATAATTTGGATCATTTGGGGGAGGGAAATTCACTAAATTACAGGATATAGCACAAGTGTGGTGAAAAAATAGAACAATAATTACCATGAACATCTATACAATTAATTTGTCAGATTTTGTGTTCACATACATTTTTTCACTGAAATTTTAAAATAAACTGAATAAAAATCCCGTAATTTACAAAAACATTATTTCATAATAGAATGTTCCTAATTCTTCACATAACTGATCAGCATGTTCTGGCACATTGGTCTATCACATCTAACACAATATTGGTTCATTTTCTTTTTTATTTGAACGGAGACACAATGCACACTGTTTTCTTTTACATCCTTGATTGGTCTTTCATTCTTCGGAATAGGTTTCTTCAAAATCCTGGGAACAAGTCTTTCGTTCAGGTATGGCTCTGTAAATTGTCGGCCTAAAGTTTTCAGGAATTCAGAGTGAGATATAGGCTTGTAATCCTGGAAACATGATTGAAATACCTAACAATTGACATCAGTTTTGTTCAGAATAGCATAGCAGGCAGCCAAGGGACCATCTCCGTCTTTGCCTGCTTATGATATATGTAAAATGTTTTGTTCAAAGGTATCTACTCCCCCTTCCGTACTATTATAAAAATACGAATATAGTTTGTGGTTTGCATGTCTCAGGATCAGTACATTCAGAATGGTGCATGTTAGACAGCAGAATGGCAGCTTTATCTTTTTTAGGTACATGCAAAATAATTCTTTGACCATCTCTAAACCCGTACCCTGTGATGTCTATTATAGGTTTCCTGTTTGTTTGGAAGGATATGCTAAAAAATTTCACATTGATATTCTAGTTCTGAATCTGTTTCATGTTCAGAATAATTAGAGTCAGGATCTTTTCTAAGACCAGGAAATCAGTATCAAGCACTGATATACATTGGCGAGCATGATTGGCCATATTAACACCAACTATACCATTGTTACATAAACTATCGTTCAACAAAAATACTGGAACGCTACTGGAGTTGTGGGGTTGTAAAGGATACCACCCTTTATTTTACTTATACACAGAGAAAGTAACAGTACGTACAGGTTGCAGACTATGGCTAAGGGTTAATATTAAACAAAGGGAAAGCTACACAAAAGGATTTCGAGAAAAAAATGGATTTTAAAAGAATGTCAGGGGTGTCCAGTTTCATTGGCATCATAGAAGACCCCACAACTCTGGTTAAGGGTTAATGAGCTAATTTAATGGGACATTTGAATCAATATTCTGGTAACTACGAGTACAATATAACATTGTTGTTGCTATCTTAATTCATATCTATGCAGTGTATCACCAGTGTTATGACCTGTGTTATTTCAAGCCATCACCATATAGAGGTATGATTTTCAGTTGTTACCTTATATAAAAATAATTTTAAAAATGTATTTTATGCACTGTGTC
The DNA here is from genome assembly GCA_030220185.1 of Diploptera punctata. Taxonomy (NCBI): domain Eukaryota; kingdom Metazoa; phylum Arthropoda; class Insecta; order Blattodea; family Blaberidae; genus Diploptera; species Diploptera punctata. The sequence goes on along the minus strand of JASPKZ010000464.1, from coordinate 750,842 downwards.
CATAAATATAATGTCATACTTTAAACTACTTTAAACATTGCTTTGGATAATTGTATCTAATTGAATGTCGTGACAATCAAAAGAGAAACTCAAATAGTTTTTGCTATACCTCATAGACATTGAATGTGGCCCCCACTAGTGTCACTGCAGACATCAAGGCGATATTCCCATTCACACCACACATGCTCCAACATATGTGAAGGAATGGAGTGGATGGCAGCAATGATTCAAAAGCTGGACTACTTGCAGGTTTTGAGGCAATGTAGGTACATAACACAATCCTTTATGTAACCCCATAAAAAGAAGTCAGACTGTCAAATCAGGTGACCTTGGCGGTCACTTGTAGAAAACATTATCATCACCTCTAGCATGTCCAATCCATCTTCTTGGTCATTCAGATGCTCCCAAACATCCAAATGCCAATGAACAGGTGTTCCATCTTGCTGGAAAAGATATTCATTGCCTTCTTCTTGTTCCAATTGCGGAAATAACCATTCATTTGCACCCTTGATAGTAACCTCTAGGAAGAAAAATGGGCCATAGACGTTACGTTTCGATACGGCACAAAAGACATTCACTTTAGGGGAGTCTTTTTCAACTTCCACAATGGTGTTTGGATTCTCACTCCCTCAAATCCTAACATTATGCCTGTTCACTTTTCCACTAACGTGGAAAGTTGCCTCATCACTGAATATGATTTTTTTTCTGACTGTTCTTCATTATTCTCCATTAGTGCCATGAAATGTTCAGAGAAATCTAATCGCTTTGCATGGTCAGCAGGTTTCAACTTATGCACTAATTGGAGTTTGTAGGGCTGGAACTTCAGTTGTGTACGTACGATCTTAGAAACGGTTGATTTAGGGATGTTTAAGTGTTGACTCGCTCAACGGACAGACTTCTTGGGACTACACACAAATGCTTCCCGAACTTGATCCACAAATCCTGTATCGACAGATGGTCTCCCTGAATGGCCTTTCCTTTCAATACATATGCAGCCACAATCCACAAAATCACGGTACCACTTCAAAATTGACTTGTGTGTAGGAGCCTGATGTTGAAACCGTAGCCTAAAAGCACGCTGGATCAGCACCGGACTCTGCAAGCATGATATTCCAAAACACACCAACTATGTTCTTGGGGGTTCGCCATAACTCCTTAAAACTTATTTCATAACTTGTTAAATAACAACACAATTTCAAAAGTACAGCAAACATTCACTTTTAACCTTCTGCTAAATATCCAACAATGAACCCATATTGACCACAAAAAACATGATTAAATTTAGTTTAGTATCTGTATTGTTGTCCATTATTCTCCATTGTTAACATGCACAATACTTTTTGAGTTTCTCTTTTGGTTGTCACAAATTTAATTTTGATACAATTGGCAAAGGGATGCAGTAGTAGTTTAAAGTATGATACTATATTTGTGGATACTATATTATGTTTTATTTTAGTAGCTCCATAAATTAATAACTAAAATTACAGTAATTTCTCTAGTTTAATTTATAGCTTAAAACAAGTTACTTGTTCAATGATGTTTGCTTCAATTATAATTTTTGTCCTTTTATGCTGAGTTATAATTAATGCTATGGTCTTCGTTTTCTCTGTTGATATCTTCAAATTTGTATTCTATTATTGGCTTCCATAATTTATAAACTAATTTTTATAATTTATTTTCTTATATTGTTATTATTATTATTGTTAATTTATTGTAAAATATTTATTTAACTCTGTATCTTCATTGAAAGTACATGTTTTGATTTCCTAATTATGTAATACTTTTTTTCCATTTGTAGGACTTAAATGTGGAAATAAAATGTGAACCTGATGATGAAATTAGGTGTTGATATAAAATGTGGGACAGCTCCTACTCTTGACCCGCTTTATTCTGAGGAAACAAAACTTGAGGTAATGCTCTTGGCAATATTTTCAGAATTATTTTTCCATTGCTGCACTTTATTTTATTAATATGTTAAAATGTGCTACAATATTCAAAGTAATTCAATTCTTGCCAGTTGTACGTATCTTCCATTGTTTTTCACTACATTCTTCTACAAAGTTATTTCCATATTTTTGGCAAAATATTATCTTTTTTAATTAAATTTCAGTGGGAGGAAAGACTTTGAGGTATTTATATTAATAATGAGTTTGAGAAAAGTCTTATCATCTCACCTGACAAAGTTGCATGTCTTCATGATACCGGTTTCAAATGTATAGTATTACTTCCACTTCAGTCAAATTCCAATTGTCGAAATTTGACTGAAGATGGAAGTAATACTATTATTTTGAAACCGGTATCATGAAGACATGCAACTTTGTGAGGTGAGATGTAAAACATTTTCTCCAACTCATTTATTAAAATACTATCTCTCTACACAGTAAAGTCTAGAACCCACGACGAAGTCTACTTTTTATTACTTCTAAATCTTTTTTCACATGGATTATATTTCTGTAAAGAATATTCAGTGGTGTATATTTGTTATTGAGTTATCTTTATGTGACTGCCTCATGATAAATAACAGTTATGAATAGTGTATACCCAAGTAATATTTTACTAAATAAGTTTGAATTTATTGATGAATAATTTGTATGTTTTATGCATATTACTGTACATGACACAATATTTAAATATTCTCGTTCCTTGCCATCTTGTAAAAAGTGAAATTAGACATAGTATAAAATAAAACAAATTCAAATTGTCATGATGAAATTATTGAAGTATTTTTAATTCTGGTGGGAAGTTATTATTTATTGTGCAGTGAGGGTTATTTAGTTTGGGGTCATTATATAAAAAAATTGCTATTAATAAAACTTTACTTTTTCAGGTTGAGCCGAGTGAAACATTTTTAGAGAAATTAGTAGAAAATCCACAATTAAACGCAGCAATATGTTCAGATGTATTACCTATAGAGGAAGGAAGATTCAAAGTGAATATAAATGACCTTGGTGTAGCATACACACCTAATCTCCTTTCAAGTACAGTACACAGAAGTGTGACATCCAACATTTGTGGTGATAAAGAAGATTTAATCGCTTCTGTGAGTAAAGTTTTCAAATGTTCTGTTTGTAATCAATCATTTGCTGAGAAGTCTTCTCTTAATAGACATTTAAGTATCCATAGTAAAGAACAATCATTCAATTGCTTCATATGTAATATGTCATTTTCCAAGAAGCCCTATCTTAACAGACATTTACGTAGTCACAGTAATGAAAAACCATATGTATGTTCTACTTGTGATAAGTCGTTTACTTTGGAAGACAGTCTTAAAAAACATTTACGTATTCATAGTAATGAAAAACCATATACATGTACTATATGTGATAAGTTATTTACTTGGAAAGACAGTCTTAGGACTCATCTACGTATTCATAATAACGAGAAGCCATATGTATGTACCATATGTAACAAATCTTTTGCTTGGAAAATGAATCTTACAAAACATTTGCATATTCATAGTAATCAGAAAGCATTCAAATGTAATAAATGTGATAAGTCATTTAATGAGAAGACGTATCTTAAAAGACATTTGCTCATTCATAGTGATGAGAAACCATATATTTGCAGTGTTTGTAATAAGTCATTTGCTCGGAAGGAAGATCTTAAGCGACATTTACATATTCATAACAATGAAAAGCAGCACATATGTAGTTTTTGTAATAAGTCATTTGCTCGGAAGTATATTTTTAATAAACATTTACTTGTTCATAATAATAAGAGACCATGCATATAAAATATTTGCTCAGAATGGTAATCTTAAGTAGCATTTATTTGCTCACAGTTTTGAGACACCATTCGAGTTTAATATTTATAATACTTCAAAAATCAGTATTAACTTAGATATTGCCAAAATTAGTTTTACTGAGAAATTAAAAACATAGTTGTTTCTAGATATATCTACATTCACTAAGTTGAAATTACATAATTTGTAATGCTCAAAATAAAAAAAAATGTTCAATGTGAAGAATATAACTATACTACACTTTGTGTCTCTACACCCCATAGAAGGCAATGCCTGCAAACTGCCTGCTGCAGGAAGTGTATTTTATAGTGTGTGGTATACTTTATAACAAATCTTTTGTAAGAAGTGCAACATGGCACTTCTAATGATGCACACTACATTGTATTTTTATATCTTTATGTGGAAAAAGTTGGATATTTCGATGGAAATTATATTATTCATAAAGATTTCCTTGATCCTCTTTTGTATTTTTCTTGAATTTCTCAAAAATAATAACAGCAACTGGTAAATTAGAGCAACTGGTTTTGATCAACTGATTTAAAAAAAAACTAGTTGATCCAATCTACCTGTATTACATCGATGTAATTACTAAGCATTATGTTGAGTCATGTCAATACAAGGACTGATAAGTGGAGAGATACCAAGTACAAACATATTTTCATCAGCCCTATCTACACCTAATTAAATATCCGTAATATGTTTGGAGATTCAATATTTATCTTTCTCTCTTCTTTTTTAAGAGAACCATTCAATACAATTTTCCTATTTATGAAGACACAAAATGTTCGGTTTGACTTTCCTTCCTGTTTAGAACTTGTAACACAATTGCAGGACAGTTTTTACTTAGCCATTTTCTCTAATGGTTTCTGCCCCTTTACATATTTTTGATGTAATTTCCTCAATAAAATTTGAGGAAGTAAAACAGTTATCAAAATAGATGTGATAGTATAAATCAGGAAAGCTAGTTTGCAGTACATCTGGAAATTGAACATCGACACTTGCTCCAAGACCCAATTTTTGTACATCTAAAGTAAGGCTGTAAGAAGAGCCCTCATATGTATTGAACATTCCATGTATCCCAGTTTTGTTGCTCCAATCCATAACTTGTAGCCCCATCTTATGGGCTTTCCCCTTATAAACTGGTACCTGTCGTATCATGCAAAGAACAGTACCATTGTCTCATCAGTGCTGGAACTTCTTCACCAGGAGAAAACTTTATAAATCTCTTATTATATGTTTCCTGTCATATCTATCTAGACTTCTATTATCATTGCAGTGGATGTTCTGCATAATGAATCCAAAGTGATTACTGGACAAGGCATAGCTAATCAAAGTATTGTTGAAATCTGGTACGTTTTGCCAAAGATTTTATGTTTAGACCCATATCTGTTTCAGAAACATTTTTCTCTCTCTTGAACTCCATTCCTTAGTCTTGCTTACATTTATATGTAATTCATTACTTTACTTAGTCTGTTAGGCCTTTGGTGTTTGCTTTCTGACATCATGATCATATCATCAGTGTGCAGAAACATTGTGATGACTTTTGAGTCATGTCAAGCATCAGCAGGTTAAAAAACAGTGGGTTAAGAATTATTGATAGTTATAAGACACCATTCACATCCAATACGTCTTCCTCCGAGGAGTGATTTTGGAAATAAACAGGTTGAAAATCCTACAAATTATGATGAAGAAGAAGAAGATAAGACACCATTCATATTTACATTAATTAAGACGGTTATTGTTGTTGTTGTTGTTTTCTAATGGCGAGATTTGACGCTTAAGTCATTTTCTCTCTGGCTTCCCAGTCCAAGTGAACAAGGTTTTCATGGTTATTGTTATGTATTTTAAAATATCTTTCCGGATTGTTGATCGTGTCTTGCAGTGTTGTCTTCTCCGGAAGATGTCGCCCACAGAAGGTGATGAAACGTCGAGAAGACAACACTGCAAGACACGGTCAAGAATTCCAAAAAGTATTTTCAAATACATTCATATTTACTTTCAGTCTTAAGTCATTTATAATCTTAACATATCTAAATATAAACACAGTGAATAAATCATTCTAGTATGTTTTTAATACTAGCTCATTTGTTCTTAAGACAATTTAATGTCCTTGAAATGTCTATAGTATTCAAGGATACGTGTGATGACTTAAGGGAGTAAACTTATAATCTAAGGTACGGAGACATTGCAAGGAAGTGACTCATATCTTCTCATGCATTGGTTATAATTACATCTTGATTCGGATTACCTCATATTGCTTAATCAGCAGATCTAGAACAGTAAAAACAGATGTTTCTTAGAACAGATTGCTTCTATGATTGTATTTAATTTTATATTAAATGAATGTTGGGAAGTAAACATTATGAGATATAATCATTGAAATACATCAGAGATCATTTTTTGACAACTCACCTCATAAATTTTGTGTGTTTTACAAAATCACTGTTTCAAACGTAATCATGTCCATCTTCAGCCATGACTCCTGCTGATGAAATTCTTTGACTTAATACATAGATTGACATATACCCCATTATATGAAGAAAATTTCAAGAAAGAATATAATCATATCGCAAACACAGTTAGATTAAATGGTTTCGATAAAGAGTTAATTATAAATAAGTTAAAGAAATTCAAACATAAAAAAAGGACTTAATGAATGTACTACTCTATGAAATTGCAAAGAAAAGAAAAAATAAAAGAAAATTACCATCCTGAAATGCATAGAAAATTTCAAAATATTTTGACAAATACAATATTACTTTGGCACCAATAAATAAATTTAGTCTGCTTAATCTTCAAGGTACTAATAAAAAATGCAATTTCCCAGAGAGTAAGAAATCTGAATTTATCAAATATGTTGTAAAGATTGCAATAAAGTTTATATAGGAACAACTAAAAGGAATTTGTAAACTTGTACCAAACAACATTTTAGAAATATTAAAATTGTGAAATTGAAAAATCTGCAAATGTTGCACACTGTTTATTAAAACATAATAAAATTGGAAGAAAAGCAAAACCTTTAGTTTGGGAGAACATATACATTGAGAAAAATAAATATAGATAATGAATTTTGATATTTCTAATGAATGAAATTTGATTTCGAAGTTCATAAATTCAACCATAGATGGCAGCGCCGAAGTTGGTGACTACAGAAGAGTTGAAGGTGAAGAATTTCATCAGTCGGAGTTATGGCTGAAGATGGACATGATTACATTTGAAACTACGGTTTCGTGAAAAACACAAAATTTATGAGGTGAATTGTTAAAAAAATATTCTCTGATGAATTTCAATTTCATTTTTAGTTTGTTGTTCGAAAATAAACTTACATTTGGCCAATAAAATATTACAAGCCAGAGGAATATAATTTGCACGAAGAGAATTTTTTAATAATTCACCTAACTTAATTAGTAATTGAGCGAGCATACTAACTGTACCAAATAAAACACATGTCTATGTATAAATGAAATAAACCGAATGAAATGTCAGAATGCTTTTCCAATAAATTTAATGAGTGTAATAGTATTTTAATTATTTAACTCACACAAGAACAGTCGCCTACTTCAGGTAAGAATTATATCTTGTAACCTTGTTTGATACATCAAGACTTTTTCCCTTCATATCCCACTTCAGTATTCCACAAGTATATATTGTAACCTTGTTTGATACATCAAGACTTCTTCCCTCCATATCCCACTCTTCATTATTCTCATAGGGTAAAAGTACGCAATTCACATGACTATAATATCTATAATTCTGTTCTTAACCAATGTATCTACCCATGAATTCGTGATAACAATAGCTGTGCCAGATTATTTTAGAGTTTGTGTTTCAAAGACAATGACAAAACCAGAAGAAAAAATCTCGACTAACTGATTTTGGAAAATCCGATTGAGGGTCTTTCCACTTTTCAGCGGTTGCCCTTTTACCAGCCGGCTGCTGGCCCTTCACATCCACATGTGTCAATCACAGAGGTAGATGATCAACAGCCAGTGTAGGGGTGACATGTGGTTAGCATGTCGAGTCCCCCAGCCGTTATAGCTGGTTCCTCAACCTGGAGCCGCTACTTATTGTAGCTACCCAATTGTCTCACGATGCTGGGTGGGCACCGGTCCCATACTGGCCGAAATACCATGAGAAAATTTCTTCCCCCATGGAGACTCGAACCAGCGCAAGTCCCATAGCTCTGCGCCAAGGCTTCCTACCTTAACCGCTCGGCTACGGCGCGGAAAATGAGAACTGTATTTAACACCCACAATGACAATTAAAAATATCACAATCTTTCAGAGCACTTGACTGTAGATGAGTTAATTCTAAAATTTATATAGAATGTTACATTCAAGCACAATAAAAAAAGATGTTAGGTGTACTTAAGATATGAAACATATTACTTACTCTTGTGAAGATTATAAAGATTTTTTGGGGTTCTTATGCGGGAATGACAGAATGAAAAAGCTACTCCATCTCTCAGTGTACATTCAATTAGACAAACTCTTTCTTTCATCTTTTTGATCTGAGTTTTAACAGCTAGAAGTCTATTTACATTAAGGGGCAAAATATTCTCACGTACAGATTAGGCTCCTCTTTGTAACAAATTTAGTAGAAGAACGAGGTAAGATGAGGTTTTTACCCACTGATGAGAGGAAGACAATATCCAAAATTAAACAGTATTCCTCTACAGGTTCACTGCAAAATGAACACTGGTCTGAGAAAAGAAATAAGTTGTGTTATTGCATGTGTTCAGCTCCTGAAAACTCTCTACCACTGTAGCTGTAGGCCTATAAGCTGCAAAGTAGGATGGTGTGTAGTGTCAGTGTTTTTAGAGTACCACACACATATATAAATATTTAGATTACACTACGATTTTCTGTCCATGAGAAAGGGAAATTCAAGTGGTAATTACAATATGTTATTAATATTTTTTAAAAGTTGCATTATTTCTTTCATTTATATTTTAAACTTTTTATTTAATGAAAAACTTATATGAAGAATTATATGTAGTTTCATGTATAATTTAGACATCACTTCTTGTTAAACTGATTTTCATCAATATTCTCAATAATAACATTAAGTTTTACACAGGGGGCTGAAAAAAATTAAATATCCTGTTCTAATTTCATTGAGTGGCACTTACAGTGGCAGATTTATACCCGTACTTGAAAGGTTAACCGATATTTACACAATCATATACATGAAAAGTCATTGAAGTGTTCTCTTTCAAATTAGTAATTTGCAGAAAAGTAAGTTCCTACTAAACATTTTATGCATTAAATTTATGAAGAACTAAAATGGTTTGTTTGTAATGAATGATTTTCTCAAAATTCGGTATGTATTGATCATTAATAAATTCACGGTATGGGAACATTATTGGGCTAATATTCTCTTAGCAATGAGTGATTTAATGGGGTCTGGATTTTGATGAAATGTCATCTTTTTTATGAGTTGTAGAGTGATGCAGATCTATAATTAAGTGCATTATGTAATAAATATGTTAGATATATGAGGTTTTTATAGGTCACTAGCTAATATCCGGCGTGTGTTGCTATACCTAAATAAATTATAATGTGTTTTTGTATTTGGTTGAATATATAAAATGAAAACTAAATATAAATTTATATCATTATTACTTTTAGATACCCCATGTTGATTACCCAGTGTTACTCGGGATTCTACGCATCCCGATGTACTTAGCATAAATGAGCTGTAAGACAAAATTTGTTATTTTGAGTTATCCGTAAAAGAATACCTGCTGTGCACTGCTATGCTTGCCTGGGAATATACTTATCCCGATCATCTTGGCATCAATGAAAGACAAAAATGGTTATTGTGAGTTATCCTTATAAGATAAACATATGTTGTTGTGGGCTTTTCTTAGAGTTTTTGTAGATATTCAATTCTGTGTACAATAATTTTGTGTATTTGTTATAGTTTAGACACGTTTTTTCACTACAGAAGGTGATTTTTAAGGATGAAGGGCTTGAGTATTAAAACTCTCTTATAACCTTCCTGGGAAAATCCTGAACATTTTGCAAAAACCCCCATGACAATCAGATGAAAGGTATAGTAGCACATGCTTGTCCGGAAATATACTTATCCCAATCTCCTTGGCATTAATGAAAGACAAAAATGGCTATTGTGTTATCTGTAAAAGATAAACAGATGCTGTCATTGATTGTTTTGTAGAGGTTTTTGAGATATTCAATTTTATATACATTAATTTTGTGTATTTGCTATGGTTTGTGCAGCATAAGCGATTTAAGCGTCCAAGGAGCTAATTTTTTCATGTTTTCCACTACAAAGAACGATTTTTAAGGGTGTAGGAGTTTAGTATCACAACTCTCTTATAGCCTATGTTCATCCCGGGAATCTCCTGAACATTTGCAAAAAGCTCCATCACACTCGGATCAATGGTATGGCCGCGCATAAATACGAACAAATAAACAAACAAACATTCAATTTTGTATATTAGATTAAAATGCATTTTATCCACTGTTTCCTGATATAGTCGTATAACAAATTTTATTTGTAATTTTAGGTAATTTTATTTATTTTTCGTACTTTTATACATCAGTTTTTTAGATAATCTATTGTTAAATGTTCATTGTTATATATTTTTTTACTATCGTGTTTTTTGTGGTCAGGCAAGTCTATGAGAAACCACAGTGTGTTGCCTCAATAAACGTAAAAGCACTGTGCTCTGCCTCCACGTGGATTGATTCGGGACTTTCCCTTCAATGTAGGAATCTTTCAATTTGTAATCTTTCCGTTTGTCTCACGAGAGTACTGTTTCTGTATGGTTGTGTTGATTTTCATGCAGTCCAAAATGCCAAGAAAAAAGTGTCTAGTGCTATCCGTTTTAAGACAGTATAACACAAATCGGTGCGAACAGGTATTTTCTAATGATTGGAGTGTATTACTTTGCAAAGTGTGCAAAATTAAAGTTGCTGCAGATAAACATTTCAGTGTAAAACATTTGCGAGAAACATTTGCTGGTTCTTAAAAAAGTGAACAAAAGAAAAATGTCTCAATTACTGTTAAAGCAAATTGCTTCCAAATCAAATAGCAAGTCATCTCTATTTTATGAAGAATTATATGAAGTGTTTGTTACTGCAAATATTCAACTAGAAAAACTGAACAATTCTAAACTATGTGATTTCCTTGAACGCCATAGGTCATACTGTTCCAGACGAATCAACATTGCGTAAAAACTATTTAATAAAATGTTATGAAGACACATTATACCATATAAAACAGTGTTAGCTGACATGCGCCGATCGATCACTTTAGATAACTTAAGGATGACCATGGTGGTATATTAAATGCCAACTAAGGTATGTTTAGTTAATTACTTTTCATATTCGTTTAAAGAAATCAGATTGACCTAGTGATAATTATTATTTTACATTAATACTAAGAACAGGTATTGCTTTAGAATAGTTACCCCAATGAATAATAATCATTATTTCTCTTAGATTTGTAATTATTAAGTTAATAAATATTAATTGGTTAATTACTATGAAATTTATAATTTAACTTAACTTGAGGTGGTAATTTTATGTAAAATCTATCTCATTTTCGTAATTGTTTTATCTATAATATTTTGAAGTTATTATGAACTTTACATTGATTTTTTTTTCATATAATCAAAAGTATTTTGTATTGAGTTTAGTTCTGTTACAAGTACAGAAGATTTTTAATGTGGTGAATAAATTGTGCTAAATAATTCTTGGTCCTATTTTATTCAGTTCCTCACCAATCAGTACCAATGTTTTCAAAATGTTGAATTTTTTCCTTTGATAAATTAAAAACTAATTTAAACTAAATTCTTTAACATTATGTAAAATATAAGTAAGTATTATCAAAGTAAAAATCAATTTTATTGACATGTAACAATGTGAGGTAATTGACATCATTACATAGGAACTACAGAAAATTGTGAATGAGTATTTTTTAAAAATAATTTAACAGTATATATTAAAAAAAATATGTTCAGGGCAATTGAACAATCACTACACACTGAATTTTTGTAAGTTAAATGTATACAGTCATTGTAATAAATTAAGTTCATGTATTGTAAATGTATTTATTCTTTAGTAAATCAGTAATTTTGTCTTATAGAATTTAGAAGTTGAGTGAAATATTGACTGAGGTATCTCAATGCAATTCATATCATTATCCAATTCCTAATAAGAATTCATCCAAAAAAAATCCTTTTGCCAATTTCATTACATATTTTTATTCTCAAAATATCCCAAATATGTTGAAAGCCCACCTTGTCTCTAAAGGATGTCTTACTTTGCTCAATTTATTATTTAACCACTCCATATCTAAGTGGACGTTTGTTGTTCTTGTGATGAACTGGACACTAAATTTTATACCTATGTACAAATATATAAATATATATATTCTTTATTTATTTATTCAATTTTTAACTGTATAAAACTATGCAACAAAAGCATTTTCGGTGCTAAAAAAAAGTTTTTGAGTTCTGTAATTGGATAGAAATCATTGCACTACATAAGCGAAATGTTCCTTTCAGAGTACATATGAAAGCAAGCTCTCTCCAGGAAGCCAATACAGAAATGATACAACTGGTAGATTATCTCCACTGAAAAGGAATTGTGTTCAGGAGTCTCCGATGAACAAGTTGAGCACGTGAGGGAGATCATCCAATAAAGCCGCACAGAGCTTCTCATGAAATGTGAATGCCGCACCACATAATGTAGAGTGTGTTGTGAAAACGGTTGTACATGTAACTGTAAAAATTGCATCACAATCTTCAATAAGCAGCAGAGAAAGTTGGTTTTATGGAGCGCACATTTTAGCGGCGATGCAACATTTCACGTTATTGGAAAATGTAATTCTCCTTACTACCAAATTTGAGGAACCGAAAATTTACGCAAAATAGTAGAGTAATAGCTGATCGTTTTTATGTCGCAGGATGAAATATCCGTTTTTTATGACACTAACGATGATACATATATTACTTTGATCTCCTGATCTTTGTTAATTTCATTAATATCATGAGGTTCCTGATAAAGTTTTCGGTATGATGGAGCACGGTCTATATATCACTGTCAGGTCCGCAACTATCTCAGTCGGGTGCTTCCAGAATGTTGGGGAGGACGATCGGGATCTCTTGTCAAAACTTTTCCATAATCTTCAGATTTACCCCATTTGATTTTAAGGTTACATAAAGTACTGTTTACTTCCCTCCTCTACCTTCAATAGAGACAGCCATTCCTGGCATTTTGATCAGAATCTAGTAAGAGTTGTACTACCGCTTCAAACTTCCACATAGACACTCTAATACAGTGACTCACAAAGAAATCTCATTACATCACATGAGCCATCAACGCTGATAATTCTAAAGAATCAATTAATAAATATATGACTTCCTTTTGAGACACACTGTATATATATTGTCACCCATTTCAACTACAGAACCTTAGCCATCTGATTTTTTTCCGACAATATGTAGATATCAATATTATTATGTGGAAACATACCTTTAAACTTTGTTAACAAAGTGGTCCTCTGGACTTTGCTCCAAAAATCAGTTTGAAAGTAGAAACTGCAAGGTTCTGATATCTAGACTAGAATATTTGAAGCACAGCTGAAACATAATCTGTCTATTGTTATCCACTCTCTCCTACAGAGCAAAGGGTGCCAAATATGAAATCTAATTTTTCATATTTTATATAGATGTAGTTCTCGATTGTTCGTCTCTCGACTAAAAATAATGAGATGTAATACAAGTGTTAAGGAAGTTTCAATGCGAGTTCAATGATAGTTCACTTTTAAGAACCATTACATAAGCACTGCATTATTTACTGTCATCATAAAAAAATACATATTACAGTTGTGATGTTATATATAATATATATATATATATATATATATATACTAAGTCGTTAATAACATTCTCATAATTCTAATCTGTGTTTTTTGTGTCCTTTTTACTTTTACTATGACTGTAAAATACAGTAATTATATAATAGAGCTCTTAAATCGTCTGAAGCACATATGCACACACACATAATTTTAATATATATTAATTAAGTTTTCTTGGGTTTTCCGCGTCATGTATTCAAGGTCGGCCTCTGGCCACTGATTCCGACGTTTTGGCATTAATCATTCCTTGATAATGACTGTGGTATCGCGCCGAAACGTCGGAATCAGTGGCCAGAGGCCGACCTTTAATCAGTGACGCGGAAAACCCAAGAAAACATTCTTCATACTTATGTCCGTGAAAATCTACAATATAACGTATATATGTATATACAGAGTGCTCTAACATTCCCCTTACAAACTTCTAGAACTTGTAGAGGGGACTGGGCTGATAATATTTAGAATTGAAAACCTTGTCCGGAAACTTACCGTTTCCGTGTTACAACCGTTTGAAAACAAGCATTGCCTCAACGTACGTCACGCGTCTGATTAAGTAATAGCTTTGCGATTCGTCCGCCTGCTGACTTACATGATGAGGGGTCCTTACGTCGGATCACGTGATGTCAATTTACGTTTATGCTACCTCTCGGAGCTGGTTCGAGCCTCATTCACGTGTCTTTCAGTGTTAGAGCAACATGGTCAAGTAAACGTTTTCTGAATATATTGAGTGTGTTGTTGTATACTGTGCCATTGAACGTACGTCAAAACATGTGGTTTCAGCATGACGGCGCACCCCCTCACTTTTCACTCCATGTTCGGGATCATCTGGATCGACGATTCGAACAAAGATGGATAGGCGATGTAGTCTAATTGCATGGCCTCCACGATCACCGGATTTGACTCCATTGGACTTTTTCCCCTGGGGTCGTATGCAGACTTTTGTGAAAAATGATTCAGTTTCTATTTTGTTTCTTTGGTTATTAATGAGTTGTTATGGAATGGATCCCAATGAAAAGGAGGGAGGAAGACCGAAGATAACTTGGATAGAAGGGGTACAAGCGGCTATGAATATTACAGGATTGAAGGAAGATCAATGGATGGACAGAGAGAAATGGCGTTTGGTTTGCGGAAGACGGCGGCAGCTGCCATGATACCGGATGATGATGATAAGTGAGTTTAATTGTAAAACAAGTGATGTACTGTGTCACGCCTGATAATAAATTAATTGTAAAAGTGGTCCCGTTAAAAAACATGTTTTCAAACGGCTGTAGTACGGAAACGGTAAGTTTTGGGACTTGGTTTCCAATTCTAAATATTTTCAAGTCAGTCCTCTCTACAAGTCCTAGAAGTTTGTAAGGGGAATTTTAGGGCTTCCTGTATATTAAAAATACAAGTAATAGAGAGGGCTCCTTGTTTATTAAAAATACAAGTAATAGAGAGGGCTCTCTGTATATTAAAAGTACAAGTAATAGCGAGGGCTCCCTGTAATTAAAAATACAAGTAATAGAGAAAATATGAAATAACATTTGACATAAAATCATATAAACAATGTGGGTGCTCTAATTAATGGAGTGAGGCGTAACTTCATAACGTAGAAAATAAATATCTCACTGATTATTCCGCTAAAAAAACTCAAGTCAGTAAACAATCTGGGATGCAGATTTGCCAAATTCAGTCAATAAAATCAAGACAAAAATCGTACCCAAATTGATACCAACACATGTTTCGCTCCGAAACTGAACATCATCAGGTTTAACACATCAAGCGCAAGAATACAGTTAAAAGCAGACCACAATGACTACCTTATTTACTGACATCTAAACGTGACGTCATGTGATCACAGCCACTGATGTCGAAACACCGGTAAAAATATTAATTAATTAATGCAAAATGTGTTCGATCATTGAATAGTAGCCTATAAATTTATTGTTTTTATGTTTTAAAGTTTGGACACACGTCTTGGGACGATTGTAACGCGGTGAGACCGGCCGATATAAGGAACACGTTGCCGCGGTCACATTTTGTGAGCATTTACGTGACTCAAGCACTCTTTACGCGCCAATATTTAATAGTTATAGTGTTTAGAATGTGTGTGACAAAGGTTCCAGTATGTTTGTTTTGGAGCAACTTGAAATTTTAAAACATAAAAATAATAGACATGTACCATTCTGTGAGTAAACAAATTTTCTTTATAAGTCCTTTAATATGCATTTTTACCAGTGGCTCGTCATCTGTAGGTAACGTCAAACGACGTTACCCTAGACGTCAGCTTCAGATGTTAGTGAATAAAATAGAGCTTGTGGTTTGCTTTTCATTTGTGTTCTTGCCCTGATGACGCTCACAAGGAAACAATCAACCGTTATATGCCGAAACCTACCTTGAAATTTCTCCCAGAAAAGCATTGCAATGTACGAAGACCGTGTCCTAAAAAAATAATAAATCTGCCGTTTTTAACTGCTAGACACTAAAATCCAGCGCCAAAGCTGTCATTTAAACTACGGGGAAGTAATACAGCTCCTGAATTTGTTAAAATGGGCAATCTACCTGTACTCCGCGTCCCGCCACACTACACCGCTTAACTCATGCAGGATGTTCATCTTCTTCGTACAGTGGGTTGCCATAACTGAATTCTGGTTTCGATTCCTGTGCCTTGCTGTTAAAAACGGCAGATTATTTTTTTGACACAGCCTTGTTACATCAAAACGCTTCCGAGAGAAATTTCAAGATAGGTTTAGACATGCAGTGGTTGACAATTTTCTTGCCAGTTTAAGAGCGAAATACGTGTCGGTATAAATTAGGGTACATTTTTGTCTTGATTTTACTGTATTTGTGATTTTAATTGGGTAAATCTGCATCCCAAATTGTTTACCGAATTTTTTGCGGAATTATCTCTAAAGTATATTGTTTTATTTTCATTTTAATATGGATCCTGCAATAATATACCTATGAGCTATAAGGAAACAAGTTTCCAATTTGACCGGCCACTTTATCTAACTCTGCATCACAGTTTCCAATGTTCTGCAGCATTCGAAAACTCAAGATACATTTGATAATGTCAACTAAATACTACTACAATCATTAATTTCTGATACTTTACGCCTGGAAGGTAGGCACCAACAAGAATCTGGATTAATATAAAATTATGGAATATTCACCTGAAAGGTCCCTCTCCTCGACTTAATTAATTATTTAACTGTAGCGCTTTCGGGACTTGTCCCATCATCGGCAGGATTCAAAACTGGTGTTTCACAGTGAATTAATTGTTGAATCTGGATGTCTAACAAGATGCCGATAACTAGGCGTACACCTAAACAGAACCACATCCTCCCTCAAAATAGTCGCCTTTGGCAGTTATGCACGTTTGCCAACGGTGGTATAGCTACTGGAAGCACCACTGAAAGATGTTGGCAGGAAGGCAGTAATGACCTCTTCGGAAGAACGAAATCTATGACCATGTAGGAATGTTTTCATGCGAAGAAAGAGAAAAAAAAAATATTTGGTGCGAGATCAGGTGAGCACGGAGGGTCTGGAAAAACTGTCACCTGTTGCCTTGCAAGTTCCTCTTGGACAAGGACAGAACCATGTAGGGGGCGTTGTCGTGTAGCAACAGCCAATTCTTTGTACGCCAAATCTCATCGCTTACGGTGAATTGAATCGCCTAAACGGCCAAGAATCTCTTTGTAGTGGTTTTTGTTTACAGTTGCACCTTCATGTGAATAATTCCATTTGAATAAAAAAACAGTTCAAACATCACCTTGGCTTTTGACCTGTCTTGTCGCGGTTTTTTCTGTCGTGGTGATAATGGCGTTTTACAGATGGCGGATTGTCGTTTCAGTTGCGGATCGTAAAGGAAACACCATGATTCGTCTCCAGTTTTTATCCGGTTGAGAAACATCGGATCATCGTCAGCACTACTGATGATGTCACCACAAATCGTCATGTGATCAGGTTGGTCTTGCGACAGGATTCCTGGCACACTGTGCTGGGTAACACGAGACATGTTCAGATCATCAGACAGAATTTGTAACAAGTACCATGGCTGAACCTTACCACTACTGCCAGATCGTCTACTGATTGGGAGCGGTTAGCACGCACCTACCTTATAACTTATTCGATCTTGCGTTTAGTTCGAATTGTTTGTGGCCGACCAGTACGCACATCATCTTCCAAACTGTCTCTTCCCTGCAAATAAACGTCGGTGCCACCTAAACACAACACTTTGACTCAATGCGTACTCACCGTAAACGTGCTGCATTGCTTCGGCAGTGGTCTTGCCTAATTTCTGACAACTTGATGTTTGTCCATTGCTCAAATTGTGACATCTCGAGTTCCGACGTGCGCATTCAAATCACCGACATAACAAATGACCCATAGTTCTGCTTGCAGTGCATGCACTCAACTATCTCTTTTGCTGGGACGAGAGATTAACTGACAAGGTACCATACCACGGCGCCACCTATGCGCTATAGTGTACCACAGCACCACTATGCCCTCAGTGTCAAAACTTAATGACTGTACCACGTATAACCACTCCAAACGAATCCTATTCTTAGATATCCAAATAAAACAATAATAAAATATTTGTGTAAGTTCCGGTACCAATAAATAAATTAACCCCTCTGCTCTGCTGGATTTTACTTTACGTATATTCTGCTCGATCAATGTAATCCAACTTATCAAAATGTTGTATGAACTGACAAAGTCATATTTTCTCAACACTTGTATTGAGTACAGTATATTTTTATTTTCGTTTTTGTTTTTCTTCATATTTTTATATCATTGTAGATTTAAATTATTTTAAATTTACTAGTAATGTTATATTCTGCAATTGTATCTTGTATATGCTTATTAAACCTAATAATTACAAATAAATATATTTTTTCTCTATTCCCCAGGTTGTCATTTCGACATTTCTGGTGCTTTCTCCAGGCATGGCGAACTTGTAACCCATTTCTAAGGTTGGGACGCCAGGAAGGCGGGGTTACGCTGCCTCGATGATATGAGAGTTGATGATGATGGTAGTGATGCGCCAGGAGAGGCCTTAAACTAAACTTAATTTAATTAGACGAATATGATATTGATGATAATTATGGCCAAATGGTGTTCGGGGACCGTTTGGGCCTTAAAGTTTCCTGACATTTATCTTATAGATGAGGAAAAACCCCGAAAAAACCTCACCCAGGAAACCTGTCACGACCGGGAATCGAACCCGGGCTCGCTGGGTGACAAGGCAGCATGCTACCTCGAGACCACAGCGGTGGACTAATTAATATATATATATATATATATATATATATATATATATATATATATTTATTTATAAGGTCTTGAAAAATGATGAATTGAATTACTTCACCACAGTAACAAGCTTCTGTATTACATTACCAACATTTTATAACTAACATATCTATGAACAAGAAAACTTTCTTTTTAGTAACCTACATGGAAACAGCTGCTTTTTGTTTTAATTGTTGTCTAGAAAATTGGACTTTCTTGTATGCGTAGTTACAGCAAACATGAATTTTGCAGTATGCATACCGCAAAGTTCTCATGGCGATACAATCAATAGTTTTTTTAGCTTGCAATATTGTTTATTACACAACATCAGCCCTTTCACATAAACTCAGACATTACTTCGAAATTGTTAAAATTAATCACGCAGTTAAGAGCATTCTAAATGTTATGCAACTAGTCCCATATAGAACAAACATACGTTTTCATTAAAATCTTCCCATACGATGTTATAATTTTCTTTTCCAATCCAAAAAGATTGGCGTTTCTTTAAGTATCTATCTCTAGGATTATCTGGAAGTAAACGCAACTCATCTTCTTTGACTTTTTTAGAATGCCTCTAAATTTCCATACATTTTAAATTTACTATTAATCATAAAAATAGTTATTGTTTTATTAAACAAGAACATCGCCTTAGATACGAAACTCATGATGTCACCAAGCACCAATACTACAGCCATCTCAACTAGTACTAACTACTCAAGTATAGTGGGCCATGAACAATGCTCACAAAATAAACTCGAGAAACTATTTCGTATTAAAAGCTATTTTTACATTAATTTTCCATACAGATCAACTAAAAAGTACTGTATGTAACTACCAGTGGACGTGCTACGCGTCCACGAAACTGTCACCTACACTACTAGTTACACGAATAATTATTTCGTAACATAAGAAAACTCACTGTTGTAGCCTTAACCTGCATGAGTTGCAGAACGCCGGGACTTGAGCTGGATCGAAATCCCTATGGGGAAATTTTCCCTCCCAGCATCATGAGTTTTTAGGGTAGCTATATTAAATTACGTCCATCGCTGTGGTCTCGAGGTAGCGTGCTGCCTTGACACGCAGCGGGCTCGGGTTCGATCCCCGCTCGGGACAGTTTTTCTGGGTGAGGTTTTTATCGAGGTTTTTCCTCACCTGTAAGACAAATGTCAGGAAAACTTTAAGGCCCAAATGGTCCCCGAAATCATATGGTCATCATCATCATCATCATCATCATCCTTCACCGGTGTGAAAAGCAACGGGAAGCTACCACACGTACAACTCCCTAGTAAAGCTGCAAAGCATAGCATCAATGATGCTATGATTTCAGTGAAAGACCTGCTCTCGGGCAGAATAACTATGGATGGATAGATATTAAATTAAGGTTTGAGGTTGAGAAAACTATGTATAACGGCTTGTGGAACCGACATGTCGGTCACGTCCTAACTAGCTACACGATCGTCCACCTCTGTGTATGCGAGGCCAACAGCCGGCTGATAGACCTGTCGCGCCATATAGAGAGCAACATCTCTCTGCGACATGTTCCACTTAACTCTTAAGTGCCCGAATTCATTTTTTGTTGATTTGTTTTGTCATTTCTTGATTTACGTACTAGTGTATCCACAAAGTAGCCAATAAATAATATTAAATTAGGTTGTGTTTATTGGTTGTGTAAAAATGACCGTGACACATATGTAACGCTAGGCACAGATGGGAGCAAAAATTAATAACATTAAACACGCCATTCATTCACATAATTAACATTAGGAAATAAATTATTTCAATCATTTATTGGGTGTGGTACACGGAAAAGCAATCCATACATAATCCCACATCACGTTTAGGACATTACTTTACCAAAATTTTGTCTATATCAATGGTCCAGGCAGCTGATTTACCCTATTGTATGTCATAGTCAACAAGATATCCTTTAGGAATGTTTAAACACCAGACTTTATATCCGAATTGGATGGGTTTTCCTATTATACACTGATTCAACCCGTATCTTCCAAATTATTTGATGATGCTGTCATCGTACGATATATTTTTTCAGGCACAAAGAAAACACAAACTTACACTCGAGTCTATTTATAAGCGGTCTAATTTTCCATAAGTGTCTTTGTTTTAAGGATTGAGGTCATCATTATTAGAAAAATGTATGGATTTCAATACCTGTTCAAACATATTCCTTCTCTTTGCATTGTGTCATCATTATTCTCCCAATACATTCTGTTAGAAGGTAATTGATTGCACCCATTAAGAATGAGAAGCATCTAATTCCAGCTGCTGATGTGATAGGGTGAGGACAAGTATTGTTCAATGCGTATCTAATACATTCTTCTATTATGAAGTCAGTAAGTTCGTGAGTGAGGATGAGTTCTAAAGCTTCATTTCGATATTTTTCCTCATGTGAAGGTAAATTACTAGCGTCAAAATCTCTATTGGTATTTTGAAAATCACCGTTCACCCAATGTACATTTTTGTGTACCGTGTATACGATACTGGAGGAACTCGTGTTTCTGGTGCACCTAGCAGGGAGGTTGCTTCATTTTGAGCTGGTTCAGGTAGTATTTCTCTTCCATCGGTAGTTCGTTCTTCAACCTAACCAAGGAGATGTTTTCCTCTTAGATTATTAGGAGTCCTAACTGCGTCTTCATCAGTTAATACATTAGAATCAGGGGAGGCAATAAAAATATCTTATACTTTATCATTTTTCCCCGCCAAATAAAGTGTTTAGAGCTTCCTTGACTGCAAATGTTGATGCTAGGATCTGAGCAAATTCCATAAAAATAAACAAAGATTCTAAATTCTACTGCCACAACATTATTTTAAAAGAAAAAAATAACATTTTATAGAATATACTGGCAACATAGACTGGCGTTTGATATAGAAATCTGCTTACATTACTGCCTAGCGTAACATTTTTATTACAGCAAACTTCAACACCACCCTGTGCCAACTCTAAGTATTCATAATAACTAAATGTACCAGAACTGTTAATATTATTATATTTTCAATACTTCTGTACATAATTAACTTCATTATTTAATATATTATTTCATTTATACTTACTCTTCTTCTATGGTGTAGTATAAATTATGCAATCCGAAAATTAGTCATAAATATGCACTGTTTCACATTACAATGAAAACAAACACCTGACTGAAAGGTCAGACTTCCTGGATCGCAACAATGTGTAATTTGTATAAACATACTGCCAACAATGAGATAGAGGTATTATTGTTTAAAGATGCAGGTGTTACATTTATGTAACGCTGGGCACTAATGCGTTAACATTTATAATGTGCACGTGTTAGATTTCTTCATGTTGCGGACTCAGATACTGTAATCACGTTTACAGATCTTTAAAGGTCTGGATAGATCTTAGAGCTTGTTCTATTTCCTCGGAGCTGTAGATTCCTTTTTTCATGTTCTAAGAATCATCATCTTGTCAATTTATTCCCACTCGAATTCACACAAGCTGACAAGATGTTCGCGTTGTAAGCAGATACACGGAGCAAGTTGTAGGTAATTATCACTGGCCGCATCTTTGTTTTTCGTTTGCGCGTTTTTGCTTGTTTACACCCCATTTGGCTGCATTGTAATCTAAAATCATCTGAATTTACTCATTTGCAGAATATATTTATTTTTCAATGGAGCGAAATTTGCAACAATTGTGTCATTCACGAATAAAATATTAATCATATGGAGCGGATTATTTTGTGTAGAGTCCATAACGTCGTTTGTCCCAAATTGTAAGAAGTAGCTTTCATATCCTGGTGCATGACATTCCCTCCCTCTATCAATTTCAATCTTAGCTTCAGTTGCCAAATAAAAGCCATTAATTTTTTTTTCTAAATTGGTGCAACTGAGAAATCTATTATAAAGTAGGACACGGTATGTACAAAAAAATTGAATTTAATAGGATTTTACATTGTGTCATATTGTCTCCAACTTTCTGTATGCAACAATTACAATTTGATATTAATCGTCATCTTCATCATCGTTCACGTGTTAGGTCTTTGCCTATTCCGATCTCACATCTATTCAGCCCACCGCTTTATTGATCTTCCTACCGATCTTCGTCCTTCATTGCCATCTTCCGTATCCTATCCTCTGCCATTCTTTGCAGATGTTCTATCCAATTGTTACTGTGTTTTTCTATTCGTTGAAGAAGTGGTTGTACTTTAAGTTCCTCTCTAATATTCTCATTTCTAAACTGTTCTTATCTTGTACAACCTTTCACAGCCCGTCGGAATCTCATTTCCTTTTCTTTCGGGACCCAGGCCTCCCACTGGTAGCGCCAGTGGCGATGTATGGAGATTGGGGGTTGTGCGTCGGCATGGAAATCCACCACGTAAAACGAGCTTACTCAAAAGTCTCACACGATTAAGCCGGACGGAATTATAAGACGATGACTCAGATTACGGAATTTGAGATTTTATACTTGAAAATTAATCGCAATCAGATATTGCATTGTTGGATAATGTCACCAAGGTTCACAACCTTATTATTTCAGAGTACGCTAAGAAAATAATATACTCCGGATCGTATGGACGCGAATAGAACATCGGAGTCAATGTCCAGTTTTGTAATGTAAAATCGAATATTTGTTACTAAGCAATAAGAAACGGAGAGTGTATATGTAAAAACTATTATAAGTAGATAGGGATACGGCAAGAAAATATTTTTTTATCGGTGACCGTCAGAATACATTTAATTTTATGTATGATATTCATGATCTACCAAACGTGTGTGAATTCTAGTGCACATTATGTTCATCCGGTTCCGGGCTGGGCGGATGATGTGGTCTATTTTATTTTTATACACCACTTCGACCACTTTACGTACATGGCGTATTCTTACATTGTATACAGTGAGGAGTACGTTTATGTAGTGTACATTGTTTTGTATTAGGGATGATAATGAAGGTAAGGCAGAAGTTGAATCCTGGTGCCGGCTGGTAGCCTACACGTATCGAAAAGCACCAACTGGGCCACCAATCAGATTCGTCCATAGGATGGTCCCATCCTACGGACGAATCACTATCAACAATACTATATGCCTTCTTAACCTATATACTGTGGAGAGGTTTCCAATTTAATACAGGAATCTGGTGCACAATCTAGTGATTTAACATTGTACACCGTCACTTCTGGTCCCGAGTTCGAAATGTTTTCAATTAAATTAATTAAACTATTAAAATTTTAAACTTCGCCAGGAATGGAATCCAGTGACCTACCAAACATTATGGGATTGTTTTATTTGATACTTGTTTTATACTATAGTGCCACACCTGTAATTATTTTCATATATTTACAATTTCTCTGTCAAGCATCTTGAATAATTAGAATTATTTGTCCCGATGTAGCCGTTGCCTTGCGGCGGAATTCTCTTTATAAAGTGTATTGATAAAGTAAATACTACATCTTCTGTTGTTCTGTTACTTAATACAATAATAACTAACTACATGTTACATGATCTTCATGGGAAACCAGATAAAACAACATCAGTTAAGTTTCGTTAGAATGCTATGGGCACGACATGCCCTGCGAATGAGGAATGAAAGAAAGGCATGCAAAAACGCCTAGTAGGTACGCCGAGATTGAGGCAGGAGAAGGGCATTTACCATAATAGTAGAAAGAAGTAAATTGTACATAGAATTACTGAAATAAATGTCTCTAAATAGGTATATATGGACAGCTTATCTCCTCGTGTCCATGAACCTATCAGTTCGATAGTGTCAGTGAGTTATGCCGAATTCAAGTGAGCGTTTAAATAGAAGTCTGAACAAATGTGTCTAAGAGTTATGAGGTAATATCATTCATTTTCAAGAGATGGTAAACTTTTCCTCTGGAACGTGTGTTTAAAATTGTGGACCAAGAAAATACATAATTGGGGACCGTTTTTTCAAAACTTGCTAACTGCAAAATTGAGATTTTGATGAATTCATAAACATAAAACATGCCTCTACATGATGTTAAAGGCATTTTAACAAAATCTGATATTGCCTTCACAGCAATGTGTCAAAATGTGAGCTTTTTTCAAAACCTGCTTACTGCTAAGAGAGAGTTATGGCAAAACTTGTTTATTGCTTTTTAACCCTAGCAATACCAACGGAGGGGGGGTATTTTATGCCCACCTTCTGTCATTTTAATTATTATGTCTTCTAATTTTTTCACTAGAAGCATGAATTGTCAATCATTGTCTCTAGTATCGAAATACGTAATTGTTTGTAAGTTTTCATTGTTGGTTATTTTATGAAACAATAATCTGTTATTGTGGTCATAAAGTACTCCCTCCCCCATTTGTAGTGCTTGTGATGCATAACATGTCTTGAATTTCTTTCCTTAGCTTCTTCAATAATGGTTTGATATCCCTAATTAAGTTTTTACCAAAATGTTGTTGGCTAATATAATTTATTCCTTCATTATTGATTGATCTGACAGTTTGTTCTCTTATAACAATTCTCTTTTTCTTTTCTTTTTTTACTTATTCAGTAACCAGTCTATCTTTTGCGAAGTTATAGTAATTCACACATGTGAGTAACAAAATTATTTCAAAATGCCTCGACATCCTTTGACTGACAAAGATATTATGGATATATTTGATAATGAATTAGTTTCAGGCTTTGAATTTGATGTTAGTGATGAAACAGAAGATGAAAATATTGTGCGTGAGCAAGTTGACAAAGCAATTTTATTGTTTTCTGACAATGATGATGAGGATAATAATAATAGTGTAATTGAAGATAATGTCAGTGCCAGACACATTACAGCTAGTGGAAGAATTTTCACATCAAAGCCACCTTGGCCTACAAGACGTATAGCACAAAATGTAAAAGAATGGGAAGGAATAAGCAATGAAAGAAAAGTGTACACCATTAGAGAATCAATTGAAAAATTCTTTACACTATCATAAAACACACCAATGAAGAATCAGCAAGAATAAATATACCAGCGAAAATATATGTTTATAGCTTATATAGAGCTTCTTATCTATATGGGACTAGAAGGTGACAGACACACATGTATTTGAGATCTCTGTGCTAATATTACTGACAGATTCATATGAGTAGGACCGGGATTCTGGAACTAACTAAAATTATTAGATTTGATGATAGAGAAATCCAAAATGAACGCTGGGAACAAGATAAGTTTGTAGCAATAAGACAGGTAGACCTATTTCAAAAAATGAACGAAACTTTGCCAACATGTTTTTCTGCTGGGATTCTTACTGTAGTTGATTAAATGCTATCATTATTCCGTGGAAGGTGTCCATTCAAAGTGCAGGTGTAAGAAAGAATAATATAAAAAATGTAATAAAACAGTAATAATTTGTGGCAATTGTCACAGGTATGCTTGTGGGAGGTAATAGCAAGAAAACAGTGATTTCTTCAAAGTATGAACAGAGTTCTGAGGAGAGAACCACCATCAATGATTAGATTTGGGTATTGTCCTGAAATTATTGTTTCTACAAGTATAGTAATGAATTTGCACAAATTTTCTGCTTACAGTAAGACACAGACTACTATATCTGCCTAAATATGTAATGTGATTAATGAAATCAAAATGTAAAACTAAGTTAAATATTACACACACATACATACATATATATATATATATATATATATATATATATATATAATGTAGCATATATATGACATTCTATAGCATTTATTTTAAAACAAGTATGTTAAAATAGTTTCAAAAAATTACTCACTTATATTGTTTAAAGTGGTGGTCATAAAGTCCCCCCCCCCGTTGGTAGTGTAAGTTCCATAATATGGCTTGGTATTGCTAGGGTTAAATAATTTTGTCTCTATTCTAATTGGTAATATTTTGTAATTCAACAATGAATGTGTTAAACACCTGCAATAATGACTTTCAATGTGTTTTTGCACCAACGGGAATATTTTATTGCCATCAGTCTTTGATGTATTTAGCTCCAATTTTGTTCATTGTCAAATATTGCATAACGAATGAAGAATATTCCACAGTTATAATACCAGTTGAGAGAGGAAGGAAAAGAAGAAGAGAAAGCTGATCGAGAGTAATAAAGAGAAAGAAATACTTTTTTACTCATATCTTTAGAATTTGTGCTTCAAGGTTGAGATTATTGACATGAAACAAAAGGGGAAGAAAGGAGTGGCAGGTATGTGGACACAGAGTGACATATTCCAAGAATTAATACTAATTCTGATAACTTTAAATCATGTGGAGTTGAAAAATACCCTGCACCACCACTCCTGGGTTCATCCGCCAGTGCACGAGTAAGAAAAAGTTTCATGGATAGTCGGATTGGGTATGAGGGACCCATGGTTTTGTTTTATTGAAATAAATAGCTCATGTTTCTAATTTTATATATTTTTTTATATTATAAGGTAGGTTAAAATAATATATTAATAATCATCATAATTTTGACCAGTATTACTGTTTGGAAATCAGTTTTCATGGAAATATAACAAACTTCAGAGATACAAAGATACATTTTGTGTCTTTATCCCTGCCAAGAAAATAATTATCTCTATTTGTTTCGGGAACAGGCACATTTTCTTCTAAATCATCATCTTCTGAGTCTGTATTGTGTTCACTTTGAATAACATAATCTTGATCTGCATCAGAATCACAATCATCTGATATATCATCCTCCAATAAAGGTTCTTCTATAATTGATAATACCTGGTTCAAGTGGCATGGATTATGAAGGTGATACAATTCCTTTCTTCTGGACCTACAAAAATAAATAAACAAGTGAATAAATAACTATATATATATGTATATGAAAAAGAGCAATAATTCAAATAAATACATTTGTAAAAGACAATGAGAAATAATTCATTTTTATATGTTCAAGCAACAAAACTATAACTTATAAAACTTGTATGAACTTTATAGTCTGTTATAAATGTTATTAAATTTATGTATGTTTGTAATTTTCTCATGCAGTTACATAATATCTTATAATTTGTAAGAATTATATATAGTTATAGCAAAGAACGAAAAAATTAAACTTGCACAAATTACTTACATGATGGTACGGGTTGGGTATTACAGACCCAAAGCCCCTGTAGAAAATAAATGGACGCAGCTAATCTTTTCCAAGTCTGCACAACTACTGAACATGTTCAGACAGGAAGGTAGCATAAGACACAAATTGACAGCTCACCCCATCTCTGAGAAAATTAAGAAAATATTTCTGACCGGGTCTCTCACACCCAACCCGTGCACTCACGGATTAACAGAGGTATTCAGAGAAGGATTGGTGTAGAGCTATGTGACTTGCATTGATTCAAGTCTCCATGGGGAAGAAATTTTCTCATGGAATTTCGGAGAGTATGGGACTGGTGCCCTCCCAGCATCATGATGTATTTGGGTAGCTACATTAAATAGCGGCTCCACATTGAGAAAACCAGCTATAACAGCTGGGGACCCCACATACTGATCATATGTCACTGCTACTCTGACTGTATAATTGTCTACCTCTGTGATTAACGCATGTGGACATGAAGCCAGCAGCCGTCTGGTAGGCCAAGGGCTTTACAGGCCGGTTGCACCAAGGGAAATATGAAGAATGTTATGAAATTAATGTTCAGTTGGGTATTAATTATTATAAGTAATCTACAAGAACATATGCCTTCAAATAGGTTGATGAGTTTCTAAAGCCAGTTCCGTCATGAAGAGTTTCTTATACCATTATGAACACCAACTTAGATCTCTTCAACTACAACAGCTGGATTCTTCTCTTAAAGATTATTTTTGAACATGGATGTAGCTCTATAAATACTTTCAATACTTTAAGTGGTTAAATTTAAATGTGTTTTCAACATGTCGGTATTCACTCTTCTGCCACTAATTAGGGATTCACTTGTTATACTCTAAGGTATGTTTGGTTTGTTAATGGACTCTGCCCCACAAATTTTGAATTGTAGTCATGTGACACTGCTGTGCTATGAGACAAGCTACCCGGTGCTTTAAAAAATTATGGCAACCACAAACGCTGCACAATGAAAGAGTCAACTTTGCTATATTTCACTATAATAATGCGTTAATGCACACTCCTTTCACAAGATATTGAACTATTTTTTCATTAGGCTATGTATCAGTAATGTTTGCATTATAGACTGAATAATATATTAACTACTGTACAATACCTGTATCAAAATCCAAAAATGGAGTACATAAGTATTAATTTATCTTTGCTATGATACCTACTCGTTTTCATTAAAATTTTACTTCTGCAATCATTTGTTTTAGAATGATACCCAATGTCATGCATATTTTGCAAATACCACCGACTAAATGCAAGTTGCTCAAGACTTTTCTCCAAGGTGTAAAGAATGTACTTTAAAAGGTTTTATACCTTCCTCATACTATCTTAACAATCACTTCATGCTTTGCTATTAAACTTATCAATAATAATTACCTTTCAGTTTTCACAAGGGCTTTCCAAGACTCCATTTCTCATGTAAAATCATTATTACTATATTCCTACATAATTCACTAGCTGTTGTTGTTCTTTACTGCATGTTGGCAAAGGAAATTTTAATATTTGGATTCACTTTTAAAATACTCATGGATAAGAAATATTTATTTTGTGTTCATATGCTTACTTATATCTTCTAGTAAACAAAACAAAAACATCACTGAAATTAGCTGATTGATTCTGCCACATGTTAACTATATAACAACCTATAAAGAAACAATGTAACTAAACACTCTTGACTTTGTAATTTATAGCAGCAAAGTGTTCTAACAATTGAGAGAGACTGAACAATGTTTAAAGAAGTTATGTAACTTGTATCTCTCTTTGATGATCCTATGGGGTTAGCAACTGCTCCCCACTATTCCCTCGATGGGGAAATGTCAAAATTTTGGTGGCCAAACTCTCTATAATCAATTTACTGTTTCTCCATTTGTACAATCCATCTCTTTATCTTGTTGAAAACTTTTATTAAGGAATCTCTCTCATTAATTGAAAGAAAACTTTCTTGGGTATTCTTTACACCTAATTCTTTACTATCCCTTGAGATTGCTGTACTCTATTAAACAGGTAACAATACCTTAGGTAATTGGTTTGATCCTCTTCAATGAGTCCAACATTTTCATAATCCATTAATGAATATCCTGGCTTAATGTACTTGTGAGCTAAACACTTGATTAAGACTTTCTGTATATAATGTACATGTAATAGTTGACAATATTACTGTTCATTTTGTTCACCACAGGAGACACTGAAAGTTATACAATCCATCAATTAGGACATAAATATATAATGAAGCAAACATTGTGATAATATTTACTGTGCAGTGTATTAAATCATTTTAAAAGGTGAAAAAAATTATATTTACCAGAGTCACAAGTGCTTCTGTATTTATTTGTTGTATCCAGTAATCTGAAAAAATGTCTGTTCCTTGCAGGCAGATATCTTGCTAACTTCAAGCTATAAACTGACTTTTTTTTACAGTAATTCAGATATTGCCATCATACAGCATCATTAAACAATTGAATTATGTGATCGGGGTGTGTTTTACAATAACTTTTATAAATATTTACATTGTTCGGAATTAATTGAATTTCTTCAAAAAATATAATTTAGTCTAGTATACGTCTAAGCCATTTAATTTGAAAATATGTTGTCACATATGATACTTATTGTAAATAATTATTTTGTACTTTGCTTAAAATGTTATTTGGATTATAATGGTGCCATGGTCAATAAGGGTGATTCAGAAAGCAAGTTCTCATCTCTTTCTTCAAGCAAATGAGTGACGGTATCATTAGACATCCTTGTTCCACTGTATTATTGGGTTCAATATGTTCCTGGCGGTATAATGTGTGGTTGCATTTGTCCTTTTCTCTCATTAACCCCAGCCATACCAAGGTATTTTATGTAACTTATACTACCAATGTGGGGATATTTTGTGACCCGTACATACTTATTTAATTATGAATTATTTGTTTTAATTTGAAGGGTGAAAATACATATAAAATAGTAAGCTGAAATGTACTTTTACATATACAACAAAACCTTCAATTTAACTCTTGCAGAGATGAAAACTTTAATTTTATATTTCACTTCAGTCACTTAAATTTAACACTTACAGTGCTCAAAACTGCGATGTATCACTATCAAGATACTCGTCCTCATATTTACAACAGATTACTGTTTCCTTGCTGTGTTTATCACAAGTATATCCTTTAAAATTGTTGCAGTATATTATCATCTTGCTCACTTTGTTGTACTTTTCTGCTTTTGATCGAGGTTCACTGGTACATAAATGGTAACAACCCTTAACACTATGACCTTCTATTGAGTCAAATGTTTGCTTGATTTTACAGTTGATAATTCCTTCGATGATCAAAATTACAGATTTCTGCAGCCCTAAAACATTTCATGCTCGTTCTTCAATACAAGGTCTTAAGAACTGTAGTCCCAATTCTCCAAGATATAGCTATCACTGATTCACTTTCTTTTTTGTTCTATCAGGGAAATTTAGCAGAAATGTGGTGTAACCACGTAGAGCTGATATATCCATGAATGTGTGAAAATAGAGAGAGGCCATGTTCTGGTACCACTCTTAGTTGAATATTTCCATACCAGTTTATCCACTGATGACCCAACAATAACATTATAGGAATAAAGTAGCTGATAGAAACATCACACCATACAACAATACCACTTAGAATTAAGCAAAAAGTGAATAATAAATATAATATATCTACTGCACATCCATTGTCAATGACTTGAGTTAAGAAATAGAACAGACATCAGACCACACAGGATTAATGAGATGTAATTAAAAATAATATGTATGTCCACTGATTCTTGTTTAGTTGGTCTTCCGGGCTAAATGGCCCTGGTTCAATTTTGTTGAAACTCGATGTTCCATCTGCTGCAGTAGTAAATGAAACGTCAAGTTTGAACAAAACTGGACAATGGCTATTTAGTTCAGAAGACCAACTAAACAAGAATCCTTTGTTGATAAGGTAGGAACTAGAAATAAAACAAATGAAAAATTGTAGACATTAAAATCACAACAAACCACCAGATTAAATAGGCAAAACTGAAAAGGAAATAATAAATAAGTCCATTGTTGAAGTAGTAACAATGTTGTAACCCAAAGCATAACTCATCATCGTTCTGGCAGATTTCACTAAGTCCAATATTGTTGTTTAGAGATACAGTGATATTAAAATTTGATCACGCATCAGAAGTCTGTTATATCAGAAAATATTAAGTGTCTATAAATTAAAAAAGACAGGGATAGCACTTAGTGGCTTTTGCCAGATTGTGAAGAATCATTTTTGTAATATAGTAGTGTACATATCTCAAAACAGCCAATTTTGGACTTAGTGACTTCTGCTTGAATGCTGACGAACTGTAGTGTTCCACGAGTCCCAAATCACACTTGAAATTAGGTGATAGACCTATGCACGAGACAAATTATTTGGTCAGATGAATTTCTAATGTACTCATCTTGACATATTTAGTTCTTGCGGAATACTTTCACTGGAAATATTTGGGGGATAACAGAATTAGGCATAAGAGTGCATAATAGACAACAAATAACATTTTCATATATTTGAAAGGTCATTTACATATATAAAATTAAATTGCGGAGGAGGTGGACATAAAATAATCCATGTTGGTAGTTCTACCTTCAAGACGAGTGTTTAAAAAACCAGAATTAAAATTAGGTCCTGCTAAGTGTGAAGTATGTGGAATGGGAGAGAATTTCTAGACAGATGCTCTAACATCAAGGACGAAGAACAATGTGGCCGACCATTTCTTTGTGAATGATGAACTTCTTGCAACAGAATCACTGTTCCGCAATTTGAAATGGATAAGGAGCTCAAGGACAGCATCAATGGTAGGCTACAGTCACAGTTGGCAGAATTTTACACGGAGCGAATTTCGAAGCTTGTGAAGCATTTTGACTGTTTGAATGTAAATAGAAATTATTTTGAAAAGTACTTTTCACTGGTATGTAAGGAATGTTCCCACATTTAGAGTGTTTTCTAAAAAAACTCAGAATTTACATTCCGCATCACCCTCATAAATACACAATGCATGCAAGAAGAATGAGTTGAGACAAATATTCATGCACTTTGGAATCCAGTGCATTGACACCACCAATATATTTCAACCAGATCTGTGCCATTAAATGTAGCTGTATCTGTAATGAACAGAGTGACAGCATGTAAAAAGGGAAATGATTCAGTTCAGAGTAAAGTAATATGACATTTACTCATTGTCCCATTACATTTATTATTATTTTTTAATGTTACTGAGATTTGAAACTCCCTAAAATACAAATGTTCAATTATACCTTGATTATATTTTTAATTTTAGTATTTTATTTAAATATCTAGTACTTATCTTCTTTTACACACACACAGATGTATATATATATATATATATATATATATATATAATTTATTTCAAGATTGTTTGTTATATACACAGTATCCTCAACCAAAATATACAATTCTATATATTTTGGTTTTTTTTGGCATTAAGCTTTTTACAATGTATGAGGATCTGGCCCATAGGATCAACCCACGACCTGGAGAATCAGAGACTTTTTCTAGAGTCCACCATAGATCAGTTGTTTACACTGCAACTAAGAGTCTGATCCATCTTTATTAACTTATCTGTCATCTGCACCATATCATACGTTTCCTACTCTGCTGCATCCGCAATTGAGGTCTTCACTGTAACCCTGGTAAGGGACCTTACAAGGTAATATCAGCCAGGTTAGCTGAACCTAGGTTTTTAATGAGGTGTTACACCTCCCCCTCCTCCTTTCTCATCCGGACTTGGGACCGGCAATGGTGGAGTTATATATATATGGTATGATAAGAAAAATAAATGCCTGGACGGGATTCGAACCATCCCGTCCAGGCATTTATTTTTATCATACCATATTAAGCTTGCATTGCTCAATGTTAAACTTTTAATTATAACATATATATATATATATATATATATATATATGTTGCACCCTTATACAGTAGGGTGTCCATTTCTCAGGACACTCCTATTTTTTTTGGAAAATGTCCTGCTGTCCCAAACGTTTTCTCAGGGACGCTCAAATGTCCAGCTTTTGAGATGATGCTATATCAATGTATTTTTGAATGGAGACTTTTGCTTTGTTCATTACTATGTAATTTTAAATATGAACATTAGAAAACGCCAGTTGTATGACCATGATGCACTATGGTTAAATAAAAAAAAGAGAGCAGAATGTAAGTTAAAACTGTAAAGGCATTGCTAATGGTAAAAACACATTTTAATAAAGTATCATGTACTTTATTTTATGATAGAATTTCAAAAGAAAATAAACTACTTGAAGAAATACATAAATCATTGAAGTACAGCAATGCAAATGCCTCTACCAGTCTACCTGTGTAGATAGAGTAGACATAATGGAACTGAGGAAATAATTTTAATGGAAAATAAAAAATAGGCATAACTTATATGTGCAATTTGTATAACTTGTTTCATACAATTTTTTAAACTTCCTTTTATATTTTATTAGTGTCCCACCTTTTTTTAAATGTCCCAGATTGTTACTTTATTTTTTTATACATGTCTCATTTTAAATACATTTGAAAGTATTATGGACACCCTATTATACAGCTGAAGGCTATATAACATAGATGTACACTTCCTCCTGTAATTTATAATTGTAACTCTGCATGTAACAATTCTGAAACAAAAATTGTAATGATTACAAAAGACAAAAAGATGATTCACATAAATTGATAGGAAGAAAAATGGAAGTTAGCACAAAGTATCGTCTCACCACCCAGAGATTTAATAAGATACATTTGAGATTTATTTTATTTTAAATTTTAGTTTCAAAATATTTTTCTAATAATGTACATAATTAGTTTTGTATAAAACACTGAAGACATAACTCACATTGAATGTTTTATTTTGAACATGATATGCCATTTGTTAACAATTCTGATTTTCTAAGTTATAAAATGGCCATTGTTTTATCTAGCAATCTAAATTATTCGTTTGAGCATACACATATTACTTATAGAGGTATATAAATTAGTATGATATGTTTGAAGCATCATGGAAAAGGTTTCCTTCTTGGAACATTTAAGATAACGAAGAGCTCATGCCATTAAAGAAAAACAATTGTGCTTATATTATTAAGAGTATGATTTTGACCTGTGATTATCTAAAGTGCTGTATTACAACAGGTAGACTAATAACATTGGTGCCTTGAGCTGGTTAAAGCTTCTGACACAAGTTTAAGTGTATATTTAGAAAAATTGGTTTTCAGTTTGGTCATTCCACCAACAAATAATGTGTTAAATCTCTATTTGCTAGTGTTTGTGTCATCTGAAAATTGCCAGTGCAGAAATAAATTAAGATTTGGCTCAACCTAGAAAAACATGTCTTAAACAATCGTCAGGACATTGAAATAAAAGATGAGGATTTCAAACCCCTCGAATTGTGGGAGGATTCTCTACTGAAACTAGAAGACTATATTAAAATATGTCCACCGCTGTGGTCTCGAGGTAGCATGCTGCCTTGTCAAGCTGCAGGCCCGGGTTCGATCCCCGGTCAGGACAGTTTTTCTGGGTGAGGTTTTTATCGGGGTTTTTCCTCACCTGTAAGACAAATGTCAGAAAAACTTTAAGGCCCAAACGGTCCTGGAAATCATATGGCCATCATCATCCTTATCATTATCATCATCACCCTTCACCAGTGTGGAAAGCAACAGGAAGCTACCACACCTACAATTCTGTAGTAATACTTGCAAAGCAGAGCATGAAAATGCTATGATTGCAGTTAAAGACCTGCCCTAGGGCAGAATTACTATGGATGGATATTAAAATACGGGGCACAATTTTTCTTTTCACTACTCTTCCTGACATTGAGAAGACTGGTGAAGCCTTGACACGACCAGAAGATAACTTGGATGTGATAAATTAAAATGTGACAATTAAAATTTTCTTGGTAAAATGTGAATCTAAATTAAGATTAACAGTGTGGAGGTCCAGACTGTATGTTTCATCTCAGAGAATGTGGTGCTACCTTAGTAGTTAGAGCCACTCAACCAGAGACTAAAAAATCTAAATTGAAAATAAAATACTTAAATGTGCCTGAACTGATATTTCAAGAAGAGAACATATTAGGAAACTAAATATACAAAAAGGCACCCAGATTATAGGATGAACTGCTCAAGACATGGGCTGTGGTACCAGTAATCCATGTCCAAAATAAATTCTCAGTATTAACTGAACCTGAGCAGGCTGCAGGTCCAAAATATATGAGACTTGAAATGCAGGTTCTACAGAAGCATCTGTCAACAAGCATCATCACGTTTTATTTAGAATGTCTGCCACCAATCACCGTGACTGATCATTGAGAATTCATTAGAATGAACAAAGATATAAAATAAATGCAATTTCAAAGTGGTTTATACCAGGGAGGTATAATATTTTGAAAAACATTATACTTTCAACTGAAGAAAGATCTCCCATTGAGGATTGTACTAAAGAAGTTTCTCCCAACTACCTCTCCTTCTGAAATAAAAGAAGAGCAATTGGGACTTGTCTTCCCTATCCAAACCATAAAACATTTTTGCTTTAATTAAACATTTACCATTACTTATTCTTGAGCTAGAAAACACCAAACCACCTCAAGAAATAAACAACCTAAATCACCACTTTTACACATTTGTATCTGAAGAGTCTTACAGTAGGAAAGGACATGTCTGAAGAAGTTCTTTCTGAACAAAAAGTCATAGGGTGTAACTTCATGACATGCTGAATTATTTTCAGCTGTGTACAAGATCATAAGACTGCTGTGTTAAAACCAAGGGAGAAAATTACAAATCAAAATTAAAAAGCAGAAATTACAAGTATCAGGTCATTTTGCATGCTGTTCTGGTTGCTCTCCTTAAGGAACAGTTAAAGAAGGCTTCCAAAAAGTAAACAAACCTAAAAACTATAACTATCCTTGCTTATACCTTTAATTCCATTAATGTTAAAACCAATCTTTCATTTAATGAATTTACTGGTACCAAACCCCTTATCTCTTCTGAACCCAGCACTAGATAGGTATGTACTTGGTCTGTAACCTAATTATCACTTAGTGGATATGCACACAATATGCTCCAGGTTATCCAACAAATATTGGATGGGTTACAGAATAATGTAGAGTGTTTCCTGTACATGTCACAATGAATGAACTCATGCTTTGATGAACTTAGTTATTTACCCTTAACCGGAGTTGTGGGGTCTTTTATGATACCAATGAAACTGGACACCCCTGACATTCTTTTAAAATCCATTTTTTTTTCAAAATCCTTTTGTGTAGCTTTACCTTTGCTTAATATTAACCCTTAGCCATGGTCTGTAACCCATAAGTACTGTTACATTCTCTGTGTATAAGTAAAATAAAGAGTGGTATCTTTACAACCCCACAACTCCAGTAGCGTTCCAGTATTTTTGTTGAATGTTAGTTTATGTAACAATGGTATGGTTGGTGTTAATATGGCCTATCATACTCGTAAACTTTTATTAGTGCTTGATACTGATTTCCTCGTCTTTGAGAAGATCCTGACTATAATTATTCTGAACATGAAACAGATTCAGAACTAGAATGTGACTGAAATTTTTTAGCATATCCTTCGAAACAAACATGACACCTATAATAGACATCACAGGATAAGGGTTTAGAGATGATCAAACAATTATTCTGCATGTACCTAAAAAAGAAAAAAGCTGCCATAATGCACCATGCACCATTCAGAATGTACTGATCATGAGACATGCAAACCACAAATTATATTCTTATTTTCTATAATAGTACAAAAGGAGGAATAGATACTTTTGAACAAAACACTTTTACATATAGCACAAGCAAGCAAAGACGGAGATGGTCCCTTGGCTGTCTGCTATGCCATTCTGAACAAAACTGATGTCAATTGTTAAGTATTGCAATCATCTTTCAAGGATTACAAGCCTATTTCTCACTTTGAATTCCTGAAAACTTCAGGCCGACAATTCACAGAGCTATACCTGAACGATAGACTTGTAAATGATCGCCTACCAAAAGAACCCATCAGAATGATTGTTTCCAGGATTTTGAAGAAACCATTTCCAAAGAATGGAAGACGAATTGAGGATGTAAAAGAAAACCGTGTGCATTGTGTCCTTGTTCAAACAAACCAATATTGTGTTAGATGTGATAGACCAATGTGCCAGAACATGCTGATCAGTTATGTGGAGAATTGGGAACATTCTATTATGAAAGAAAGTTTTTGTAAATTACGTAGGGTTTTTATTCAGTGTATTTTGAAATTTCACTGAAAAAATGTGTGTGAACATAATATCTGACAAATTAATTGTATAGATGTATTAATAATTATTGTTCTATTTTTCACTACACTTGTGCTACATCCTGTAATTTAGCGAATTTTCCTCCCCCTAATTAATGATCCCAATTATTCCACAATCAGTTAGTTAAATAAACAAACTATTATATAATTCTATTTTTCACAATAAATACAAATACAACTACACGTACTATCACATTTTCTGTTGGTATCTTTTTCGATCCCACAACTCCACTAATGTCACACAAAATGCACAACTCCGGTTAAGGGTTAAATAAGTAAACATCACTTATTACTTAAAATTTTGTTACAAAAATAAGTGATACATCATGGCAAGCAAGTATTTCTAAACTATATTAACTTATTTACAACATAATCAAGAATCTAACTTAATAAAATGGGTGCTGTGCCCATCTTTGGAGCAGTGTTACTCATTCTGAGGTTATGGCTTGTAAATCTTTTCAGTAGTGCAGTGTACAAGCCCTGTTCTGATTATGGTCTCACAGGATTATTTCAAAACAATGAATTCACTAGAAAGAACAAAAATACCACAAAACGGGCTAGGGATAAATAATAAAAACCTATATTGATAGCCAAAACATTGTTAGTTGCCAAACAGCCATATTGAATCCAGAATGCAGCAGTTTAGATTATGCATGTCATTTGCCAATTCACAGCAGTAATCATACCATTCAGAATAAAATAATACAATTTTGTAAACCTAACATATTAACATACCTAGACACCTAAACCATTTGTTACTTCTTCTATAATACATACTGGTTTTAGGAACTATTTGGAAGCATACCGGTTTCCTGCAATATCTCATTCCCTATCTTAGAAATATTTTGATACTATCTTTCTTCTTGTCCATTCTTTATTTGTAGTACAAATGATGGCAAACAGATCAAATGGGAATACAGGATGATACATTTGAGGGATATATTATATCGAAAGTTTTTATGAACTGCTAGAAATTTATTGATTAATTAATATATATGAAATAACAAACATAAACTAAATATCAACATGAGTTACAGTGTACTTACAAATAATTTCACTACTAACAAGAACATAAATAAATATCAATATCTAATATGCATCATTACAAAATAACTACACAAACTGTTATAGATGATCTTGCTTATTGTAAATATTTGAACAAACTTTGAACAGGCCATTTTTATTTGTCTTATATTTACTACAATAATCACACTTTAAATGTTTCTGTTTACAATACCTGATTGTGCACTAAATTGTATTTATGAAGAAATGTCTTATTACAAATTAAACATTTGTAGTCAGTCCATTATGGATATATGAATGTTTGGTAAGACTGTATTTGTAATTAAATGATTTATTACAAATCATACATTTGTATTGTTTCCAATTAGCATGTATATTTAAATGTTTAGTAAGATTAGATTTGCAATTAAATGTCTTATAACAAAGAAAACATTTGAACTGTCTCTCTTTAGTATGAATATTTTGATGCGCAGTTAGACTTGATTTGTATTTAAATGACTTATTACAAACTGAACACCTAAATAGTTTCTCATTACTGTGAACATTTAAATGTTTGCTGAGACTGTCTTTCAAATTAAATGACTTATTACAAAATAAACATTCAAATCGTTTCTCTTTATTGTGAATAACTGAATGTTCCATAAGATCCGATTTGTATTTAAAAGACTTACAGCAAACTAAACATTTGAATGGTTTCTCATTACAGTGAATACTTGTATGATCTGAAAGATCGGATTCACATTGAAATGATTTACTGCAAATTGAACATTTAAACAGTTTATCTTTATGACGAGTATTTAAATGATTTGTAAGATCGGTTTTATATTTAAATAATCTACTGCAAATTGAACATTTAAATAGTTTTTCTTTATTGTGAATATTTGAATGTGCAACAAGATTGGATTTGTAATTAAATGACTTATTACAAACTAAACATTTATATTGTTTCACATTATTGTGAATTTTTGAATGTGCAGTAAGAGAGGATTTGGCTTTAAATGAATTATTACAAACTAAGCATTTAAACGGTTTCTCGGTACTATGAACATTTGAGTGTGATGTAAGATTATATTTGGTAGTAAATAACTTATTACAAATTAAACATTTAAACTTTTTCTCTTTACCATGAATACTTGAGTGTGAAGTGAGATTTTTTTTTGAAGCAAATAACTTATTACAAATCAAACACTTGAACTCTTTCTCACTAGTTACGTCTTCACTGCTGTCAAAGTGAAATGCAAGGGACTTACTGGCATTAACATTTAACTGTACAACTTCCAACGATTTTTCCAAATATTCTTTTCTCTTCTTCTCCATCTGAAAATGAAAATTT
Source organism: Diploptera punctata (assembly GCA_030220185.1). Taxonomy (NCBI): domain Eukaryota; kingdom Metazoa; phylum Arthropoda; class Insecta; order Blattodea; family Blaberidae; genus Diploptera; species Diploptera punctata. Next base: position 710,207 of record JASPKZ010000464.1, on the reverse strand, counting down.
TAACATCAAAATGTACCAAATTAACGACATAATCTTCCTCTCTGCAATAATAATAACCAATTACAGTAAATTTCTCCAGATTTAAACCAACTGCGTTTACACGGCACAGAATATCAGCTAACTTATTTTAGGAATTCACACTATGCGGTATATTCATTTAGGTATTTTTTTATTTATCACTCACCTCTTGTTATTCTTCTTCTTTAACTATAAACTAGTTTTGGAACATGGTTTCTGTTCCATCCTCAGTATCATCACGACTGTTGTTCTGTCGTCTTGAAGAGCTGTCCTTCGCTCCTTCCTTTGGCAGACTGAAAAATCTCGAAACCACATCATTCTCTCCGGAAATTTCAAAGCTCATAAATTTCATCTTTTCGCTCCTTTTAATATAGATATTTTCCCACACTGTAAGTTCTTTTGGTCTATTTGTTTTAATAATTCAGAATCTTTCTCGATAAGATGTTTTCAGACAATGCTTGGGCAGCCATTGCAGATTTTTCTACTTCCCCTTTTCTTGATATTCCTGAAATGTTCTTTCACTCTAGTTTTCAAGTTTCTCTTAGTTTTTCCTATACAGAATTTCTCACATTCTTCACATTTAATCTGATAAATCCCTGATTTGTTTTCTTCTTTTATATTCTCATTTTTATTAGGTCTAATCAATCTACTGATGCTGTAGTCATTTTTGGGTGCTAAACCTTATGCTGAAATCTTTAAAATTTTCTTGAAACTTGCAGTGCTTTAATGGATATGTGAATTTTCTGAATTTTACATTTTCTTCTTTTACTTTTAGAAGAGTGCTTTTGATTAATACATTTTTGTCTTTTGAACTTGTTTATTTTCTTGAGTATCATTTTTTCTGCAAAACCATTTTTTGTGGCTATGTTGATTATATGTTCTTTTTCATAATTTTCTTTGTTCATGGATATGTTCACTAATCTATGTGTCAAACTATTTAAAACTGCTTCTTTGTGAGCTATGTGATTGAAACCCAAAGCCTTTATATGGTTATCTATATGTTTCTTCTTTCTGTAAATTTTAAATTATATTTTATTTTCTATATTCCTTTTTAAGTTGAGATCTAAAAATGGTATTTCTCTATTAATTTCTGTATCCATAGTTAACTTTATAGTTTGACTTTGAACCTTAAATAATTTCAATGCATCACCTATCTGTTTATGATTAACTATTGCAATTATGTCATCCACATATCTGCACCAGAACTTGAAAATTAAATGATGTCCATTAATTATCTTGTGTTCAAAATTCCCCATGAACAGATTGGTTTAAGAATGGAGATAAAGTGTTTCCCATCAAAAGTCTTGAATTTTGTTTATAGAATCTTCCATCGTAGATGAAAAACATAATCAATACATAATTTAGTTAAAGTTTTGTATTAGACTATCGTTTCTTTTTCAAATTTATTATTGTTCAGCTAAATCTCTAAAATTTCCATAGTTTGGTCTTTAGGAATGCTTGGACATAAGGAAACAACATCAAAAGAAACCTATCTGTCTGAAGATTGTAGTTGTATGTTTTCTAGTTTATTTACCAATTCATAAGAATTTTATATTGAAGAGTTTTCAAATCCATTCATTGTATTAAATTCAATACATAACCATTTAGATAAGTGATATGTAGGAGACCCTATGTTGTTAATTATCGGTCTCATTTTCTTCCCTTCTTTGTGCACTTTCGGGAGTCCATGGATGTTGGGAATTTTTCGATTTGAAACCTTCAGATGAACAAGATTTGTTCTAACTAACTCACAGGCACTGTCTAATTCAAAAGTTTATGGACACTTTTGGTATGATAAAGATTACAATGGCCAGATGATGTTCAGGGACCGTTTCTAAACCTAATATGTTCATTATGACTAACTCAATGGCACTATCGAGCCATACATCTCTATCCTGAGCTAATGTTTTCCATTCCCAGGGAGAATGATCTGGTTTCGAGGTTTTTCAGTCTGCCAATGGAAGGAGTCAAGGATGGCTCTTCAAGACGACAGAACAAAGGTCGTATGATACTGAGGATGGAACAGAAACTATGTTTTGAAACTAGTTTATAGTTAAAGAAGAAGAATAATATGAGGGAGTGATAAAAAAATTACCTAAACAGAATATCAACCCCATAACAACAACAAAACAACAACAAGAATAATAATAATAATAATAACAACCATAATGATAATAATAATAATAACAATAATAATAATAATAATATATTTTGAACCTCTATAAGACAATTGCCTCTTCTCCCAATTGGTTCATAAATTTTTACTCCCTTTAAAAATGCACTTGATCATATATACTTATCCAATGCTCTACTATGTCAAAGATAGAGAAGAATTATTTTAAACTATAGTTCATTGTACCATCGGGCCGTTGTAATCAAATAAAACCACTATCACTCATTAAAAGCATTAAAATGTTTTCCATCATAAATAAATCAATATTTCTATTGTAATTTAAAATTGATCCTACAGTAGTTAATTATAATTATGTATTGTTCGTTGATGTGCAATGGCCATATTGTTATTGAGACATAAAAAGACAATAAATATTCTTTATTGTTTTTGCAGTGAAATACATTTAGTATAACAAAGACCGGTATAGCAGAAACATTTGAAAGAAAGAAAGATAATTTGGAAAATGTAGAAGTCAATCAATGTGTAAAATATTTGGTACTGTCCTCAATTTGTAAATAATTTAAGGATAATTAAATTATTATATACAATTGATGTTCATTGATAATGTTATTTATTAATTTTCTGGCCAGAAACATCTCAGGAACTTGGAGAGGAGAGGCAAATCAAAAAATTGCAGTTTTTGGGAAATCTAATTTAAATTAGTGAAACAAAGAATACTAAGGGTGAATAAGTAAAGATTTGGCAATATTATGTATATTTAATATACTGCAGTAAAGACAATTTATTAGAAATTAGTGTTCAGTAAACTGAAATTAAGTGTTACAACTGTCTGATTTGGCCTGTAAACACTAGGCAGATTTGTTTTTAAACCATATTTGTTGAAGTCCACATTATCATCATCAGCGGGATCACCAGTCTCAGTAACTTCATTCACATCATCTGTGATAGTTTGTTGTAATGCTGTCTTGTAAGACATTGGAACATACGTCAGGAGGTCTTTGTAGCCATGTTCTTTCTCTGCTGTCAGTTTCAAAGGGTTTTTATATTTGAAAGACAATTCCATGGACCTACAGTTGAAATTCTCTGGATTGTATCCCCTTTCTGAAGTTGAAGCTTTTAGACAGGGACACATGTAGACAGGATGGATTTGAAAACCACTCATGAACTTACTAGAAAATTCAAATAATTTTCCATCCTTGAATTTTGCTCCTAATAGCTGTTACCACTGTGAGGAGAATATTAAAATTTTTTATCATCTCCCTGGTAACTGAAACAACTTGAAATGTATTTCTTTGCCTAGTGTTTTCAATGAAGTGAATGTAATGCTCTTTTGAAAACACCTCACAGTGCATAATTTTCAGCTCGATATGACCAAAATCTCTGTTACACCCCATCATTGAATGTCCTGGCATCAGAAAAAAATAGCATATAATTTCAAAGTGGCCTTTATGAATTAATTGCAAGTGTGATAGAACCATATTCTGGCCAGCACAATTCTCACTAAAAATATTGACTGACTTGATTTTTCACTAAGAAAAGTTTCAAGGTAGTGACTGATTAAACTTGCTATTTTGCAAGATCCACATTTTCTGATGGTTTCAGCCCATAAGTACATAGTGGATGCTCCTGTTTTGATGTTGTGAATACAGAAATTGTAAGTCCACATTTTCCACTTGTAGGCCTAGTATTGAGCATTCCATGTCAGTTTAGGAGTTTGTAATGCTTGCTGTAAGTCCACAGCAATTACTGCATCGCTATCATCTTTATTACTTTTATAAGTCTTTATCATGTCTTGGACAGCTTGTTGTTTCTTCAGGTGAAAATGTAGGTGTTGCTCAAGAGCTGAAAGTGTTGAGCCAGGATCGCTTTTCTTGCGTTCTTTGATTTCAATATTCAGCATTGCACAAATATTACACTCATCGACTGATGTAAGTTCGATGCCAATGTTATATTTGTTTACAAACACTCGGCGGTAGTAGTCTTCTGTGACTGGTGTTTCTTGAGGCATACTTTCATTGAGCCATAGTACATAGGCATTAAATGCACCCTTTGCAGATGAACAGGCATATACTTTCTAATGGGACTTTTAGCTTGGCTGTTGTGACTGGAAACTATTGCAAGAGACTCAATGTGCTGCTTTACAAGAGCTTTCCTCCCATCACTAACCTTGTTTCCAGGTCTATTATTCCCCCTACTGTCAAGTTCTGTTGTTGCAGTAACACTCTGCTTTTCTAGAACAGATCAAACTCTCTTTTCTGTGATTCCATTAACACTTTAAAAGGCTTATTTACAGATAGCTTTCCTGTCACCATTTACCAAGACTGAATATTGAATTGTGTGAACTTTTCTGCTTGGCCTGCTCTTAATTCTAGACACCTTACAGTCATCCTAACTCAGAAGCTTTGATAAATAACAGTTTGGTATATTATAGTCTTCCCATGTCCTAAAAATTATAAAAAATTTGTTTGATAACTCCCATCCCCAATTTTACAAAACACTTTTGTTTACGTGTAAAGGGATCGCCTATTGTACGAACAGGAACTTCTTTTCTAGATTATCTTGAAACATAAGCTTTACCAGTATTCCTTAACTCTTTACTCTGATTCACAATCCACTTCTCAGGCTGCCTTTGATGTTTCCTTGATCTGCTGTTTTCATTCATTGTTTATGTTCTAATTATTTACCACACTGGCTCATAATTAAGAGAAAAATGTACCTGGATTCATAAATACAACACAACGATTAAATACCGACTATTAAGAAACTAATAACGGTTTTCATGCCAGGACAAGCACAAACTTGACTCAACTCGGAGGAGTACAGGCAAATCTGTTGACAGTGATAAGCAGTGCAATAGTTATAACGTTATAACCAACCTAACATAGCTGTATATTCACCCTTCCTCCTCCCATATTAACGATACTAAGCCTGCTGCTCATTTCAAGTTGCTATTCATTCAAATTCAATTTAGAGGATATATAGGGTGAATATCTACTTAACATTCTCATCATCTAACATAGGCTTGCCTGGATAAAAACAAAAACAAAGAAAAAAGAAGTCTGATTTTTACATTCGCCCTACCTCCATGAGCTCCTGAGTAAAAATGATGATGATGTAATAATAATGACTACGATAATAATAATAATAATAATAATAATAATAATAATAATGACTACGATAATAATAATAATAATAATAATAATAATAATAATAATAATAATAATAATAATAATAATTATTGAAGAGACAAAGCCAAACAATATGCTTAAAGAAGACAAAGCCCCTAGAAAACACTTTCAATACTTTTTTTATATGTTCAGCTCCAAGAAGTTTTACTGTGTCATAAATCAATACAAGTCACTCAAAAATAAAATATATAATTTACAGGAATTTAATAATAATAATAATAATAATAATAATAATAATAATAATAATAATGATGATGATGATGATGATGATGATGATGATGATGATGATGATGATGATGATGATAATAATAATAATAATAATAATAATAATAATAATAATAATAGATCACAGAATACCCAAACTAATGTTAAGATATCAACCTGCAGGAAGAAGAAGACCAGGACGTCCACTCAAAAGACTTCTGGATGGTGTTTCTCTTGAGGCCGAAACAGGTCAACAAATGGCCTAAATTCGTGAATGTACTATGATGATGATAATAATAATAATAATAATAATAATAATGATGTATATAATAACAAAAATACTAAACAAATATAATAACAAAAAAAAACATCAATGTCAATGTATAAAACATTCAAGAATGTAAAAAAAATAATGACAGTAATGACTGTATACTAAATATATATATCATCGCTTCAGAAACAATACTGTGTAACTAACAGAATACACATTTTACACGAGAAACAAAAAACTGTTTATTTTTCTCCTTAGTTCCTATAGATTGAAACCATTGTATCTACAAATTTAGCAAGGCCATGGTACAAAATTTCATCCTAATCTATGTTAGAACTGAGCGCATTTCTTCAGTGATGCTAACAGTATAAAAATGTCAAATTCACCAAAAGTGTCAGTTATGCGGTATTGTTTCTTAAGCGACGATATACTTTTTAACTATAATAATGGTCATAACAATAATGCTGATAATAATGGTAGACACATCATAGATGCAGGTCAATTTAACACAACTGACAACATACTTTCAATAGTACACAGAGAGTATAATAATCATAAAATAAATCCTAGAAGAAATGAAAATATTAATAGAAGTGAAACAAAATCCTGCTTACATGAACACACTTAATTTTAATTGATTTTATTAAACACAATGTGTACATTTAGAGTTTTCACCAGTCTTTTGTAATTTTGGTGAGAGGCTGAGTTCTGCTTTGGCATTTCATTAGGTGGTACCTGGAGCATGGCTTGTCGCAAAGCTTACATCTGCAGTCCTCCTTCGGGTCGTGGTATGACGGATTCTGACATATTTACCAGTGGAAACCATGCGCAGCAAAGCGTGTGTACAGGTGGCGAAGTTGGAAGTTCGGTCCTTTCCACACATCGGTTTTCATCGTTTGTGTGTCCATTATTTCCATCGGTATTGCATTGGCTTTGTTTTGTCTCTCTTTGATGGCGTCTTTATATGCCTGGGTTTCTGGTAGATTGAAGCGAAGCTTGATGTCCTCAATGAAGTAGGATTCATGTGCTATTCTGTAGGCGTAGCTGTTTCTTGTGTACTTTGAGAGTGACAAGGCCCTCTTGAGATATCTGGCTTTGACATTCTCCAATTTCTTGAGGTTTTTCGCTGTTAGGTGAATCCAAATTATCTGAATACCGTATGTGGCCGCTGGTGCTACCTGAGTTGGAACAGTGCCATCGCCGTTGGCAGGAACAGTCTCTCAAGCTTGGGGATGTCGAACATCGAATTTATTGCCGCTGTGGTCCTGTCTTGTATATGCATGGTGAACGTGGTTCCAGTGGTCTGCAGCGTCACTCCCAGGTACTTAAAGTTGAGGACTATTTCTAGGGCTGAGTCGCCGCACATAAAGTGGTCATTTTTTGATAATCTCCCTCCTCTTCTGAACTTCATTGCTTTTGTTTTGGAGCTATTTATTTCCATTGAATTTTCTGACGCCCATTTTCTGATATTCTTCATGGCCTCCTGCAGATCTTCAGGACTCTTGGAAAGGATGGCCATGTCATCGGCATACATTAATAGCTTTGTATTTCTTGCGTTTATAGCTTGTCCAATATCGGCCGTCATAATGTTAAAGAGGACTGGGCTCAGTGGGTCTCCTTGTAGGACTCCTCGTGTTTGAGCAATTTCTTTTGACATTGATATGCCATCGTAGATTGCTACATAGTTGGTGCTGAGAATCGATTTTATTGTCTCCAGTTCGCGACTTGACCTGCCCAGTGCGTTCTCCAGCTTGTGGCAAAGTAACTTTCTGTCAATGCTGTCAAATGCTTTTGAATAATCTATGAATATTGCATACAGGGGGGTGTTTGGTTGTGCCATGCTATTTTCTATCTCAACTAGGATTTCTTGTACTGCATGTAAAGTCGATCTGCCTGGAGTGAATCCGAATTGATTCATGGGGATGTTTGCTCGTAATCTTAGCTCGATGCGCTCTAGTATGATTTTGGAGAATAGTTTGAACATTGTGTTCTCCAAAGCGATTCCCCTGTAACTGTTTGGGTCGTCTCTTTCCTGCCTTTGCCTTTGTGGAGTACCACTATTATTGTCTTTCTCCATTGCTGTGGGATTGTGCTGTTCGTGAGGCATTCGTTGTATAGGAGGGCTAGTGGTACTGCCAGATCTTGAGACAAGGTTTTCAGGTATTCCGCGAATATCCCATCAGGACCAGCAGCCTTGTTGTTTTTAGTATTGCTTTTTTTTTTTTTTTTTTTTAGTATTGAACACACTTAATCATCTCAACACAATATGCTCATTCAAAACAAATAGTACCTAAGCTGCTGAGGATGCAAAAGTTCTTAAATGCTTATACGATTTTAATGAATTTCAATTTGTAGAGGACAACTGACATCTCAGGTACAAGTATTACTATTTTTAACTTTCAATGGTAATAATAATAATAATAATAATAATGAAAATAATGTTAATGGTAATAATGATATGACAGTTATTCTAATGAAATGAAAATTTAATTTCTTCCATAAAATGAATAAAATAGGCTGATGTTAAATAACTTCCATGATATCTCACTCTGTGACAAAAATGAAAGAAATCATGAATTTAAAAAAATTGTGCTTTCACAAGGAAAAGAAAATAAGTATGTTTTATCAGCAGACAAGAAATGAACATTGCAATGGTTGGTTTTTGAGAGTGGGAGTTTCTAACTTTCTAAGTTGAAAAATAATAGTGTAATAATATCACTCTTCATCTTATATTGAAGAGTTAAAGCATTTGAACATAATTCCTTATTTATCATGACTTCGTGAATTCATATGAAGATACGCAAGAAGTACAGACTACTGAAATTCGCATTAATTTCGAAAAAATCGCGATGTGAATATTGGTTTTAGCGTTTTATAGCTGAACAGTTGTAAGATTATAGCAATAATTTTGTGTAAATTCTAAAGGGATTTTAGGTAAAAAGAATAATGCTATTATATCTCTCTACAGCCAGAGCTATGCCAAGGTGAAGACAGAAATTGTGGGACAACCATTCAGTCTCAAAAGAGGAGTACAACAAGGCGACCCAATTTCTCCTAAACTTTTTATATGCGTGCTTGAAGACATATTTCGAAAACTAAACTGGAGTAAGAAATACGGGGTAAATATAAACGGGAGCAGGCTATCCAACTTAAGATTCGCTGATGACGTGGTATTGTTCGCCAGATCTCCGAAACAACTCCAATCAATGCTACAAGAGCTATCAGAAACTAGCAGGCTTTTCGATGAACAAAAGTAAGACACAAATTATGTCAAATGGTCCGGAAAACCCAATCAAAGTCGATGGAATGGATCTTCAATATGTAAGCGAGTAGGTATACTTAGGACAGCTACTCTCCTTCCATCAGAAAGTAGAGAAAGAAATAAGCAGAAGAATAGCTCTCGCCTGGAAGGCGTTCTGGTCAATGAAATGCATACTGCTGGACAAGTCACTCAACCAGAAACTCAAAATGGAAACACTACAAACCTGTGTTCTTCCAACACTGTTATATGGCTGCCAAACTTGGAATCTTACTGCCAAACTGAAGTACACACTCCAAGTATGCCAAAGGAGAATGGAGAGGAAAATCTTAGGCATAACTCTGAAGGACAAAATCTCGAATCAACATTTCAAGCGATGTCCTCAACAACTGATCCTGCACAACAAGCCATCAGGAAAAAATGGAAGTGGGGAGGCCACGTCGCAAGGATACAGGACGACAGGTGGACAATAAAAACAACCACGTGGGACCCGTACACAGGCAAGAGACAGTGCGGAAGACCAAGACGACGATGGGCTGACCTCTTCAAAGAACGAGCAGGGGTGCAATGGTCCAGAGTCGCCAGATGCAGCAAAAGCTGGAGAACGATGGAGAGCCAACTGTGCTTTACCTAATCACAGAACAGACAGTGTATACAAACCAAGTGCTATATCCAAGTCAACTTCTCACCTTGGACTAGCTCACCGGGTGACATTCACAATAGAGCTTAACCCCTGTACAGGGAGGCCTTTGCCCTAAAGGGACATACCAGGCTTTATTATATTATTATTATATCTCTATCTCCCGATCCTATGGAAATTGTTTTAAAAATAGGTATTAAAATACAATATTTGAAAATAAGTGTTTTAATGAACATATTTTGCTTTATTAAAACTACAGTGAATGTAATATAATATAGAATTATTACTTTGATATAATAACGTGTGTGGAATAATTACTGAAATGAATATATGTTCAAAACATGTTTATGTATTAATACCATTAACACTCAACTAGAATATATTTCTGAAGCCAAGTTCTAACTGCTGGGTGATCCACCTTTTCTATTGGAATATTTGCACTCAAGAACATTTTTGTAGTATCCATTACAAACTCATTTGTTTCTCGTTTCCCTCTCTTCTGACGATCGAACGAACCATCGATAGACGCCTGTCTTTTAGGAGCTGCACTTTTTTCCTTAAGTTGCAAATGCTCTTTATTTTTAAAACAATTTTTAGACACTGTGTCTCGTTTCTCCCAATCTACCCGCACATTACAAAATTTGCACATTAGAATGTTTGAATCAGATACATAAAGACTTTCACTGGAAAATACTTTGGCCCTGGAATGAATTGTCACTGCTGATGTTCGACCCATCCCAAATTTTCAACCGCGACTTAGGAAAAGTTAATAAAATACCAACTTGTAGATTATTGGTGGCCTTGAAGTTAACACCAGCAGCCACAGGACCCTTTTTAGATGGGCAAAAGAGCCTAGGTTTTACCCTCTCCCTCTACCAAGTGTAAGCAACCACCGGATGTTCATCTCAATCGCCTTTGGAATGTGTTATTTTCCAATTCCAGCTTTGGCTTGTGAAAAGAGGGTCTGTCATATTCACAAATTCAATTGTTTAAGAGGTGCATGGAATGTTAAAAGTAATGAACACAAAATGCCAATAAATGTAGTTTTTTTTCTGCCAAAATTGTTTATTTCGCTATAAAACATATTTATCGCGAAAATTCATGAAAAACAAAATTGTCATTTCAGATACTGTAACCGTCCTATTTGCAAAGAAACTGTATTTTCTTTAAAAAACAATTTATCTCGACTGCAAAAATCTGTGGTCTCTAGTAAGAAGTAATAAAACTTCTACAAATCTCAAAACACACTAAAGGCATTAGAGTATTGCAAACACAATGCATTTGATAGTAAAGTGGAAAGACCAGAACAGCCAGGTTTCAGAAAAGGTCTATCCACAATCAATCATATCTTAAGGTTGAAAATAAATAATTGAGAAAATATCCACCTTCCTAGAAACCAATTTGTATACCATTTATTGAATTAGACAAAGCTTACGACAATGTTGTCCCTGACTAAATTATAGGAAAGTTTATGTACAGTAACAATAAATAAAAATGTTACCCAGGCAATAAAGAAATTATATGATGGTTCTATCTATAGAGTAAAAATAGGTAGAACTATTACATAAGGTTTTGGAGCTACTGAAGGTTTAAGACAAGGATGTGTTTATTGCTGACCTTATTCAATATATATCTACAAAATGTTTTACCATAGTGGAAAAACAAACTTTCACCTAAGGGATTAAATGTAGAGGAAGATACTGTTCATTTGTTGATTATACTAATGATCAAATATTGATGGCACAAGATTATGAAGATTTAGAGAGCATAATAATACAAATGATCAAGGAATACGAAAAAAGAGGTTAAAGATAAATTTGGACAAAACAATGTATATGGTAGGAGGAAACAAATCAATAAATCTGATTTTCATGAAAAAATAAAAGCATGTGAGCAATATGTACATTTGGGGATAAATATTATTGGAAAAGAAATCTATAATGCAGATATTAATAAGAGCATAGAAAGGGGAAATTTTCAATATCAAAATTAAATGAAGTTTTATTGAATTGGAATATAAAAACCAACATTTTAATACAATTAAAGGACGAAAATGACGCAGAAATACGGGAATTAATATCTACAACAGAAAGTACACTAAATTCGGTGAAATGAATTTTTGAATTCGCTCTGCTGGATTTTCTAGAAAATATAATATAAACAGTGGTAATTAAACAAAATATAAATGTTTGACATTAAATCTGGATTTCATAAAAAGTTAAACAATTAATATAGTATGGCCATGAAAAAAGAGTGATAGAACACAGATTTCCAAGGAGAATACTAAAATGGGTGCCACCTCATTGAACAAAAAAACAGGCAAAAATAATGTGGATTGATGGTGTTTTGAGCAACATGTGGGAAAAAGAATTGGATGATCAAGATTGGAAGAGAATGACAGTAGATTAATTCTGCATAGGAAGAATTTGTGAAACCTGCTAAATAAAAATAAAATGCATTTATAAAACTGGTTACATTAACTATCACGGATAACAAAACCATATTCACTTAATTTAAAAATTCATGATTTCTAATCACACAAACTGCATAAAAAACCCACATATTGTCTCCACCAAATTTTACTTAGTGTTAAGTTATATAGATAGGAAATAACACTATGAGGTTTTTTAATATTGTTTATTTTTTATTATTTCACTCACCTCATACTTCATAATTCATAGCAGACCCTGGGTTTCTTCACATATTTTGTGACATTCTCAATGCTGCGTCACGTTCACAACTGACGTCCAACGGCCTTCGGTCAGTCTGCAGTATAGAAGGCCGTTGAACGTCAGTTGTGAACGTGACGCAGCATTGAGAATGCCATAAAATATGTGAAGAAACCCAGGGTCTGCTATGAATTATGAAGTATGAGGTGAGTGAAATAATAAAAAATAAACAATATTTATTTAGTGTAATATGGTAGTCCCTCCATGGTATCTTTACCTTGTCATGGTCGAGTGGCTTGCGTGCTTAAATGATCCTGAGAGCTATGCTGGCGGTAGCATTGCTGCCGATAGGGTTACCCATGCCGGACTGGTCGAAGGTGATAAGCCAGAACGAAAAAAGTACCTTGGTCGAAAGAGTGACGATCTTTCACCGTAAAAATACAACCGTCAAGGAATGCGGACATGGGTTCTACTGGGGAAAAATTTTCCAGTTCTCAAATAGTCCCTCGTTCGGATCTCCGGGCGGGGACTACTTCAGGGAACCCATGCCAAAGGCTGAAACACAGGGACATGTTCGTAGGAACATGGAATGTTAGGACTTTATACAATAGCGGGGCGCTAGAGATATTAACGTGGGAATTAGATAAATCGTCCTTGGATATAGTCGCTTTACAGGAAGTTAGGTGGCCAGGTGAAGGTAGTCAGGAATCAGGAAGCTTTGCATTATACTATGGTGGTGCAGAAAGACCTGCATTTGGAACGGGTTTTTTAGTCAGAAGGAGGATCTTATCCGCTATCCGAGATATTAAGTTTGTTAGTGATAGGATATCATACATAATTCTAAAGGGTGAACGACATGATTTTTATAATTGTAAATGTACATGCCCCACAGAAGATAAAGATGACAAGATCAAGGATGAGTTCTATGAAGAATTAGAATGCTTATTTGATAGCCTTTCACGATATCATATGAAAATTGTCTTAGGAGATTTTAATGCAAAAGTGGGGCAGGAAGATATATTCAAACCAACAATAGGCAAATTCAGTCTTCAGGAAGATAGTAACGACAACGGGGTTAGATTAGTCACATTTGCCACATCGAAGAATCTCATTGTTACGAGCACAACATTTCAGCATAAGGATATTCATAAATACACCTGGACGTCCCCAGATGGAGAGACTCGGAACCAGATTGATCATGTATTAGTGGATAAACGCTGGCACAGTAGATGTTAGATCAGTTAGAGGGACAGACTGCAATTTGGATCATCATCTGGTCAGAGTGAAAATCAGACAACGGCTATCGCTTATGAGAGGAACAAATGCTAAAGATGATTTTGTAAAATTTGATTTAAAAAACTTGAAACATGATGAAATGCGGCAAGAATACCAAATGAAAATTGCTAATAGATTTGAAGTACTGGAATCTTCAGATGACAATGTGGCAAACGAAGAAGAAACTGATATAAATAAAGAATGGGAGGCTATAAGAGATACTATTAAATTGTCAGCTTCAGAAAGCATCGGTTGTTTAAAAAAGAGGCAAAACAAGAAATGGTTTGATGAGGAATGTGCTGACATTGTAAAGAAAAGAAAGCTAGCAAAAATAAAATGGTGACATGAGCCAAATGAGGTAAATTTAGAGCAATTGGGTAGTATTAGACGGGAAACCACCAAATTACTAAAGAGTAAAAAGAGGGAATATTTCAGAGAGAAGATTAATGATCTTTAAATGAACGCAAAAAATAGGAACATTAGAGAATTATATCAGGGAATTAGTATAGAGAAGAAAGGGTTTCAGGCTAGAACAAACATAATTCGGAATGAAAATGGGGATATGATTGCAGATTCCAGGAGTATATTAAATGGAAAAGTTACTTTAATCAGCTATTAAAGGTACATACAGAACAGGACATTGAGGAGGAAAATTTACAGACAGCAGAAATGCTAGTCACAGAACCAAATGCATTAGAGCTTGAAATGGCGATTGAAAAATTGAAGATATATAAAGCTTCAGGTTCAGATGAGATCCCAGCAGAACTGATAAAATCAGGGGGAGAAAAATTGATGGACAAGATACACTGGTTGCTTAGTATGCATCTTCCAGATGAATGGGAGGAATCAATTATCGTACCAATTTATAAGAAAGGAGATAAAACTGATTGCAACAACTACAGGGGCATCTCATTATTTACAACTTCGTACAAAATTCTAACAAATATATTAGTAAGCAGACTTACTCCCTATATTGATGACATTCTAGGAGATCATCAATGTGCATTTAGAAGAAACAGGTCTACAACAGATCAGATATTTAGTATAAGACAGATTTTAGAAAAGAAATGGGAATATAATGGTACTGTACATCACCTATATGTAGACTTCAAAAAAAGCATATGATTCAATTAAGAGGGAGAAGTTATATAGTATCCTGCTGGAGTTCGGAATTCCTAAAAACTTAGTTAGACTTATACGGATGTGTCTAAATGGCACAAAGAGTAGGGTGCGTGCAGGCAAACAGTTTTCGGATACTTTTGAAATTCAGAATGGGTTGAAGTAAGGAGATGCACTATCTACTCTACTATTTAATTTTGTACTAGAGCATGCCATTAACTCTTTAGACAATAAGGAAGGCTTACAACTCAATGGTATTAAGAAGCTGTTAGTTTATGCTGATGATGTAGTATTATTGGCCGATTGCGAGGAGATACTAAAGGACGACACGCACACACTATTGAGTAACACTAAGAAATTAGGACTGGAAGTAAATATCAATAAAACTAAATATATGGTCACATGTAGAAATTCATTATATAATGGATATGGACAGCTAATGACAAATGAGGGAAATTTTGAAGAAGTGGCTGAATTCAAACACCTAGGAACAATAATCACAAATAGGTATGAGATGCACAAAGAAATTAAACATAGGCTCAATTCTGGAAATGCTTGCTATTATGCATTGCAGAGACTCTTGATGTCCCAACTCCTTTCAAAAAATGTTAAACTGAAAATATATAAAACTATTATTCTACCAGTTATGTTATATGGGTGCGAAACATGGATTCTTACTTTAAGGGAGGAAAGGAGATTACAAGTATTTGAGAATAAAGTACATAGGAAAATTTATGGACCAAACAGCTATGAACAGACAGGTGAATGGAGAAGTCTACATAACAATGAACTACATGGTCTTTATAGGAAGCCAGATATAATAAAACAGTTTAGTCTCGTAGACTGCGATGGGCAGGACATTTTGCACGTATGGGGAATGGAAGACTTGCATGGAAGCTTCTTGTAGGAAAGCCAGAGGGAAAACGCCCAGGTGGTACACCAAGAATGAGGTGGGCGAATAACGGTAACTATGATTTGGGGGAGGTAGATTGTATGGGGAATGATTGGAAAGCATTGGCTCAGGATACGGATGGATGGAGAGTTTATGTCCGCGCGGCCACGAACCTACGGGTTCGATAGTGCCAGTGAGTAAGTAGGTAAGTATTATGGTAATGCATGAAAGTCCGAGTATGATTTGAGAAATTTTTCAATGAGAGCTAAATGTAACATAGAACTACGAAAATAATACCAAGCAACCAACATTGAATTATCTGTACTAGTAAGTCAACATATAAGGCATAAACCTTGATCATGCCTCATAACTAACTCACAGGCTCCATGAACCCGTAGGTTCATGGCCACGTGGACATATGCTCTCCACATATCCCTATCCTGAGCTAATGTTTTCAATCATCCGCTGTAAAATCTACTTACCTGAAATCATAGTTAATATTATATTCCCATCTCATTCTCGGTCTACCAAAGGGATGTTTTCTCTCTGGTTTTCCTACAAAACTTACATATACATCTTTCATTCCGCATTCATGCCACATGTCCTGCCCATCACGGTCTAGGAGTCTTAACTGTTCTTATTATATCTGGCTTCCTATAAAACCATGTAGCTCACTGTTTTCTTTTTCTCCATTCACCTGTCTCTTCATCTCTCTTTAGTCCAAATATTTATAATTTTTATATATTAAATTTGGGAATTTTTAACATTATGAGGTTCAAATTCATAAGAATTAAATTAATCGTGATTATTTCATGTGAGGTATGAAATAATCACGATTAATTTAATTCTTACTTATAATGTTCTTTCCTCCTTAAAGTAAGAGTCCTTGTTTCACATCCATATAATATACCTGGGAGAATAACAGCTTCATATATTTTAAGTTTAATGTTTTTTTGAAAGGAGTTGGGCTGACTAGAGTTCCTGTAATGCATAATAGCATGCATTTCCAGAATTAAGCCTATGTTTAATTTCTTTGTGCATTTCATTCCTTTTTGTAATTATATTGTTCCTAGGTATTTGAATTCAGCCACTTCAAAATTTCCCTTATTTGTCATTAGCTGTCCATTTGAATTTCATAACATATTTCTAGGTGTGAACATATATTTAGTTTTATTAATGATTAATTCCAGTCCCAGTTTCTTAGTGTTATTCAATAGTGTGTACATGCCGGCTCTTAGGATCTCCTCGCTATCGCCCAATAGTACTACATCATCTGCATAGACTAACAGCATATTATTACCATTGGGTTTGTAGACTACTTCGTCCTTTAAAAATTTGATGGCATGCTCTAGTACAAAATTGAATAGTAAAGGAGAGAGTGCATCTTCTCGCTGTAACTCATTGTGAATTTTAAAAGTATCCAAAAACTGTTTGCCTACACGCACCCTACTCTTTGTGCCATTTAGATACATTCATATAAGTCTAACATTTTAGGAATCCCAAACTCCAGAAGGATACTATATAATTTTTCCCTCTTAATCGAATCATATGCCTTTTTGAAGTCTATACATAGTTGATGTACAGGATAGTAATAGTAATGATGTCATATTATATCAGGCCTAGATGTTTGTTGGGTACCAGCCGATTGCGAGCCCATGCACAGGTGCTAAATATTGAGGTGCATAATCATCTAGCCCATATGGCAACTTACGCTCATCATTATTGGTCCACAGTCTTTATACCTTGGTTTCTCAACTTGCAGCCACTTATTATAGTTATCCAGATTCCTCACAATGCTCAGTAGGCACTGGTTCAAATTGGCTGAAATTTCATGAGAAAATTTCTTTTCCCTTGGGGTCTCGATGTCCCATAGCACTCCACCTAGGATGGATGTTTTAATCCACTTGGCTAAGGACTGACACATCGTAGTGGTAATGGTACTTTTTTAACATGATAAGTTATTAAATTATAATCAAATGAATATGATGACTATTTAACTCATGCCACAAATGGGAGTCAATGACCAATCACGTTTTAATGAATCTTGTTTTACAATCAATCACAGTTGTGCTTCACCTGATATTTAACACTTAAGTTTATCATATTAAAGAAAGCTATTCCTTTATTTAACTTTATAGGAATTAATCACTACCGGTATGAGGTTTAATTTATGGCGAAATTAATGTTTCTTACCTTCCTTCATATAAATTTTCTAAGTTGATCGCGATTTCGAGACTATAACTATCTCATCCTCAGAACTTTGTAGGCGACTGGTGTTATGTTGATCAGAAGAAACTCTACTTCTTCCCTCTGTTGGTGGACCGATGAACCTCTGGATCAGGTAAAAATTTGCAGGAATTTCGAAGTTCATAAGTTTTTCTTTGTTTTTCTGAATGTGGATCTTTTCTCAAACCATGAGTTCCATTTTGACCTGATCCAGAGGTTCATCGGTCCACCAACAGAGGGAAGAAGAAGAGTTTCTTCTGATCGACATAACACCAGTCGCCTACAAAGTTCTGAGGATGAGACAGTTATAGTCTCGAAATCGCGATCAACTTAGAAAATTTATATGAGGAGAGGTAAGAAACATTTAATTCCACCATAAAGCTATTCCTTATTAATATTCTAAACAGGTCATAGCATTATTTTACAGTCACTAACTCTCTAAGAAATACACTAAATATAGGAATTTATATATTAAGGTGTAAGAATCCTAGAATGCATGTGGCTACCAGATTGTATATATAGTGCACAAATGTAAGCAGAAACTCTTTGTGAGATATAATAGAAAAAAGTAGTAATTGATTATATCACAATAAAAAGAAACCACTGTTTGCACTTTCTTAAACATATTATTTCCAACTATTTATGTTCCAGAAATATATAATTGACATATTTACATCATAAGACATCAGAAAGTAATTAATAACCTATAATGTTCGGTGTAAACAGTTTGATGCATTTAATTTTTTCTCCACTAGGGTGCATTCTTATAATATTGCGATCCTATTTGACAATAAATAATATGATCAAGTAACAGTGATGGAACAAATTAAACATAACAAACATTTCTCACTTGTTTTCAAACATTGCCGTTTACATTAAATATATAAATATTTTAAAACAACTATATTGAAATAATGATTTGTGAGTAAACAGCTTAAATTTATTCATTAAACAGTCCTAACAAATGCCACTCTCAATTTCCAAATTGTCTAGATAAATTGGAAACCACACATGGAATTACTTATGATAATTTTTTTAAAAGCTTGATGAATATCATAGGTATATGACATGCATTTACTTGCAATATGAAGGATGCTATATTTAAGATTAATACTCATATAGCATAAGACTCACCTCCTTGGTCTCTTCAGGAATATAGTAAGTGTCAAAATTCACTTCATCTTCTGCCTCTGTCTTTATATGTTGTTTTGAAACCTATGAAATAAAAATTTATTTCACACACTTGACCAATTATAGATCGATCCATAAAAAATCATCACAAAAACTGCAATTCTCAATCTTTGTATTTTCCATTTTGCTTAACCTTTAAATTGGCAAAACACACATTTATCATCCCTATGTAGAACCGCACTGAAAACAATTTCAATGTATAACCTTAGTTATTATTGTATATTTATATTTCTTTTTTTTTATTTTAGAAAAATGTTTAAGTTCAAACTGGGAGACTCTATACATTATTGTGATAACCATTATGCCATTCAAACTTCCAATATCAACGTCAATATCTCTTTCCACTTATACAATCAGCTTTTCATTCGAAGGCCAATAGCTATACAATTGTATATGCGGAAAGATATATCGATGTTGATAATCAGAAGTTCGAATAGCGTAACAGTTATTGCAATGACATACAGAGTCAGAGATCCAGGGTAAGACTCCCTGTTTGAACGTAAAAATTTTTCTTTCTAAAATGAAGTTATGTCAAATCCAAGAAAATGTTAACTTCAAATATAACATCAAAATATGAAGCTTTAGGACTTTAGTAATGTTTAAATCTTCAATAAAAGTACTTCAAATAGAAGTCGTCAGATGGCATTGTTGAAAGCGATGGCTATCAGCTTTCGGATGAAGAGAGAATTGCATTATGTGGAAAGAAATATTGACAATATTATCGGAAGTTCAAATTTGATTATGGTTATCACACAGGTGTACAGAGTCAGAGATCTGGGGTTCGATGATTCGAACATAAGTTTTTGTTTCTAAAATAAAACTATATCCAATCCTGCAAAATGTTAATTTGAAATATAATATCAAAATTACTGTATATTGTGTGATTCAACACAAATTTGCATAATTTCTGCTCATTCATTTTCTACTGTTATAATAGAATATATTATTCCAATTATTTTACATGATACACTGGCAATTTATAATTTAAGGGTTGAAATTTCGACTATCTAGATGTGTAACTGTGAGTAGAAAAAAAAATATATTCTATGCAATTTCACTCACCTGTCCTGTATGTGCAAGGTATAAGATTAAAAAACCAGGTTTACATATCATACATACAACAGACTTCAGAAGATTCACAAGCATGTATAAAAAAGTTGATTACCTATGGTATGTTTCAACAAATATGGGAAAAACTTGACATCCTGGGGGTCTCAAATTTATCTTCTTTAAATAAAAGTACTACCATTTTTGGAGATTATCTTTAATTGCATAGTAATTCCAGGTTCTCAGATACACTGCATATAAGTTGCAAAATTTAAAAACCAAAATAAATCATTAGCGATAATCTTGTATTATGGACATCATGCTAATTATTGAGTCTGAGAATTGCAAATTAAATTAATAGTATCTATATATTCAGCAAAATAACTTTTATTATCTAAATAGTTAGAAAATAAAATAAATAAATAAATAAATGTAGTTAGTGTCAGCAAATAATAAATCATAATTGAAGAGAATTAATTTTTCACTGACAAGATATTAAAATTACATGAATTATGTATCAACCAGTCAATCATTATAATTTTTAATTGAGATCACCAGTAGATAAGTTACTATTGTGTTTAGTCAAAATAATTAACAAATTTAAAACTAATGTAAACTTTACTTCTGATACATAGTATTTGCATTTGTGGCAACCTACCTGTAGAAAAATAACATCATTCCCTATGGTTTCCTTGTCTTATTTTGCTATTAATAATACCCAGTCCATTCATGTTTTTATTATTGATTTAACACTTCTCACTGAAGGATAAATTATATTTGAAGAGACATTTTTTTGCCTACACCAAGACTCGTACCTGGGACCTTTGGCTTGCCGGGCCAAATGCTCTACCGAGGCGAGTTGCAATCTAGATGCAAATTTTTCTCTTATATACGTTGTAATTCCCTCGTGCCAAATACTTTGAAATCTTTTGCTTCTATCTTTGCAAATGGCGGCTTCTTAGTTAAGAAGTCATTTATTGCGAATTTAACATTACTTCATAAAGCCAGTAGGGCTTCTATTCATGTTTTTATTATTGATTTAACACTTCTCTCTGAAGGATAAATTATATTTGAAGAGAAAAATAAAGTAATGTTAAATTCCCAATAAATGTCTTCTTAACTAAGAAGCTGCCATTTGCAAAGATAGAAGCAAAAGATTTCAAAATATTTGGCACTAGGGAATTAAACGCATATAAGAGAAAAAATTGCGTCTAGATTGCAACTCGCCTCAGTACCACAGTTGGTAGAGCATTTGGCCCGGCAAGCCAAAGGTCCCGGGTTCGAGTCTCAATCTAGGCAAACATTTTTCTCTTCAAATATAACCCAGTATATTATTTGTTTGGAAATAGATCCATTTATGTGTGAATTTGTAAAAACTCAGTGCATGAAATGTTTAATTTGGCAATGATATTCCAGCATATAATGCAATAAAAAACCAATTTGCATGTCAAATTGTTTTCAAATTTCAGGCCATGGCAGGCATCTAAAGTAAATACACATTATTGTGATTGATCTAAAGTAAATACACATTATTGTAACAGTAAAGGGACATAGACTGAAACTAGAAAATCCACCTAATTGAATGGAATGAGTACTGTTGTAGAAAATGTCCCTTCCATATAAAAAATAGAGAAATTGTCTAAACAAGAGAACTAGCAATATATAACATGCAATTCCAGTTATAACTCTATGGTCTCAGTATAATTCCATAGAAATAACACAGAAAAAACACAACTAACCCAATGGCACTATCCAACCCATAGGTTCATGGTCGCACAGACAAAAGGTCTACATACATCCCTATCCTGAGCTAATGTTTTTTCAATCATTCCCTGTACAATGTATTTCCCTTAAATCATGCTTAATGTTATTCTCCCACTTCATTGTTGGTCTACCAACTAGGCGTTTTCCTTACTGAAAACAAATATTAAAATATATCAGTAACAAAATATGAGAAACTTCTACACACATCACAAGATGATTACTAGCTAAAATATCAATCAACACCCAAGAACATCAAAACCCATGATTCAAGTCATAAAACAACTAAGAGCAAATTAACTTGAAAGACTTAAGCCAGAAATACTTAATCTATCTATTTCTTCACCTGAATGCTTCTAAAGTCACTAAAACTGTTAACAGATTTGCTTTGATAGCAGATTATCAAGAAATGTGCAAACTAGCAGAAATGGAGACATTACATATCATTACCCAGATATGGAGTGATTGCATGTCTATACCAAGGGCTCATTAAATGATAAGGAAGAAATCGCTGAAGCTAACATATATTGTAAATTACTTCTCATGTATATTTCCGCAGAAATTAACTCAACACAGTTTTATAGAGAACTATTAATCCAATTACTGAATAAAAAAGATTTCAAACACAGTGACTCATCTGTTGCTATCTCTGTGTACAATATCCTTTCCCTATCATATGATATTCAATCAAAATTAAATCACTCACAGCAATCAACATAAACATTACACTAAATGGTACAACCACACGGTGGTACAAATTAAAATGAAGCCACTAACTTACTTACTTACTTATTAACTCACTGGCACTATCGAACCCTTACATTCATGGCCACGCGGACATAAAGCTCTCCATACATCCCTATCCTGAGCTAAAGCTTTCCAATCATTCCCTGTATAATCTACTTCCCCCAAATCATAGTTACTGTTATTCTCCCACCTCATTCTTGGTCTACCAACTGGGCGTTTTCCCTCTGGTTTTCTTACAAGAAGCTTCCATGCACATCTTTCATTCCCCATTCATGCAACATGTCCTGCCCATCGCAGTCTATGAGACTTAACTGTTGTTGTTATATCTGGCTTCCTATAAAGACCATGTAGTTCATTCTTTTGTAGTCTTCTCCATTCACCTATCTGTTCATCGCTCTTTGGTCCAAAAATTTTCCTAAGTTTTTTATTCTGAAATACTGTTAATGTCCTTTCCTTCCTTAAAGTAAATGTCCAAGTTTCGGATCCATATAATATAACTGGTAGAATAATAGTTTTATGTATTTTCAGATTAACATTTTTTGAAAGGAAATGGGACATCAAATGTCTCTAATGCATAATAGCACACATTTCCAGAATTGAGCCTACGTTTAATTTCCTTCAGCATCTCATTCCTACTTGTGATTATTGTTCCTAAGTATTTGAATTTAACACTTCCTCAAACCTTTCCTCATTTGTAATTAGCTGTCCTTTTCCATTATATAATATATTTCTACATGTGACCATATATTTAGTTTTATTGATATTTACTTCCAGCCCTAATTTCTTAGTGTTACTCAATAATGTGTGTGTGTTGTCCTTTAGTATCTCCTCGTTATCGGCCAATAGTACTACATCATCGGCATAAACTAACAGTTTGTTAATACCATTGAGTTGTAGACCTTTATCCTCTAGAGATTTGATGGCATACTTTAGTACAAAATTAAATAGTAGAGGAGATAGTACATCTCCTTGCTTCAACCCATTCTCGATTTCAAAAGTGTCCGAAAACAGTTTGCCTACATGCACCCTACTCTTTGTGCCATTTAGACACATTCGTATAAGTCTAACTAACTTTCTAGGAAATCCAAACTCCAGCAGGATACTAACTTCTCCCTCTTAATTGAATTGTATGCTTTTTTGAAGTCTACATATAGTTGATGTACAGTACCCATTTATTTTCTAAAATCTGTCTTATACTAAAAATCTGATCTGTTGTAGACCTGTTTCTTCTAAATCCACATTGATGATCTCCTAGAATCTCATCAATATAGGGAGTAAGTCTGCTTACTAATAGATTTGTTAGAATTTTGTACGAAGCTGAAAGTAATGAGATGCCCCTGTAGTTGTTGCAATCAGTTTTATCTTCTTTCTTATAAATTTGTATGATAATCAATTCTTTCCATTCATCTGGAAGAGCTTCTTTTTCCCAAATCATACTAAGCAACCAATGTATCTTGTCCATCAATTTTTCTCCCCCTGATTTTATCAGTTCTGCTGGGATCTCATCTGAACTGATGCTTTATACATCTTCAATTTTTGTATTGCCATTTCAACCTCTAATGCCCTTGGTTCTGTGACTAGCATTTCTGCTGTCTGTAAATTATGCTCCTCAATGTCCTGTTCTGTATGTACATTTAATAGCTGATTAAAGTAACTTTTCCATCTATTTAATATACTTCTGGAATCTGCAGTCATATATCCCCATTTTCATTCCGAATTATATATGTTCTAGCCTGAAACCCTTTCTTCTCTATCCTAATTCACTGATAAAATTCTCTAATGTTCGTATTTTTTGCATTAATTTTAAGATCATTAATCTTCTCTCTCAAATATTCCCTCTTTTTACTCTTTTAGTAACCTGGTGGATATATAAATTAACAGCTATAGAAATTTAAAAAAAAATAACTAGATGGTATATTAAAATCTAAATGAAAAAAGGCACGGGCTCTTTTCAACAGTAATTCATTAATTCAGATTTTGTCCGATGTGAAGCGGGAACAATTTTCTGCAGCACTACAAGACAAGATTGTCGACCTGCACATCTCCGTAAAATTTACATTTATCACATAAGTGTGTACTTAGCAATGAGGATAAATAAAAAATGACAATAGAATACCCGCACATTGTGTTCTATCCTGACTGCAGAACTTCTGAACACAGCATCATAGCTTTATTGAGAATGAGTTCACTCAAATTCTTGGGTTATATATTACTATTAGTACTACTACATAAGAAACAACTCAATTAGAAAAAAAAAATTAGATTGGGGTTCTCATGCTTAGGAATATTCTGATATTGAATCTGATAGGTCAGCTTCCAATGGAACAGAATGAAGAAGAGGCATTTGGATAACTCAAATATTTATGTAATAAATGGCTTTCTTTAACACCTGAAATCAATAGTTGCAAATTTGAGCTGGGCACGAAAGAAGTAAGAAAATTGCTTGAGAGTTCTTCACTGCAGGCTTCAGATAATTTTAAATGCCATATAAATAATATGGGCTCCAAAATTTTCTTCACTTGACTTTGTAACCTCAGAAGTTACCTTACTGACTCAATCTGAACCCAGAAACCTAGGAACTGGAGGTGAAAATGGTAAATATACGGAGGAAAAATGATTTAGCAATGATATTCAGATCATTAGATTAATATAAAGTATTAACTGAAATCATATTCAATAGTCTTGCTAGAACACTAAATTAAAGTACTCTAGCTAAAGAAATGTAGATGGGAAATCTTATTCTTGTGAATACAAAAACATAGGGAACTGGCCTCAAAATTGCAGGTAGAGATTTGCTTAGTTCAGTCTCAGCAACTCAATGTTTCTAATGTATTTGCTAATTGAGCACAATAGGTGAAAAACTTTGATTTGAATCTTGTACGATTACTAGCCTGGCTTCACCATCCCTTTTATAGTTTCATACAGGTAATGCTGTATCCACATTTTGGTGATCAATCTATAGGTATTTTGACATGTATGGCTGATTGATTTATGGCCAGCCTTCTAATCTACAAACCATGGCTATAGTAATAAAATTCGACTATTCTTGCTTTCTAGGCAAGTATATGATGCTATATTTCAATTTGTTGAAAAAAAAATGTATCATCAATCAATAAAAATATTACCTCAGACTTTATTTCTTCGTAAGCATACAGATCAACATTAGGATATATCTCTTGTTTAATAACAACATTTTCAAATTCTATTTCTTCCAATTTAATTTCCTCTTTGATGTCCTGCAAAATGAAAATCACATTATGTGTATATATTTTCTTAGCATGACAGTGACAATATAAGAATTAGTACTATCACTTACTTGTGGTTTAATTTCTGTAGAATTCCTCGATTGACAACTTTCTGGTTCCATAGTAAACTCGTAACTCATTGTGAACATTTTCTGAAAAGTAGTTGACAAGGTTAAAGAAAAGACAATTCCTGTTTGTTGCATAAATCAATAAGATAAATTGAATATTGCAATATTTACATACAAGTGACTCTTTGTTTTCATTATTATGAACAATTTGTGAAAGAGTGTCACTATCTAAATCAATATTTTCAGTCTACTGTTATACATAGTCAGGTTATATGACTTAATAATAATTTTTAATACAGGATTTAATAATTTAATCAATAACAAAGGCTTTAACATACCTAACATGCAACACAAATAGAAAAGCTCAGTTTGTACCAATGCATAATATTTTCTACATTCTACAGAACATTATTGTGCAACTACAAACACTTATGTACTTTGCACTAGATGAAGCACACATCTGTACTATCAATCATCACAATAAATTCCCAAATATGTTTTTAGATATACACATACTAATAGATGTACACTTACATGTCACTTCGTAACATAACAAAGCAAATCACCTATATATTATTTAATAAAGTATAAACTAACAAAATAAAAAAAAGTAATAGTTCAATTTTGGTTCTGATACATTGTTATTAGAAAACCTGTTGGGAATTTATAGCATAGGTTGATTGTACTGGTAGCACAGATAGTCCAGCCAAGTACATGGAAAAGTGAACATCTGAATTTCGATATAATTTGGTTTTAAATTGAAGCTTATGGTCATCAAAGATGAAAACATGAAAAAAATTTCCAGACCATCCAGAAACTCTTCTTCTTCAACCATCCAAGTCTTAGGCCTATAGGAATGTTACAATATCTCTGATGAATTTTGTATCTAGTGTTTCGTTGGGCAGCCCAGAGATCTCTACCCTGTTTGAAAATAATGAAACATGGCCTTGGGAACTCCATCTGAACTAATTTGTCGCAAATTATTTTATATTTGTGATCCCATTTGGTACATCCAGCTGCATATCTCATGCATCTCATTTCACTAGAAGTTATCTTGCTCTCTTCTCCTTTCCTCAAAACCCATACCTCATTGCCATAGCAAAGCGCAACTCTAGGCTAAGGTTTTCTACGGTAAAACGTGTTCAAAGTGGAATCATATGGGACCTATTTTCTTTTTACACATTAGACAACATTCCGTATTATAAAAAAAAACAAAATTTATTAACCAATCTTAGATTATAGAGCTTATATATGTCTTATTATGTACCTTGGTTAAATTGTAGTTCCGCTGCCGTTGGAAAGTGAAGTATAGAAAGTACGAGCGATTTGAACGGTAATGCGCGAGAAAACAATCCCGTTTCGTCAGCGTTGTCTTTAGCGCATATCCTGAAATTAAAGTATGCAGTTTCAGTTTCCACTCACTAACTATATTTTCGTCCACAACCTTTGATTCCCCGCAAATTTCATTCCACACTACAATGTGTCGTATTTTAAAACTGCCCACAACTAACTTGTGATGCATTGAAATCGTTATTCCCTAGGGATATAAGAACAGCTAGAGCTTGACTTTGGAGCATCGGTCCGGAAATTTGGAGATTTTTTTTTTATCGTGGAGTTGTAAAACACTCATTTGTCCATTTCCTTGCGTTAAATTCATTCATTCATTATTTTTTCTTTATGTTTTAAAATCTCATAAACTTGGGTTTTTCCACATTTAAATTTAGTCATTATTTCGCGTACTGAAAGTTTGTTTTTCTTTATCTTCAATCACTTTCACTTTTTCGTTTAATGACAATGATGCATGCGATTTCGCCATATTTATTCCTTAAATTAGAGAACGCTACCTGTAAAAGATACGCACACAATCGGTCTCAGATCTTGAACTAATTTAAGATTTTACAGTGAACAGCTTATTTGTATGACAGATGTCACACACCAAATACTTGTTCAATGAACTTGTATTTAGCAAAACGGGTAAGGCCGAAAGAAACTTCCAGATACAGGTAGAAACTCTACGTACTTCACTCGGAAGCAGGAATTATCACTTATTGTTAATTCGCCAAACGAGAATCCAATTAAGTGGGAACTAATGTATATATCTCTCTCTCTCTCTCTCTCTCTATCATTCTGCATTATAAACATTTTCTTTCATGAATTGTATAGAAATGTCCTCATGTTTCCGCGTTGGAGAGATTCCGTTTTATCCAAATGAATACATGTAATACTACTATATATTTTGCCGGGACCAATACATTTGTTCACATTGTACAGATTTCCGTATTATTCACGTTCCGGATTAAACAAGTTCACCTAACAAAACACTTACATACTACATCACACGCTACAATATTCTAATCTAATGTAAACTAACTTATTCTCATCTAACCTAACAAAATCATTTACATGCTACATCGCACCCTACTATATACTAATCTGGTGCAAACTAAAATATTCTCATCTAACCTAACAAAATTACTTACGTAATACATTACACCCTACCGTATACAAATCTGGTGTAAACTAACCCATTCTCATCTAATCTAACAAAATCACTTACATACTACATCACACCCCACTGTATACTAATCTGGTGCAAACTAAAGTATTCTCATCTAACCTAACAAAATTACTTACGTAATACATTACACCCTACCGTATACAAATCTGGTGTAAACTAACCCATTCCCATCTAATCTAATAAAATCACTTACATACTACACCACACCCCACTGTATAC
Source organism: Diploptera punctata (assembly GCA_030220185.1). Taxonomy (NCBI): domain Eukaryota; kingdom Metazoa; phylum Arthropoda; class Insecta; order Blattodea; family Blaberidae; genus Diploptera; species Diploptera punctata. The sequence goes on along the minus strand of JASPKZ010000464.1, from coordinate 681,516 downwards.
TAGTCTGGTGTAAACTAACTTATTCTCATCTAACCCAACAAAATCACTTACATACTACATCGCACCCTACCATATACTAATTGGGTGTAAACTAACTTATTCTCATCTAACCTAAATAATCACTTACATACTACATCAAATCCTACCATATACTAATCTAATGTAAACTAACTTATTCTCATCTAACGTAACAAAATCACTTACTACTACATCGCACCCTACCATATACTAATCTGGTGTAAACAAACTTACTCTCACCTAACCCAACAAAATCACTTACATACTACATTGCATCCTACCGAATACTAATCGGGTGTAAACTAACTTATTCTCATCTAACCCAACAAAGTCACTTACATACTACATCGCACCCTACCATATACTAATTGGGTGTAAACTAACTTATTCTCATCTAACCTAAATAATCACTTACACACTACATCACACCCTACCGTATACTAATCTGGCATAAGCTAACTTATTCTCATCTAACCTAACTAAATCACTTATATACTACATCTCACCCTGTTGTATACTAATCTAATGTAAACTAAACTATTCTCTCTAACCTAACAAAATCACTTACATACTACACAGCATCCTACTGTATACTAATCAGGTGTAAAATAACTTGTTCTCATCGGATCTAATGAAATCACTTACATACATCACACCCTAACGTGTAATAATCTGGTGTAAACTAACTTATTCTCATCTAATCTAACAAAATCATTACAAATTACATCGCACCCTAACGTATACTAATTTGGTGTAAACTAATTTATTTTCAACTAAATTTACAAAATCACCTACACACTACATCGTACCCCTCCGTATACTAATCTGTTGTACACTAACTGATTCTCATCTGATCTAATTAAATCACTTACATATTAATATGCATTCTATAACAAAATAATCTGGATTACAATAACTTGTCCTCATCTAAACTAACAAAATCAATTTTATATTACATTGTACTCGAACATATACTAATCTCAGCACATTGCATTTTAAATTGAGTTTACTATATCTGTAAGTTATCTAATTTACCTCGTACCTTATGTATTGATTCACGAAGAAGAAAGAATGTTATTCAGCATTATATTGTAGCAGAGAATTGAATATAATGTGTAGTAAAGTAATGGGATGTGGTTTGTGTAGTGCTTAAAAAAAATATTATTTTACTGTTTTTTTTTCTGGATGATCAACAATATATTTTTCAAGTATTCATCATTGGTAATTCTAAGCTTCATTTTATGACCAAAATTATCTTGAAATTCGGATGTCCACTTTTTTGTGCTCCTATTATTCCAGCTTTCTGTTGTTAAAGCCTTTCACATGCAAACTACAATCCTGTAAATCTTTGAGAGATAAATATAACATTTTACATACACTGATATATATTAAAGGTTTCTAAAAAAATGCTCCAAGAATCGACACAAAACATTAGGATAATTATAAAAAAATATATAAATAACTAATCTGTTTATTTGAACTACCTAGTGAAATATGTTTAACATTTTTCCTAATGAAAAATTGTTGCAATTTATGTAGTTTTCACTCATCTTAAATATAGTATTTTTACTTTATGTTACTCATTTGTGCTTTGTTAACAGTTAGTGGATTGAAGGGGTTAAGTCCCCGTCATTTAGGTTTTTAAAACATGAAAGTGTAATTATTTTTGACCATGCACCTTGGAATATGTCAAATATTTATTAACACACATCATCCTATTATTAATATACAAAGAATAATATTTGAGTTATACATCAGTCATTTTGGTCATGAATTTAAAAATATAACAAAAATAATAAATTCACACTAACCTTAGTCATTTTTGTTTCTAGTGTTAGTTATTGGTTATTTTACATTTTGGTTTGGTTTCAATATTGCACAAATCGTTCAAATAATATTTCAGTTCTTTTCATGTGAAAAAAAACATCAAACTTAAATTAAAAAAAAAAAAGGAAACACTGCATTTAAACCTCCGTGATATATTTTCAAAGTCCTATAGGATAATAGTGAGCATGCGCCAGAATTTATAGAGCCAGCGATAACCCACCATCGAACTACATATCGATTATTATCCTTGATTACTATCGATATCATACTAAATTAAAAAATCTTATGCTAGATGGCAGCATGTCGCTATGAAGTTTAAATGATCAATCTTTGAAATAAATCCCCAAATCTATGTTAAAAAAATATATTGATAATAGTAAAATTACGAAACGTTCATTAAAAATGGGTGTACACTAACGCTGATCCAACCAGCGATAACCATAACAGTGATAGAAAAATCACAGACTATGTAACATACTCTGTGGAAAAAATATCAGTTTGCATCTATAGCAGGATTTTAATATCATAATAAATATGAAAGTTTAAGTTAATAATTTTGTATTTTTAAATTCTTTTAATATTTAAAATATAACTTGAATAAAGAAAAAAATCTAAATAATTCATTGTTGTTTATTGTTGATAAAAATGTTTCAGTAATAATTAAAGGAATTGCACTACATAACAGATTTGTAAAGAATGTTCTTAAAATTGTTTTAAGTCATTGTTGTCAAAATTATAAATCCTTCTGTTATAACTGTAATAAGAACACCTGCCTAACTTCATATTCTTAAATGAAAGTAAACTAAACTCTGATTGGATTTTAAAACAATTAACTTTCTTATTTAACAAATCAATTAAAACCTTATATTTAAAGAACTATTAACCAATAGAATTTAAATATAACATCATGTGATGTAATAATGTTCTTTAAAATTATAAAATAAATACACTAATCATTCTGTATACAACTTTCCACAGAGGTAGAATCAAAAAGAGTTCTCAAGATAAAATGTAATATTTAATATAAGAATAATTGATTCCAGAAATGGAAAGAATTTATTTAAATTGATAGTGAAGAATAATACCACTTACATTTACTTAATCTGGTGGGAACCTACAAAGTGAATAAACTTGTAATTATTTCTACGAGAGACATTTTTTATGATTTTGAAGTGTTTTCCTATCCAGTGTACCAACTTCCGACCTTGAGAGAAGAGAATCCGGCTCTACCGAAAATTAAACCCAAACTGAACCAGTAATTCTTCTTTGGGACACCAATCCTTCTTCAAAATGTTACTACAACATCGGGCATGAAGATAATTACTTTTTCAAAACGTTGCCACAACATGTGACAAAGCAATTTATTTCTTGAAAATGGCGCCCATCGTGAGGCTCGAATCATCATACAACCTGAATTACTATCATTCAACTAGATTCATTGCACATTCTGGAACTTCAAGAATCTAATACATCAAGGAACCAGAAACATCGTGGGAAAATCAAACCAGGTGCCTATACACGAGATCGGAGTTAGTACACAGCGACGAATGTAAGTAAATATAAATTTTAATAGTGAAATAGTTAAACTACATTTATATGATTTTAAGAAACAGGAAAAGTTTATGTACAAATATAGAAATGGCAACCAACGGACAAAATAATGTAAATAGTGACAGTAATATGCCGACAAGTGAATTTGAATCTGTTAATAAAAGACAAAGTGTTGAGATTTCTAACGGTAGTGATGTTAATAATGATAATGATTAAGCTTTGAATGATATTATGATAATGATGAAGACCATGTTTGTGGAACTTAGTCAGATAATGGATAGTAATAATAAAGAATTAAAAAGTGATAATTCTAAAATTAATTAGAAAATGGACGAATTAAAAAGTGAAAACTCTAAAATTAGTCAGAAAATAGATGAAAGTAATTTGGAACCTAGGAAAGATATGAATGATAAATTTGAAATATTTGGTGTTAGGGTAGGAGAAAGATTTGGAGAATTAAAAATTGAATGTAATCTAAATCAAGTCAGGGAACAAAATATATTAGCTTTGAAAGATAAACATGATAGTGAAATTAAACAAGTAGATGATAAAGTAAATGATGTAATAAAAACAGTTATACAAATTGATGAAGCGTGTAAAAATAGCTTCATATATTTAGGAAGTACTGTTCAAATTTAGGAAGTACAGTTGAAAATTTAGAAAGTACAATTGAAAATTTAGAAAGCAAGGTTGAAAAAGAAATAAATAATTAAAAAAGCGAAGTAGTAGTGAAAGTAGAAGTGGTGAATGAGAAGATGGTAAATTGGACTGAAAAATTTACAGATTTAGAAAATAAATAGAAATTAATTTTGAATAAGAGTAAGGAGTCAACTAGTGTAAGTAAAAATAGGTTTGACAAATCATAAGAATGTAGTAGGGATAGTCAATTTCAAAATTTTGTGGAAAATTCTAACATTCCAGCAAATTTATTGTCAGAAATAAATTTACCATGTTTTTCAGATCACTCTAGCCAAAGTCCTCTTGACTTCATAACTGAGTTGGAGGAATATTTTCAATTAAAATGTATTAGTGAGCAGTATAAAATGATGTTTGTGAAAAGGTCATTAAAAGATTCGGTTGAATCTTGGTTTAAAATAGCATGTCATGACTCAAAGGATTGTAATACATTTAAAAGTGCTTTTATGAATGACTATTGGGGTCATAAAAGACAAAATAAAGCCAGGTTAGAGATTACTAGTAGTAAATATAACCCTAAAACAGATCACAGTTACCTTGGGTATTTCTTAGAAAAAGCAAGGATGGCTACACATCTCCAACCACCTATTGATGAAAAATCTTTATTGTCTTTAATATCCCATCATTACCCAGATGAAATTAAATATCACTTGGTTATTGCTAGACCTCAAAACATTTCAGACAAGTTAGAGTTGTTAGCGTTATTAGAAAACAAAAGAGAAGTTGAGATCAGAAACAAGGGAGCAAATTGGAATGAACAAGAATATTCCAACAAAACTTTTCTTGGGGTAGGGGCAGAGAACAATGAAAAGAAAAATTATGATGACCATAATAAAGATGTGAAAAAAAAAATTAATGATAATTATAATAGGAGTAGGAACACTCAAGCAAATAGAGACATGTCAAATGGGAATAATTATAGGAATAGACCTTATCCTGACAGAACTGTAAAGAATTCTGGAAATTTTCAGAGTAGAATTGATAGGAGAGAAATTAACTTTATGATCGTAGAAATTTCTGGTGAAGGTAATGTTAGAAATTAGACATCACCACAACCTGAACCCGTAATTCTTTTTGGGACACCAATCCTTCTTCAAAATGTTACTACAACATCGGACATTAAGAGAATTACTTCTTCAAAACGTCGCCACAACGTGTGACAAAGCAATTTTCTTTTTCACATCACAATATTGTCTAAGTGTCATAATATTGTGATATTCATATTTAAATAAATGCTTGAAAATTGTCTAATAATGTTATAAAAATTGTTGAAAAATTTTCAAATATCAAAAAAATTTTAGTAAATACAGAAGAAGAGCTACAGTTTACAATAATAAACTCAAAACTAAAGCATAAATAAAAGTGCAGTACAGACGAAAAAAAAATGCCTGAAATAACTCAAACCAATATTACATTAATCCATTCTGAATAGCTTTGGTTATTAGGTCACATTTTGGCTAGATTTTTAAATTGCTTCTCTTAGAAACCAAATTAAAAAAAAAATTGACAGTGGGAATTATGTCATGGTTACATCTCAAATGTAATTCAATTTTGTGACCATATTTCTACATTTTCCTACCAAAAACAAAGTAATGTTATTATTTTTCTACATGATAGCTCCGAACTCATAACATATAATATCAGTCATACTTTTAAAGGCCAACTAACAATGACTGAAAACAATTTATGATCAGACAACTATATTATTAATTTGACTGTCATTTTAAATTAGTATGGTCCATAATTATAATTTTATAAATTAAGAGTTAGGAGCACTCTAGTACGAGATTACATAGGAGCACTAAATTATGGGAATACCAAAGTACTTCACATGTCATGGAAATTTTAATATTAGAATAATAGGAGTAAATGCGCACAAGTTTTTAAATTTTAATATTCAACTCTTCTTTCCAAAAAAATCTCGACAACATATAAGGCTTATTAAAATCTTATTTTGTCAATGCGGCTAGTTAGCCAAGATTATTAAGGTATGATGCTATAGATCTGAAGGTCGAAAATATGAGTAGCACCATAAACCATAGTAAATAATAATGCCATTTATAGTGGATAGTAATTTGGAAAAACAGCACTTTAGGTTACCTGGTATATTTTCAAAGTCCTATAGAACAACAGTGCACATGCGTCAGAGTTTACATCCTTCAGTTTCGATTGCATAGATGTAGAATTGAAATGAATATTGTATAGTAAATAGGATAAAGGGAAAAGATATTAAGAAGGAAAGAGAGAGAGAGACATCTAGTACCAAAAAAAGTATAACTGATTTTTTCCTGCAGGATCAAGTTGAAATGAACATGTATGATTATTAAGTAGTTCAGTTATCATTAATTTATTATTTAAGAATTCATAAAATGTTTCTTCGTAACTGCCAATGATAGAATAATAGGAAATGCCAGTAGAAACAGAAAACCAAAGTAGTCAAAAGTGTCATAATTATGAATGTTGTATGGTATAAGCAAAGTATAAATAGTATGGTTCAGTCAAACAAACAAAAATTCTACACTTGTAAGATACAACACAATTACAGCAAACAAGAAATGTGAAAAGCGATTGTCTATTTTGTAGGCAATACTTTTCAACATTTTATTACCTTAACACAGGAGAAGAAAACAAATGTCAAATGGTGGTTAAAACAAAAACAGCTTATTTAAGATTCTAACAATAATTCAGTCAGGAAGCTTGTTCTATACAATTCATTTACGTCAACGATTGTGGCAAATCTAGGTTATGAATAATATTACTGATGACAATTTTCACAAATCATAATAATAATTCTAGGTACCAGAGCTAATTACTTCGATGTTAAGAATTACGTATTATATTCTCCATATAATACATATTTGTAGTTACCAAAAATATAAATTTTATACCAAGTTATCACGCAACGCTACCTATAAAAGTTTCTAGGAGGCCGTGAGCAGGCTTAACGTTTTGCAATGCCGTGAAAAAGTTAACTACAATGTAATATTATAACTATAATTATTATAGTCTCTTCTTTATTTTAACTAACTCACTGGCAATATCGAACCCGTAGGTTCATGGCCCCGCGGACATAAGCTCTCCATACATACCTATCCTGACCTAATGTTTTTCAATCATTCCTTGTATAATCAATGTACTTTCTTCTACTGATTAAAATTATATTGTAAAGGTATTTGCTGTATGATTGTAATTCTAAATCGGAAGGACAATAATTAACGTATATAATATCGCCATCCCTGTCATCATCATCATCATTGGCGTGACGGTCCTTTTAGTTTGACCTTAGCCTCCCTCATAACCATCCATTCTCTTCAGTCAGTGGCCCTATTTCTCCAATTTGTTATGCCAATCTTCCGTAGCTCTGCCTGTACATCGTCCATCCATCGTAAGCTAGGCCTCCCAACTTTTCTCCTTCCATCCAGCTTAGCATTTTATATCATCCTGGGCAAACGTATCTGTTCATTATGCACATATGGCCCAATCATTTGATACGTTTAACTTTAATATCTATAACTACATCGTTATCTTTATATAGGTAATATATTTCCTGGTTAGTTCTTATTCTCCAGGTACCCTTATCCTTAATAATTGGACCATATATTTTCCTTAACATCTTTCTCTTCTGGGTGGCAAGTCTTGTAGCAGTTCTTTCTGATATGGTCCAGGATTCACTGCCATACACAACATGTTAGTAATTGCTTTATATATTCTTATTTTAATTAAAATGTATCCTGATTGTATAATTTTGTTCAGAGGTCTTAAACATCGATTACCTATTGTTATTCTTTTATTTCAATTAATATCGTCGTCCCTGTAGCGGTTGTAGCAACTTCAAAATAAAGTAAATATTCTAGTAGTCTCCGTGAATCTAATACACAATTTACTTATATTTTAGCAGAACAAAAAGGGAAAAGCAGCTAAATTATTGAATGACGATTTCAAGAAAATATGTTTGTATTTACCTTTTTAAATACCGATGGGCTTACTCCTTAATTGGTTAGAATTTTAGTAGAATCTATGTAGATTATATTTTCGAAATCATCAGAAATGACGGATTTCTCTTATTTCTGCTTTTCGAAGTATTTGAAGACAGTAATTCAAAATAGATTAATATTTATCTTCTTAAGAGACGATTCAAAGTTTGACGTATGCTCAATACGGATTTCATAGTGATAAGTTTTTGTCAATCAGCGATAACCCTGAAAAGAGATGGCAGAAAACATTGCAGCTGCTGCTGAATGATGACAATGACCAAGTATCACCCAGGTTGCTGCATACTGAAACCTTTCAAGATTCCTTGGCAGCCAAATTCCCTAATGGTCAACAGTATGGGGTTTTCTCCTCAAATCAGTGCCATTTTAGACATAGTTGCTTTGCCATAGGATGAAGTGAGTTGCTTGTGAGATGAGGTGTATCCACTCTAGAGCACGGCGCGGCGTCAAGCAGGAGGTCTGTAAGGAGAGTTGAAATGAGCCATGTTACTCCACATATGGTACATTAAAGCAGGATTTTAATATCATAATAAGTCCATACTTAAAGTTAATAATTTTGTATTTTAAAATTGTTTTAATATTTAATTATAACTTAAATAAAGAAAAACATCTAAATAATTCATTGTTGTTCATTGTTGAATAAAAATGTCTCAGTAACAATTAAAGAAATTGTATTACATAACAGTCTTTCTAAATAATGCTTTTAAAATTGTTTTAAGTCATTGTTGTCAGAATTATAAAGCTTTCTGTTATAACTGTAATAAGAACACCTACTTAAATTCATATTTTTAAATAAAAGTAGACTAAACTCTGATTGGTGTTAAAAAAATTAACTTTTTGATTTAACAAATCAAATTTAAACTTTACATTTAATTGGCTATTAACCAATAGAATTTAAAATTACTATCATGTGATGTAATAATGTTCTTTAAAATTATAAAATAATTACACTAGTCATACTGCATACAACTTCCAACAAAGATAGAAGCAAGAAGAATTCTCAAGATAAAATGTAATATTTAATACAAGAATAATAATCGATTTAAGAAAAGAAAATAATTTAATTTTAATTGATAGGGAAGAATAATACCACTTAAATTTACTTAATCTGCTGGGAACCTACAAAGTAAATAAATGTGAAATTTATTTCTACCGGAAACAGATTTTTAGTGATTTTTAAAGTGTTTTCATATCCAGTGTACCGACTTCCGACCCTAAGAAGAGAATCCAGCTCTACCGAAAATTAAACCCAACCTGAACCAGTAATTCTTTTTTGGGACACCAATCCTTCAAAATGTTACTACAACATCTGCATGAAGAGAGTTAGCTGCTTCAAAACATCGCCACAACATGGGAAAATAATTACTTCTTCAACATCTACCATCTCATACATTAGGCCCATTCAGTGGGGGGAATATGCATCGGTGTAAAACACGTCGCTGTAGCATATGTCCAATATTGCGAACAATTGGATTATTATGATTTATTATAGTTTGATACATGTTAAAACATGTTCATCAATTATATTCTCAGTATAGGGTATTTGTGCTAGATCGTGCATCTCTGCGATCCTTGTGTATAGCAGGGCCGAATACATAATTGTGAGACATTTATTTTGAACTTTTTTCTTGCGGTAATTAGTGAGGCTTCACAACCATACAGCAACATAATCCGGATCACAGCTTTATAATGTGTCAGCTTGATAATGTAGTCGATTTGAAAAATGGCCAAAAAAGTGCAATAGCCGCATTAGAATGATTAATTATATGTTGAATATGAATTTTAGCTTGGATTCCAAGGTACTTGACTCAAGGATGGTATAATCGATGAGTTCCCAGACTGAGTTGGATAGGAGTACGCCTGTTGAATTTGGTGAATAAGGTCGCTTGCGTCTTATTCTCATTCAGTTTTATATTCCACAGACGTAGCCTGGAGCTAATGTTGTTTAGGACTGTTTGAAGATTGTGGATGCGATAAGGCAGTACATGGAAAGTAGTCTGAAGATACAGACATGTATCATCAGCGAAGAAAGCTATATGGTTTTGTGGGTAGGATGGTAGATCTGACACAATAGTGTGTATAGGAGAGATGACAGAACTGCACCCTGTGGAGTGTTTGGTAGTTAGATTTATACCCATTAACCGACACATAGAATTGTCAGTTACTGATGTATTTTGTTATGATTTTAATTAAATTGTTAGTCAGTGATGCCTAGAAACATTAGAAGAAAAAAGTTAACTAATTACAGCATGCTGCATTGTCGACAAAAACCATTAGCATCAGCAATAACCCACTCATTAGCATGATCTGTCAAATAAAAATATGGTTGGTTAGTATGATGATGTTGAAGAAGATAATCGGGCTGTAGGCTGTGGTCCTGTGGCTTGTAGTTCCCCGATGCCACATACGGAAAAATTCACGATCTAGCTGGACAAAGTTCTTTTTTAACTTACTACGAAATGTGAAAAAAGGTAGCGGAACATACACTATATGAATCAGAGTTTTAAACTGTATGCCTGTTTTGATTATGTTGTCACTGGTATCCACGCTACACCAACGAAAGTTATCGCTCAGAACACCATGTGCGTAGAGTCCTGGTCATTTCCTCGCAGCATTCGTTTTACTTCGTCGTGAGAGTGAATGTTTCGCATGTATTCTGTAGTAGAGAGCATGCTTTTTCGTAATATACCAATTATTTTTAATTATATTAATTGTTTATTAATTTAAGAAGCATTTTATAAAATACTGCAATTACATAAAAGTACAATCAAAGAATAAGATTTGACAAGGGTTATAAAAAAGTCTATCCTGGTCCATCTTTTCTTTCTATGTCAGGATGTTTTCTACACTCATTTAGATTATTACACAAAAACAATAGATATCACTTTTAATCACTTTCTTAAATAGAGCCATTTCTTTACATTTAGTCGTGTTTGCACTCATACTAGAAATTCGGACAGTGAGTAATTCACAAATTTTGAATAATGTTTACAACTTAAAGACAATCAATTTTTTACACGATCCACTACCAAGTGTCCTTAAGAGATTTCTATTATATTTTATAGAAATTTGGAGTAAATAAATGCCGTTCTGAGATAGAAAAATGTATGGAATGTAAGGTGACTGCGTTTACATCAATCCTAATTGCCAAGTCGAAGGCAAGTAGACAAATAAATGAAAAAAATACAAAGAAAACCGTCAGTGTTACACACTGATATAAATTTACGTATATTAATAGACAGCATTAAGGAAAAACGAGGAAGACCAAGAGAACTTTCAGTGAAAGTTCGGTGAGAACGAAGACAAAGACTGTATTTCCACTACTGTCAGACATATATTCAGATAAAATTACTTGTGCTACTCAGAAGTGTCTAAGGTAGAGCGGAAAACGACATCTGCTGAAATAGTCAAGCTCTCCACAAATATATCACCTCGAAGATAAAAAAAAAATATGAAGAAGGCAATGGAGCCTTGCTCTATCCAGATTTTGAATCCCTATACTTCAGAAGAAGCTATGGCACTTATTGTTGATTTACGGTTAGGAAAATATGATTATACTTATATTCAAGCTGCAACAAAGGCATGAGATGATAACATATACCCGCCATATAATATAACTTCACAAGTAAAACAACAGTGTTATCCTGATAACAGAGAGCAGAGTTGAGGATCCTCTAAAAGATATTTTAGATCAAACAGTGCAACTATAAGTGCTTGTATAAGATGAGGTATTAAAAAGTATTCCCGGTGACTTAAGTGACAAATATTATTTACAAATGGGTAAATGTTCTACTTTCGTGAAAATATGTCTAATAGGATAGCGAATATAAATTTTATAAAATTTCACCCTTCTGTAAGGGATGATTTTTCAATCAAAAGTGACGAGAATTTCTATACATGCAGAAAATGCAGTGGTTAAGAAATGTTGAATTTTCGTGAAAATATGTATAGGAGAGCAATTGTAAATTTTACAAAATATCACTCTCCTGTAAGGGGTAGTTTATTCAAACAAAAGTACTTGGAGTTTCTATACGCAGAAAATGCAGTGGTTAACAAATGTGTGAAATTTCGTGAAATTATATCTAACAGGAGAGCAATTGTAAATTTTATAAAATGTCACCCTCCTGTAAGGGGTGATTTTTTCAAACAAAAGTAATGAGAGTTTTATATACATGCAGAAAATGCAATGGTTAATAAAATTGTGAAGTTTCGTGAAAATATTTCTATAGGAGAGAAATTGCATATTTTATAAACTTTCACCCTCCTATAAGGGATGGTTTTTTCAAACAGAAGTAATGGAGTTTCTATACGTATATAAAATGCATTGGTTAACAACTGTGTGAAGTTTCGTGAAAATGTGTTTAATAGGAGCGATGTAATTAATTTTGTCCAGCTAGATCGTGCATTTTTCCGTATGTGCGACGTTTCGCCAGAGACCGCGTCTGGCATCCTCAAGTGTTGTCTTGAGACTGGCAATTCTGACTGACTGACTGATTGAATAAAGCGAAGTCTAGCTTCGTCCAGTAGCTGCGTATATTAGAACCGACTAGGGCTCTTTAGCAGCTAAGTTGATAGTGGCTATCCTTAAGGGGTTAAGTTCACTTAAACTTGAGATTATTTGGCGGCGCTAGTGTTTGCGTGCCGAAGGTGATGAATAATGGACAGAGATTGGGATGTGATGAGCAAGAGCAGGTCATCAGAAACCACACTGCTTTCAAGACGAGAGTCGGAAATCGATAAGAGCGGAATGAGCCACGCTATTCCAGTTGAGAGCACATCGCCAAATCTCTGGCTGGATTTAATGAGGGGTCACTCGGACAAGTATGTTTGTATGGACAGCACGCCGCTGAGGCAAGTGTCCCATAGTGCGTACCATAACATTTGTATGCAAAGATGTAAATTTATACATTTTGCTAAAATTTTCAGTTAGCATGGCATCAATATGGGGGAGCTGCGCTTCGTTGTGTAGGTCTGTCATCCTCGTAAAACGTGGTGCTATAAAAATGATTTTCAAGCACTTGTTCTGTATAATTTGTACTCGTTGTCTATGCTGTTTTACGAGGATGCCCCAGGCCTCACATCAGTACAGTAGCATGCTGCGGATCACGCTTTTATACAATAAAAGTTTGATCCTAGGTGACAATGTATTTGACCTGAAAAGTGGGTATAAAGTTGCAATTGCTGGTTTGCTTTATGTAGTAGATGTCGAATGTGAATTTTGAACGTATGCTTGGGGTCCAGATGGACCCCAAGGTACTTGACAGAGGGTTCTAAGCGGAAATTTTGAGTTCCCATGGTTAGTTGGATGGATGATCGTCTGGTTGATTTAGTGAAAAGGATTGCCTAGGTTTTTGCCGTATTTATCTTTATGTTCCATTGATGGAACCAAAGATAGATACGGTTAAGAGCGATTTGGAATACATGGATTCGGTTAGGAAGAGATCTAAAGGTAGTTTGGTAAAAGAACCAGGTATCACGGCGAATGATGCGGTATGAATGTAGGGGATAGTAGGAAGGTCTGCTACCGTATACAATATGGGTGACAGGACAGCACCTTGGGGAACTCCCGCTAAGATTGCCTTGCAGTCCGATTTATACCCACTGACCGAAACCTAGAATTGTCGGTCAGTGAGGTATTTTGTAATTAATTTAATAAGTGGCGCCGAAATTTAAATTTGATTAGTTTATAGATAAGCCCATTTATCTAGGTCGTATCAAAAGCCTTCTCAATGTCCAGGAATACGGCGATGGTACTACGTTTCTTGTTGTAACCCGTGACAATATGATCAACCAGTCTTGCTAGCTGGAGCGGAGTGCTATGTAAATTTCGAAAGCCAAATTGATGGTTTGGTAAAAGAGCTTTGTCTGCAACTTCAATTTTGAGTCTTGCCAAAATAATTTTCTCCAAAATTTTGCCCAGCACAGGCAGCAGACTGATTAATCGCAAATTGTCTGGGATTGATGAATCTTTGCCAGGTTTTGGTAGGGTTATGACTTTGGCAAGTTTCCATACATTCGGGAAATACTGTAACTTAATACAGTATTTAAATATTTGGAGCAAAAGGAGTAGAGTTTAGATGGGTAGATTTTGACAGCAAGGTTCGAAATACCATCGCTGCCAGGGGCACGGTTAGGACTGAGGTTACGTACAATTATACGCACCTCTGTGAAATGGATGTCTGGAAAGGCATGTTGGATAGGAGTAGCAAGAAATGTAGTAACAACGTCGTATACTTGAGCCCCATGTACTGGGATAGTGAGCTCATGTGGTCGGGACCGATTGGCCAGATGTGTAGCAAGGACCTGGGCTTTGTTACCGGGGTGATAAGCCCAGGTACCATTGCTGCTTATTGCAGAAGGAGGAGCAGGATCTCTACTTCTTCTAATCCTTTTAAGGATATCCCAAGGAGGAGTCATAGACTCTTCCCATCGGTCATGACGAAGTTTCTGCAATCGGTTTCGTACCAGATGAACTTAGCAATTGTATACCTGTTTGTGTTGACGGGATCCAAAACATCTGTATAATCGAAGGTAGTAGCGCTTTGTTGTTAAATAAATTTGAAGTGTAGGGTCTGTGTATTTATGTGGTGCAGTGTAGTTTGTTGATGTTATAGACAGTCTAACAGCTGTTTCTATCGTCGCCTGAAAATTTAGAATGACGTCTTCAAGTTGTTGTGTAGAATCGATAGAAAGTAAAGGCTCAATCCATTGATTGAGCATGTAAGTGTATTTCTGCCAGTCGATTTGAGCTTTATGTATAGAAAAAGGCGGCGATAATTGAAAAGATGGTGTAATTTTAAAGTGTATTGGTGTATGATGGGAGTCCAGTGCGTTTGCAATGGTGTTAATGTATGTTGATATAGGTACATTCTTCGAAAGGACTATATCAAGGATGTCGGATCGGATGCCAAGAGCTGTATGACGAAAGAATGTGTGATCCCTTGGAGCAGAGATTTGTAGGTTTTAAAGCTGACAATAATTTTGAAGGATGAGGCCTGAGGCATTTTGGACACGACAATTCCAGAAATGATGTTTAGAATTAAAATCTCCCCCAAGCAAATAGCTGCGGGAGACAGAAGATAGGATATTGAGGTCCTGTCTGGTTAATTTCCTCAAAGGAGATTTATAGAGAGAAGCGATGAAGTTGGTTTCATTTGGGGAAGTTGGGACTAATATTACAGTAGCCTCAATAAATTGATGTCTTGGAATGTTGGCCACTCTATGGCTGATGGTTCTTTTGATACAAATGGCCGTTCCTCCAAGGGTGCCGTCGAGACGGTTATTAATGTATGTGTTATAGTTAGGGATTTGAAACCGATCTTTGGGTTTAAGATGGGTTTCATTCAGGAGAAAATGTCTATATCTCGTTGTTGCATGAGTGTTTCTAGTTCATGAGTCTGTCTGGCTATTCCATTGGCATTAAATGCCAGGACATTGAGATAGCTTCCGTGACACCGAGACAAATATTCACCAATTGTGACAGGTACAACAATCGCTCCATTGGAGATTTAAAGCCAGCCAATAGCCTGTATGGAAATGTTGGAGTGCCTATTGTGCCTGTCCGCACATTAAGGGGTGAAGTACAGGCGGTATCGGATCTCGAGCAGTGCTAGGATGAATGCGTTGTTGAGCTGGAGTGCCAGAACGTATGGTTTGACTGAAGGAGAGATTTGGATTTACTTTTACTGAAGTAAAAGTACGGGGTGGACGGACATTAGGTTGCGGGTGATTTGGGTTCTCAGGCTTTTACATAAGCTTGGTTAGCTGCCTCATGAGCTGGGCAGCTACGATAGGAGGGAGAGTGGCCTGATGCTCCGCAATTTGTGCATTTAAATTTGGACGGATCGAGTTGTGCCTCCGCTTTTATGGGGCAATCATTATGGTTATGTGTCTTTGAGTATATAACGCAGCGGGAATCAGGTTACATCCTGTGAAGGTGTGGTTAATGTTCTGGCAGTTATAACACTGTTTCAGTCCAGAACGCGGCCAGTATGGTTCAACAGCGACAACTGTGTACAACAAGCGATTTAGATTGTAAATTTTTCGGGTTGTAGCTGTATTCTCCACTTCGATAATAAATAAGGGCAGTAGGATGGTGTTTTTCCCGTCCTTTTTTTGACATTTATTTTATCGTTTTTATTAGATATTGGAGCTCGTCATCAATTACTTCGCTAGGGTTTGAAGCTGGTAGTCGCTTGAATACTACCCTCAGTGGAAGATCTTTCTTGAGTTGGTAAGTATAATATTGTTTATTTACACTTGTGAAAAAAAAAATTAACTCTTGAAAATCTTCCATTGAGGATGCATAGTATCGAAGACCCTCATAGGTTTTCACCATTTTGAGATCACTTTTGATTTGATTTCTTATTTCTCGATTCATTTTAAATAGATCCCCGTGTCCTATTAGTTGGGACCTTTCTAATTTAGGTTGATTTTGATCTGTTTCTTCGGTGGCGTTTACCCGTGAGGGTAAAGATTTACCTTAAAATATCGGTATTTATCCCAACCGGTTGTGAATTCAGTTGAAGTGGAATTTCGTGAGTGAACAATGGTTGGAGTCTTGGTGTATAAGTTATATAGATGTGCAATATTGTCGTGTAGAACACATGTGTTCGTCTATATTTTCTCAGATGCATTTTTAAAATTATGCTCAGAGATATGATTGCAGTGTAAAAAAAAGTTAAATTGCCACTAAAACTGTGTCCACATAACTTTTGTTATATTTGAGGACAAGTGACGTTCGCAACGCAAAAGCGATACATTACCCAATTTATTAAGAAAGCGCACCAATCTTTATTTCGGGTGCAAAGTAGAGGATTTTGACCTAAGTTGTGCTCTACATATTTGCTACATTGGCATGTTCTGTAAATCGTAGTGACTGGTTGAAAGGAAAGAAGAAATTCCCATAATTTGGAGAGAACAAACTAATCATGTTAGTGATTGTTATTTCTGCAATATCCCCACCAGTTAAGTTTATTTCAAAGAGCCGTGAATTATCCCAACATACCTTCTCAGCTATTCGTCGCTGTCTCACTCTAAAGAGCTTCCAATTCCAGTACCACCAGACACTTATAATATTGATTCAGACATTGAAACGAAATCTAGCACTTCGGAAGAAATACCCAGACCATCCACACACCATTATGCTGACTTCAATCCCGAAATTTCAACTCACTCATACAGAATGACTCAAGAGGAATTACATTATCTTGTTCGAGACTCAGAACTCTCAAAGGCCAAAGTATAACTCCTGGTTTCGCGACTTAGACAGTTCAAGTATCTTGGCTAGAAAACGAAGGTCTCTCAATTAGAACACGCCACAAGCCAATTAAAAAAATATATTGTATTCTGCTACATCATACAAGGTCTAATGTCTGCTATAAAGAGTGGTGATTATTTTTAAATTCATCAGAGTTCAGTCTTAAGGCAGTGTTACTGATGTGAGTGCATTTAGGTACTTGATGGGAGTGCATTTAGATAATTAATCATAACATTGCCGAGACTAAGTAAAACTAAAATTAAGGAAGGTATTGTTGTAGGTTCATTGGTAAGAGAACACTTCATGCATAAACATTTTTTGGAATATTTGAAAAAAAATGCATGGGAATGATTCAGGATAATTACCTTAATTTTCTTGTGGTACTATCGAGCCGCAAACTACAGACAATGTGTGGATAATATATTACTAGCTTATCATGGAATGGAGTGAAATATGTCATAAAAATCAATTTTCTCCACTCTCATTTGGACGTATTCCCGCAATACTGTGGTGCAGTCTCTGATGAACATGGATAACATTTTCACCAGACGATATTATCATTTGAAATACGATACCAAGGCAAGTGAAATACATCTATGCTAACTTACTATTGTTGATCAGTAGCGAGAGATGCCCCCATGGTCCATTACAGCAGACAAGCTAAAAGAAGCTCCATTAACTGAAGTAAGCTAGTCTTAATATTACTAGATATAAATAGGGATTTTATTTTACTCATAGATATTTGTGAAAATTACGGGGAAAAACTGGATAATTGCTGACAATTTCATTGTCATTTTCGTGTTCAGCATGAAAAAAAGATCGAAATCTGGTCATTTCAATTCCGTAACTAACAAAAAGTTAAAATTTGTTGTCCAGTGTTATTTATTTTTCCTCTCGTAGTGCAGTATCACGTCACAGACGATCTAGATGCTGCAGTACGTAGGCCAGTTGTACAGTCGGTCTAGGCTAGTTTACATAATAGCTGAAAGCTCGCTTTCATGTTGCTTGTTTGAGTTCTCTACGCTGACTGACTGTGGAGCAATTTCGTCCGTCCGTTTTGTGACATCATTTTTTGCCTCCCAGTGTGCTGTTTCCGGTATCTGGTTTTACTCCCTCGGCAGCAAAATATCTACTGGCTATCACTAAGTGGCTTTCATAAGTGTAGCCCTTACCTAAACGGTGTTTTTAGGAAATTTGTGAGATATGGTTACGAAGATTTTTGGCAGCGTCATGTACTTAAGTTTTCCACTTGTTTAGCCCTTAATGAGGTTGTTGTTCCGAAAATATGTTTTTATGTACTCTACGTCATTGTGGCAATTGTCCTATCGTGCGTACTATTGGGTTTTCATGTTCCAAAATTTTTTGATGCATTGTGGTAACTTGTGCTTTGGCAATAGCATCAAGACAGGGCAATTGTACTGCATCATGTAGCTCTGTTTTTCTTTTATACATAGGTGCGAGATAATAATTTTGAGACAACGGTTCTGGGTAATTTGAATTTTCTTTTTGTGCTTTTTGGCATGAATGCTCAGTGCTTCACAGCCGTACAATAGCATGCTACGGATTACTGCTACATATAATGCAATCTTATTCCGTCTGGAAAGTGTTTCATTCGGAAAAATGGACATAATATAGCTATTGCTGCATTGGTTTTCCGTTGTACATAATTTACATGATGTTAAAAGTTAATTTACGGTCGACATGTAGGCCAAGATACTTAACTGCCTTCTCGTTGCGCAGAATTTGTGCACCAATAGTTAGTTGGAAATTTGGGGGTTGGGAATATTAAGAAAAAATGATTAATTTAGATTTGGTAATATTGAGTTTAATATTCCAGAGACAGTACCAGTCATAAATGACTGATAGCGATATCTGAAACGCTTGGATTCTGTGGTGCAAGGAGCTATGTTTGATTTGGATGTATATCGGCAAATGATGCAGCTTTTACCGAAGGAGGGTTTGGAAAGTCCGAGACATAGAGGTTGTAGAGCAGCGGACAAAGAACTGCTCCCTGTTGTACACCCGCTAGTATAGACTTGCTGTTAGATCTGTGTCCATTTATTGATACAAAATTTTTCCTATTTAAAAGGAAGGTAGATAAAATATTTGTGATATGGGTATGAAGTTGGACGTTTTGGAGGCTGTAGAAATAAATAAATAGAAAAGTAGTAATAAAATGTTAATTTCTCAACTTGATTTGAATGAATCGCCTTTGTTAAATTAAAAAAATTAAATAAATTATTGTTGTATTGTTGCTTAGGTCAGTTGATATGCACAATAATAACACAATTAATAATTTGTTAACATGTCTGAAGAAGGCACACTGTACCGAAACATCTGTCACTGAATATACCTTAATACATATGAAAATCAAACAAAACTAAGTTATATTTTTATTTAATTAATAGATAAAATTTTGATTAGATTTGGTGTCAAATTGGATTTTATTAGTTTGTATATTAATCCATTGATCCAGGTTGTATCGAAGGCCTTCTCAATGTCTAGAAATGTTGCTACTGTGCTCCTCTTGTCCTTCTCAATGTCTAGAAATGTTGCTACTGTGCTCCTCTTGGCGTTGAACCCAGTGACAATCTGATCAATAAGTCTCGCCAGTTGTAGTCGGTTACTATGCGCATTTCGGAAACCAAACTGATAATTTGGAAGCAAATCTTTTCCTGGACTTCTGTTTTTAGTTGGGTCAAAATTAGTCGTTCAAGTAATTTATCCAGAAATGGTAAAATACAAATTGGTCGAAGGTTGTTGGGATTTGATGGATCCTTGCCAGCTTTGATGAGCAGTATGACTTTTGCCACTTTCCATTCTGAAGGGAAAAAATTAAGTTTAAAACGAAACTTAAATATTGTAAGGAGCAGGATGAGGGCTTTTTGGGGTAAATGTTTGATGGCCAAATTGGGGATTCTATCTGCGCCTGGTGCACAGCTATTTCTTAAGGAGTGGATATGGTATTTTAGGTCTTCTAAGTGAATATTTGGATAGATGGGCACTGTAAGAGTAGCAAGAATAGTGATAACCAAGTCGTTGACATTCGCTTCATGAACCAGTGTGGTTAGCTCATGAGGACGGAATTGGTCTTCGAGATTGGATGCAATAAGATGTGTTTTATCATAGGGATAATAAGCCCATCGTCCATTATTGTTACGTGCAGTTGGCGCAGCGGGTGCTCTACCAATTTTGATTCTTTTGATAATCTCCCATGGAGTGTTTTATTAACATTATAAGTATTTAGTGAGAGTTGCCAATCAGTATTTCGTTTTTCTCGAAGTGTATTCCGTGCAGCATTTGCATACCGATTGTATTACTACTTGTGTTCAGCTGCTCCATAGCGTCTGTAGAGTTTTTTGAAGTGTCGCTTACGCTCAAGATTGTGTAGGAATGTTGGGTCTGTCTTTGGTGTGAAACGATTTGTGCGCGTGTTTGTTGTTGAATACTTTAATGCAGTGTGTATGGTGGCCTGAAAGTTTTAGATCGAAAGTTCCAACTCTTGAATGGGTACGAAATGAAGTCTAGGGTTCACCCACTGAGAGAGGAGTTTCGAAAATTCTGTCCAATTTGTTTCAGAAGTGTAATTTTTGAAGGTAGGGGCAAGTGTAATATTTGTTGTGACTGTGAACAGTATTGGCACGTGGTCGGATTCAAGTTCATGCTGTAGTGTATCAATGTTTGTAGAGATGGCTGTTTTTTTACATTGCTATATCAAGTATGTCTGAGCGTAAGCCTTGAGGCGTTTCTTGGAAGTGGGGGCTGAAATTGCAATGTTGTGTTGTTGGAAATATGACTGTAGAACCAGACCAGAGGCATTTCGTACTCGACAATTCCAGAAAGATGTTTGGCATTGAAGTCTCCCGCTAGAAGGAATCGGGGGGAGAACGAAGTTAGGATATTTACGTCGTGTCGAGTAAGTGGTCTTAACGGAGATTTATAAATTGACGCTATGAAGAGTTCTTCATTGTGAGATATAGGTATTAGGATTCCAGTGGCTTCAATGAATTGAAGCCCCTGGATTTGAATGAAACGGTGTCCAATGGATTTTTAATGCATAGGGCAGTGCCGCCCATAGGAGCAGTGAGTCTGTATGTATGGTATATTTGATAATCAGTGAATCGCAAGCGGTGGTTTGGCTTAAGGTGCGTTCCATTGAGCAGTAGTATGTCTATGTTGTGTTGGTGCAATACAATCACCAGTTCTTGGACCTGTTTGCCAACGCCATTGGCATTAAAAGCCATGACATTGAGAATTTTACTTCGGGTAAATGTGTTACACATTGTCGAAGAACATACTCATCATCTGTGACATGAACATGAATTTCTCCAGAGGGCTATTTAGTTTAGCCATTAGTAGCTGGACATCACGAATCAGATCGTTTACTGAAGCTGGTGCGATAGAATTTAAGTTGGTCTTGCACTGGACGCAGCAATACGATTTTGTTGTGGCTGAATATTTTCTGCTTTTCATTTTGTAGCCTTGCTGTATGAGATATTAGGATTTACTAATTTTGTTGTGAATGTGCGCGGAGCAGGATTTGTGTCGTTAATATAGGTTCCAATGACTTTTGAAAAACTTCATTCGCTTCGATATATTTCGGGCATTTCCTATATGAAGCAGGGTACCCCTTTTCTCCACAGTTGGCTCATTGCAATTTGGAAAGGTCAGTCTGAGCTTCCACTCGTACTGGACACTTCAAATGACAATGCGTCTGTGCGAATATGACGCAACGTGGAGTAAGATTGCATCCCCCAAAGGTATGGTTAAAGCGTTGACAACGAAAGCATTGATTTAGGCCAGCGCGAGGACGATATACTTCAATGGAGACTACATCATATAGGAACTTTTTAAGATCATAGATATCTTTGGCTCTCTCTGTGTTTTCTAACTCAATTAGATGTAGTGGAAAATTTACAATTTTGTCACTTTTTTGTGATTTGTTTAAATTGGCGGGCTGGATATTCAATATCAAGTAGTTCAGGTTTTATGTCATCAATGTCGAGGTTATTAGGCAGTCGTTTGCGTATTACTTTTAGGGGTAGATCATTTTTCATTTGAAATGTGTAGTATTCCTTTTTTACGGAATCGAATAATGCTCTTATAATTTGGAAGTCTTCTAGACTGGTAGGGTAATATCTCAGTGCATCAAGGATGATAACAAATTTTAAGTCTTTTTTGATGATGGCTCTCAACTTTTTGTTCATTTTGAAGAGATCACCGTGACCTAGGACCGTTATCGGCGGAGGACGAGCGTCTTTTCATTGAACAGTTGGTTGTTGGGTTTCACTGGTGCTTGGTTCTGTTGTGGATGGTGTAGTCTCCATGATTTCAGGTTCGTATTTGTTTCGGATGCACCTGCTTCTGATTGATGCTTTCTGCAAGATTAGAGAATCTATTTTTAGTTTGAACAACAAGGGTGAAGCTTTGTTTTTTGTTTTTGGGGTTATTTTCGGTTTCGTCACTTTTTCTTTTGCTTTCTGTTTCTTTTATATTTTCAGTTGGATTCTCTTTTGGCTTTTCTTTCTTGGATGGTTTGGAAATACTTTTTGGATCGTCAGGTTTGGGCTTGTTTTTTTGTTGTAGACTAGTTTCTAGGCTCGGGTAGTCTTCCTTGCCTGTTATGAAGCAAGCTGTTTGAATTTCAATTAATGTATCCATGGCAGCTTGATGAAGCACTTGTAAGTATGGGGAAGTAATTTTAATTTCTGCTTCCCTTATTGCATCTAGCTTAATTACTGTACCTATGGTTAGATCGTATGCCATTTGGCTGTTACCAAAATATTTAAAAGTTGTGAAGTAATTTAGATTGATTAGAAGGGCTCCTCTTATTTCGTTGGCTAATTCCAAATCCTTGTCTGTCATTTCAGTCTGTTTCTTTACAACAAATTCATCAATTCTAATTATTGATTCTTCCCAATATGTTTCATTAGAACAAATTCTTCAAATCCAATTATTCACTCTTCCCAATATTCAGAAGCAGGTGCATTTGTGTGGCCCGTATCCATATCGGTCACGCAGTTATCGGCTATGGTGCTTGGTAAGCCAAGACTTAGTTCTTTGCCGATATTAACTTGCACTTTTCAAAGATTTGTGTACCTACCTTTATTTACTTAATAACTAACACAAATAGCACTGAACACACAAAATTTTAACGCACTAAGACAGCCACTTAATTAACCTAACATAATAACACATAAAAATTGAAAAAAACTTACATTTTAGGTAAGACATTTAAAAAAAAGCGCAGCACAATTGAATGAAAAAAAAACAATGTATTTGAGCAAATTCACTGTTGTGAAAAAGCGTTCTCTAAGAGGTCCCCTTTTTCTTGCAGTTGTATTTGTCAACGAATTCACAGTTCACAATCCAATACCGATGATGTGAATGTTTTTTATGTTTTTTTTTGTTTTGTTTAGACGGTGAATTGGCGCCGTCCTTTGTGCTGCATTAAAACCCACTGGGTTACCTGGCAGCTAATTTCTTGGTGGTTAACAAGTTGGGGTTCCGATATATATAATCTTAGCCTTTGGGGGCAAGTATTTCTCCTGCAGATCCAGGTTTGAATAATTGGTGAACGTTTTCACCTTAATAGAGGGCATCAGAAACTGCACCGCCGGCAACTAGAATGTCCGAAAGCCGGACGGCGCATGATGAGCCACACTCTTTCAAGCGAGTAAACCTCGCACGATTTATTTGATGGTTCCATCTAACTGGCTAATCTATGCTAAGCATAGGTTAACCAATTGATGCATGAAGATGAAACGCTCCATAGGACTTGAAAATTCAGCCAACACGGGCTGAATATCCCGGAGCATCTGCTCTGCACGCTCACTCAATAATCCTGCTGGCAATCCTCGGTATTGTTCTTGAACAGTGTTCTTCGCTTTTGTTTCGGAAGTAGTTCTAGTCCTTAAGACTTGTGTGAAGGATATAGTTGGATCGACCCTCACGGAAGTGAAGGTCTTTGGTTGATGTGGATTTACTTGATGTTTAGGTTTGGGTTTTGCTGCCCTGTCATAAGCCTCAAGTGCTGCTTTATAAACAAGGCAGCCACGGTATGAGGCGGGGTGACCGGACCCCCCGCAATTTGCACATTTAAGCAAATTTAGTTCTCTCTGCGCTTGGGCCTTTAGGCACAATCTTTGTACCCATGGTACCAAGCGCAGACAACACAACGTGGGGTCCGGTTACAGGCATGGAACGTATGATTAACGGACTGGCACTTGTAACACTTTTTAAGTCCAGCCCGAGGTTTGTATGCTTCCACGGCTACAAACATGTATAAAAGACGCTTTAAGTCATACATTTTTAGAGCATCATTTTTTCACTCAAGTTCCAAAATTAAAATTGGGAGTGGTACAGCCAAATTGTTTACTGTCTTAGTAATTCGCTTGACAGATTTGATTGGAAATCCAGGATTTCCTCTTTGATTTCATTTGGGGGTGTTTCTGCAGGCAGCCTTTTAAGTACGACCTTCAAAGGAAGATTTTTTTTAAAGTTGGAATGTATAATATTCCTTTCGCAAGGAAGTAAAATACTCCTTTAACTTAGCAAAGTCTTCTAATGAAGACGCATAATATCTCAAACCTTCGTCAGTTTTTTTAACTTTCTAATACAAAACAGTTTGTACGAAACTTTCGGCGAGGTGACAAAATTACTCAATTTCGTTGATACAACCCTACCGATACTGTATACTAAAGACATCGTGAGAAACAGATAGATGTTTTTCTACACTAAAAATAGTTAAGATATTTCTCAGGAGCACCATGGAAGAAGATTGGTTATCTGCTCATGTCTATAGAAGAACAAATTAATCATAAGTTGCTAATTTTTAATGAAAAATTCAATGGAAGAATCGATTTAAAATAGGAAAGAAGGATGGATTTCCAATAAAAGCCTATTTTTCAGCAGATTCTTGTAATGATATCAGTCCAGATTACCTACTTTGAGGTAATTAATTAATTAAATAAAAATCCTAGGTCGTCCCAGGAAGCGCTGGATACAAAACCCATCAGTGAGATCGTAACAGGCCTATAGAACAAAAACTTGTATGGATGAAGAAGAAGATAATAGTACATGTATCATTGAAACCACCATCAAAATAAAATTCAACGTTATCTGATATAAAAGTGTAACTTATTTTCAGTTATATAGACTATCCTTTGAATATCTTATTATTTAATCAATTGAGTTGGTGTTTACTTGATGAAAATACATATTTATTAATTAAATAAAAATAAAACTACGTTTTATTTTTATTTAATTAATATCTTATTATTTTTAATCTTCCTCCTTGTATATCCGTCTAATACTTTCTGTTCCATTTCTGTACACATTGTAAATTTAATCGTATATAGATTTTATTCCTTGTTATAAAATTGTTTGTCTGAACTTAGGCCTAATCTCAATTTAATTACTAATTGTTAACGTTGTATTTTGTTTTCTATCTGTTCTATATATTATTATTATTATTACTAGTATTACTATTATTATTACTATTATTATTATCATTATTAATATTATCTTTTAAGTTTTTTATGTGTTATATTAACTTAATTTTAAGACTAATATAGAAAATTCCCAGTCAGTTTAGGAAGGAACCGCCACTGATAAGAGTTTCAAATCAACTATTTTATTTTCTGATTGGAATGCTGTTAAAATATAAGGAGTGAAATAAACTACAGAGTATTTTATAAGAAAGTTGTGTTTGAATATATTTTCCTTTCTAAAGCCACATATCGGAATAAAAAATAGTTTTATTAAAGTTGTTTTTTAATTTAATGATAACACAATAATGAGTAAACAAAGAAAATTATCAAATGAATTCATCATGTACCCTTCATGTCATAATCTTGAGGTGACTGATTCGATCCCCTTAAAATTGTCAACCAATCCGGGGACCGAGTGACATCGGTACAACCTGTTCCATAACAGCTCATCCAGGTACTCTCCACCATGCCTTGCCTTCAAGTCCACAAATAAATACAACCGTTCGAATTTCAATAAAATTACTACACATGCATTAAAATAGACCATAAATAAAAGGAGGAACATAAAAATTAACATTAATAATAATAATAATAATAATAATAATAATTGAGAATGATACAAGTTTATTTCTATTATATGAATATATTAAATGTTATAGTATATTTGTGAAAAATAGGATAAATTATTACCAAATAAATAATAGTTTGAAAAAACTAAAACAACACGCTTTATTAGAAAACCGAACTAAGAAAATGAAAAATAATTTTAATTTCCAACACGCTTGGGATAAATAGTCTTACCATCAAAAGCGTGGGGTGCTCTGTATCAATTAATATATTTGATAATAAACAGATATTCGTATAAGTAAAGTCTCTAAGAAGAAAATGTAAAAATCAGAAAAAGCACCCCACGTTTTTGAGGGTAAAATTATTTATCCCAAACGTGTTGGAATAAAAATTATTTTTAATTTTTTTTAGTTCGGTTTTCTAATAAAGCGTGTTGTTTTAGTTTTTTAAAACTATTATTTATTTTTTATTTTTTAGTTTTAATATTTTACAGATTAAGATAAAAATATCTTTAAATTCGACAGTATTGTAGTATGAGCTAAAAGTAATACTCTTCTAAAAAAACTCCCAGCCGGATTTGAACCAGCGACCTATGGATTACTAAAATTATATACCACTAGAATTCTCCGCTCTACCAACTGAGCTCTTACACCGATTGACTAAAAAGTCGACAAGTCCGCAACCTATTATACCAGTTTTCATTCTTTTGATTATCTGATGATTCTGGCCAGGATTTTAGAAACAAAATATGAAATTATTGTATTGCCACGGGTCCTATACAAGTGTACAAAGTTTCAAGTCGATCCAATGTTTCTAAGTGGGTGAAAATCGTGTTCAAAGATTCCGTTACATAATTACAAATGCACTTTTTTTGATTATCTGACGATTCTGGCCAGAATTTTAGAAACAAATACGAAAACATTATATTATCACGGGTCCTTTATACGTATGCAAAGTTTCAAGTCGATCCAATGTTTCTAAGTGGGTAAAAATCGTTTTCAAAAATTCCGTTAGATAGATACAAAGACACTTTTTTCGATTTTCTGATGATTCAGGCCATGATTTTAGAAACAAAATATGAAAATATTGTATTGTCACGAGTCTTTTACAAGTATACAATGTTTCAAGTCGATCCAATGGTTTTAAGTGGGTGAAAATCGCGTTGAAAGATTCCGTCACATAGATAGATAGATAGATAGGTAGATAGATAGATAGATAGATAGACAGAAAGATATATAGATAGATAGGTAGAGATAGATAGATAGATATGTAGATAGATAGATAGATAGATAGATAGATAGATAGATAGATAGATAGATAGATAGATAGATAGATAGATAGATAGATAGATAGATAGGTAGATAGACAGATAGGCAGACAGACAGACAGACAGACAGATAGATAGATAGATAGATAGATAGATAGATATATAGATAGATAGATAGATAGATAGATAGATAGATAGATAGATAGATAGATAGATAGATAGATAGATAGATAGATAGATAGATAGATAGATAGATAGATAGATAGATAGATAGATAGATAGATAGATAGATAGATAGATAGAGAGATAGACAGATAGATAGATAGATAGATAGATTGATAGGTAGATAGATAGATAGATAGATAGATAGGTAGATAGATAGATAGATAGATAGATACAGGTCAAGCTAATATAAAGCGTGTAAAAATAATGGAAATACAATAGATCATTTTTGTATATTATCATATTATTTACCGATCTTCTCAATACAAGTAATAACTTAGTTGCTCAACGGATGTCTCATTGAGATGTATTGACCACATGTCACTCACCGATAAGTGTAGGAAGACTAGGTGAAGCTAGACCAATAAACTCCCGCTAAGGGAGCACCCATATATCCATGAGAAACTTGTGGGGTAAATAAAAATAAGTATGAGATATATATAGTTCATTACCGTGGCCTTGAGGTAGCTTTGTCACGCAGCAGGCCCGGGTTCGATCCCCGGTGGGGACAGGCTCCTGGGTGAGGTTTTTCGGTTTTCTATTCTGACCTGTAAGACAGATGTCAGGACACTAAGGGCCCAACGGTCCCCGAAAATCATCCGGCCATCATCACCACCCTTACCATTATCATCATCATCCTTCACCGGTGTGGAAAGCAACGGAAGCTGCCACGCCTACAATTCCCTACTAAAGCTGCAAAGCATAGCATGAAAATGCTATGATTGCAGGGAACGACCTGCCTTCGGGCAGAATTACTATGAATTATTCCTGTGGTTTCCCATGGTCTGGAATTTAGGTTAAGTTTAGATTAAGAACTCTCCTGGCACTTCATTATCATTTATCACACATCATATCATGGGAGTAATGTAATTCCGCCTTCCACGTGCCCCGACCTAAGAAATGGATACAATTCTGCCAATGCCAAGGGAGAAAACCAGAAATGTCATAGCATTAGACTATATATATATATATATGACGTGAAGAGAAAAATAAATTCCTGAATCGGGATATGAACCCAGGATCTCTAACTCGACACGTTAGTGCGCTACCGCTTACACTATCCAGGCATCCTAGCACAAACATTATTTTTCCTTTATTCTTTATCATGAGAGGTAGCGGGAACATAATATATATATATATATATATATATATATATATATAAATTAATTAGATTATTTTATATCGATATTACGTATTAACGTGAAATGTTAAGTGAAATTAATAATGTAAAATAAAAAAGATAACCGAAGTATGCTTTAGTATTGGCATTTATGGATGTACATACGACATTGCAATGTATGGAAATAATGTAAAGTACAAGTACATGGTTCTACTTAGTATCTATATACTAATACGTGAATAAAAAAATTGTACCACTTTCTAAGTACATTGCGTGTTCGGAGAAGTGTGATATTTCGCAAAATTAAAGTTCATATAGACAAGGAGTGCAGAAAAATGAAATTTAAGTATAATATGTGTGTACAAGTAAAATAAACAAAATTAAATAAATTGTCTCTAAGGAATTTATGTGTATTACTCATTCATTTGTGTACTCATTCAATTGTTTAACATCATACCGAAAGTTCATTGTTATAAAAAGAAAGTTATGCAGCAGCAATGTGAATTGACTTACTCTCGCGTATTTATTGTTAGTGGTTAAAAAAGTGAGTACATTTTATTATTTAAATTTAAATTAAACTATGTATAATCTTGGTTTCAGTAATTTCACTATAAATTATTTATATTTACATATTCGCTCCTACTTCCATTATGCCTCGACATAGAACATTAACGGGTCGGAGTTATAATTTGATGTATTGTGGTCGAATTTCGACCGCTGAGCGACCACTTGTATGGATAATTGTACACATGAAACTGAAGTGTGAATATGAGTTAGAGCTACTGAAGCTAATTATTATCAGTATGACTACATGTTTAGCAGAAATATACATTAATACCATGTATCTAATAGTCCACATTACTAAATTATACAATTATAAATATTTGTTTGAATGATTTCATTTCACTATTAATTAGTGGCGGCTCGTAGCTAAAATCAATGGGGGCGTTGCTCCAGAAAAAAATAAGTATTCGTTTTAATATTGTGTAGGAGGAAACAAATATGTAAAGGATAAAATTTATTCAGAAACTTGATAAAATCCTAACAGAACAAAATTATACTTTTTTACTTAATATACCGTAACTTAAGTTGTTACAGTCCCAGCTTGATCCATTCATTTAAAATAAAATCAGGGCCACCTAATTTAGTTTATTTTTCTGCGGCACAGGGATTAACAGTTCTCTAAATCTAATTTTGGTGTGCTGAATTCAAATAATTGAACCATTTTCGTATCACGTAAGGTCTCTTGGCCATGTTTAAATTAAATATTAATATTTTACTAAATATAATATTTTTCCTTATATGTGACAGCCATAATATTTTAATTCATGTAAAAACAACAGAGGTTCGATACAATATCAATTGTGCGGTTAAAGCAGTTTAAAATAAATAAAGAAACTACTAATATACCTAAGATCTCTATTTTCTATTCCGCATAGCAAGATATGAACGATAAGTTGATTAGCGTTTGTGCTCCTACTGAGAACTTCTCTTACCAAATACTAACGATAGTAGTTATTCTTGGTGACAATCCCATCGACCCTGGTACCTCGTTTCCATCTCTTTTATGTCTTGATGGAATCTCTCACTTAGTGCTCCTAAATTCTCTCGGAATATTGAAGATAAGAGTGGAGGAAGTGTAATTTCAAGCTCATATTATATCCCAGTACCCTGAACTTTTCAAACATGGTTTTTACAATTTTAATATTACCCAGAAACGTCTTGATTAAGAACTCGTGTGATTTCCAAGCTTATAGTTCCTTGCCAGACATGCAGTGTTTGATAGTAACATTCCTAAAAAGTTTGCGAATCTGTGGCCATCAATATGTCTTCCTTCTATAATTATCTCCGAGAGTAATAGCATAGTTTTAGCAATGTATTGGTAACAAGGGCATTCTCGTCCAAACCTTTAACAAATAGCCTCATTAATCCTAGCTTTATAACCAAAGAGGTAGTATTTTTTTTCAGAATCCTTACTTTTTTGTCCCTGGAACGAGTTGATTTCTCTTTATGTCAATTAGTAACTTTCCAATGTCTTCTCCTCGCTGTAGAGTCCTCTTGGCATGAAAAACACGGAAAAATTGTATACCCTCCTTTTTGCCCCAATAAAATACAACACACCGTAAAGTCACAGCACACGTTCCACTTGTGTTCATTATATTTTATTTTTTCTAGAACAGTACACATATTTGTATATCTTTTGTTCATGTACACTGACTGAACTACCCCTAGAACAGAAGCTAATTTATTTCCATTATGCAGAACAACGCACTTTAGAATTATTTTGCTAGAATCAATAAATATATGCCAATTTGCAGGTTCATAAACTGTTACTAGGCGACCATTCAACCCAGCTATAAAACAACAATACACTGTATCCCCTATTATGAAATATTTTTTTAATTCTTCTTCCCGAAGTCTATACCAATAAAAAGTTGTACCAGGAGTTAAAAGATTGTCTTCTTTAAATCTCCAACCTAAAAATTCACTATTTTCTTTTGTAAGACACAAATCGCGTACCTAATCGTTTAATTTTGATTAATTGATAGAACGCGGACTGTTATCTTTTGATTCTAGGGACACATTAAAATCAACTTCTGTGCTGGAGGTGGAAGGAATGTGTTATTCTTGTAATGTTTTGGTGGTATTTGAATTGTAATAACCGGCCCATGTGCTGGCGGCTCATTGCTCCCTCAGTTTGTATCCGGAAACTGTGTAATGGTAATCAGGAGAGGGTCGTAGGATGAACCTACCCTCCGTTAAACACTATGAGAAACTATTAGTATGAATGGAATCAGTGATTATATTGTAAAATTGTATTAAATTGTAGGTTTTTACATATGTTAATACTGCACGTTTTTACCGCATACAAGTGGTGGACCGCGAGTTCTCATTTGTTGTGATACCAATAAAACTGTGAAAAATCTGTAAGTGATACGCAAAAACTAGTAACAGTTTCGTTATCTGGATATTTGACTTGACTTATTATTTGCATTAAAATATCTCATGTCGCAAAATCTTCTCAGGCCTGTGTTATTCTTGTTTAGATTACGCGAAAATGTAAATAATTTTCTCCTTGATTTCTGGAATAAAATCGGTGATATTTTACCTTAATATTTACGTTTCCTAAATGTAACAGTGAAACTACATTGTCAACATGCTTCTTTTTTTTTGTCGTACTTTTCAGTTTTTTCTTTGATTTTTTTTATATTTGTAAAACCATCTTTTGTCCACATTGTATTATCACCAAGCAGTAAACATGGGAAACAAAGCACTGTATTTTTTTTACTTTACAACCGCAAAGCTAACTTTTCGTTGGTGCCACTCAGAATTAAAACTGTGATTATATGTCTTGTTGTTGCTTACGTATGGCTCAGATATTTGTTAAACGGCCTCTTTTCTTCATTATAACAATATTATGGAGAGACAGCTGTGAGAAAAAATAAGCAGTTGAAGATTACTTATACAGTCACACAACTTATATCTTGGGTGTGCAAGGAGGCCATCGGAGAACTTATTTCTTAGGGGTGCAAGACCATGGTTTCTGTTTTCTCTTCTGTAAAGATAGCGAAAAAATGAAACGAATAATATTGTAGTAATATAATTCTACACTTTATTACATTCAAGAATATGGTATACGGTTTTTCAGCACAATACACGTGCTTTCAAAAATTGCAAAAAAACTATTTCAAACGGGCGCAGCGCCAGGATCGGCACTGCAGGAGTGACAGTGCTCTCTCTATCTTCCTCGCATGCACTTTCCTATGTGCGCGCACGCGTTAAGAGCCTATGACTATACGTTGCCGCTGGAACATTTTTTACATTTTCTCACAAGCTGGGGGATGGCTACTGACATTAAGCTGCAGGATTATATTGTTCATGTAATAAGACAGAATCAAATAAAAAAGACTCGTTATATTTATTGTTGACTATAATATCAAGTGGGAATAGGGGTACTCTAGTTCCACAGTGCAACTGCTATTAATATGTAAATGCCTTTCAAAGACTTGGAGATTCGAGGCATTCTTTTCGGTTGGATTGTGTACTGAGTCTCTGCAATAAAGGAGAGGACCTCTTAGAAAACGATCACAACATCAGTGAAAGTGTCCATTTCAGTGAATTTTCCGTCCTAGTGTGTTGCGTTTATTCCAATTTATTAATTAGAATGTAAGTTCTTTCAAATTTTTTTTTGTGTTTAAATTAGAAGTAGGTTAAGTGGCTTTCTTGGTGTAAGTGTGTCTTGTGTGTAAAGTGTATATAATTTTAATTATCACCTAAAAGAAGGTAGGTACATCAACCTTGCACATAGTGCAGTGTAAAATCGGCAAAGAATTAAGTCTTGGCATACCAAGCACCATGACCGATTGCAACACGACCGATATGGAAACGGACAAACCAAGCGCACTTCCTTCTGCGTATTGGGAAGAGTTTGTTATAAGATTTGATGCTTATATTGTGCAGAAGCAACGTGAATTGGCTGATAATGACATCAACATTGCAAACTAAATTAGTGGTGCTCTACTGCTCAATATAAACTATCTAACAACTTTCAAAGATTTCAGGAAACCCCAAATTGCACATTATTTAACAATTGGATCTCTAAAGAACTTGATAAATCAAGAAAACCGAAACAAAAGACACTTCCCAGTACATCCACTTTCAGCACCAGCTGTAAAGGATACTGTTATTGAAATGCAAACAGCCTGATTCATCACAGCAAAAGAGGATTTTCCTGCAATAGAAAATAGTTCCCAGCAAAGGAATCAAACGAAAAAAGAAAATCCCCAAAGCACTCCAAAAGTGTCAAACAAGATATAAAAATCGAAACTAGATAAAAAAAAGACACAGGTAATAATAGGAAATGTGATGAAACAGGGAAAAATTTCAAAACTAAAAAGCAAAGTTCTACGCCTCCTATTATAGAAACGGCCAACAGATTCTCTCTTTTGGCAGATAATAACATCGTCGATGAAGTAGATAGAAATGCGATTGGTCCCATTAGTGAACCAGAACTTATGGAGACTACTCAAACTGTATCACAATCCAGCACAAGTTCTAACCGAACAGCAAATTCAAGCCAACCTAAAACTGTTGCAAAAAAGATCCCGTCCCCACGGCGACCTTTTCAAGATCAATTAGAAACTTAGAGAAATACTAAAAAAAACCAAAAGTAGTCAATACCCACTAAGGGCTAAGGTATTACCCCCAAACTATATAAGATTTTCAAACCATTAAAGCGTTCTTCGACTCAATGAAGCAACAGTACTACACATTTCAAATGAAAAAGGACTTACCCCTTAAGGTCATGCTAAAACGTCTTCCAAATAACATAGATGTCGAAAATATCAAAACAGAACTGATTGATCTAGAAAACCCAGTCCGCTCAGTAAAGCAAATTACAAAAAAATGAAGAAACAAAATTATCAATCTAACGCTCTATCTCATTTAACTAGAACACACAGAAAAAGCAAAAAACAATCTATGATCTGAAAAAGCTCTTGTTTGTAGTAGTCTGCATAGAGGCAAATCGTCCACGCGCCGGCAATGCTTTCGTTGTCAGCGCTTCAATCACACTTTCGCAGGCTGCAACCTTTCACCATGTTGCGTTATCTGTGCTCAATGACATTGTCATCTTAATTGTACAGTGAGAGTGGAAGCTCAACCTGATACTTCACTATTGAAGTGCGCAAACTGTGGAGAAAGGAGGCACCCTGCGTCCTACAGAAAGTGTCCTAAATACATCGAAGCAAACGAGGCTTTTCTCAAATCACGCGAATTTAAATTGCCGAAAGCTACGCCTGCACCGCGAACTTTTGCGTCAAAATTAACGTCTCCCGGCATTTCATACAGTAAGGCCACAGCACCGAACAGTAACAGAAATCAACCGGCACAAGAACGCATTGCTTCCAACCAGTGCACCCCAAACCTAAGTTCTCTATCGACATCCTCAATAAACGATCTGGTTCTCGATGTCCGACCAATAATGGCTAAACTAAATAGCCCAATGGGGAAATTCATGTTCATGTCTCTATTGATGAATATGTTCTTCCAAAATGTGTAACAAGTTTACACAAGGTAACATTCTCAATGACATGGCTTTTAATGCCAATGGAGTTGGCAAACAGGTCCAAGAACGTGAGATTGTATTACACCAAAACAACACTGACATCTTACTACTCAACGAAAGCCACTTAAAGCGTAACCATCATTTGCGTTTCGCTGACTATCACGCATACCGAACAGACAGACTAACTGGCCCAATGGGTGGCACAGCCATCTGTATCAAGAAAACCATTGGACATCGTTCCATACAGATCCAGGGGCTTCAATTCATTGAAGCCACTGGCATACTCATACCTATCTCACCAAATCAAGATCTCTTCATAGCATCTATCTACAAATCCCCGCTACGTTCACTTACTCAGCACGACTTAAATATCCTAACTTCGTTTTCCCCCAGATTCCTTCTGGCGGGAGACTTTAATGCCAAACATCTATTCTGGAATTGCCGAGTACCTAATGCATCTGGCCTGGTCTTAAAGGCATACTGTCAACAACACAATATTGAAATTTCAGCACCTAATGAACACACCCACTTTCAGGAAACACCCCGAGGCTTGCGCTCAGACATCCTTTACATAGCAATATCTAAAACCAGCCATCTCCACAAATATCAACACATTGCAACATCATCTGGAATCAGACCATGTACCAATACTATTTACAATTACTTCATATCTTACACTCACTCCACCTTTCAGGACGTAAACTTCACAAACAAATTTGACAGAATACTCGAACCTCCTCTCTCAATGGATAGACCCTAAATTGCAGTTTGAATCCGTTGAAGAGTTTGAACCTTTGATACAAACATTTCAAGCCACCATAAACACTGCATAACAGTATACAACAACAAGCACGCAAACAAATAGACACACACCTCATAAAGACCCAATTCTACTACACTATCATGAGCGCAAGCGCCATTTCAAAAAACTTTTAGGCACTATGGTGCACCCGAATACAGCAATACAATCGGTACGCAAATGCTGTACGGAATAAACTTAGAGAAGAACGTAACACTGATTGGCAACTATCATTATATACTTATAATCTTAATAAAACTTCCCCATTGGAGATTATCAAAAGAATCAAAATTAATAGAGCACCCGCTGCGCTAACTGCGCTAAATAATAATGGAAGTTGGGCTTGTAATCCTTATGATAAAGCCCAACTTATTGCATCCAATCTCGAAGACCGATTCTGTCCACATGAGCTCTCCACACCAGTTCATGAAGCTAATGTCAACGACATGGTAACCACTTTCCTTGCTACTCCTACAGTTCCCATCTATCCGGATATTCACCTTAAAGAGATAAGATATCACATCCAATCCCTAAGAACCACCTGCGCCTCAGGCGCAGATAAAATCCAAATTTAGCTATCAAACACCTACCCCGTAGAGCCCTGATCCTACTGCTTATAATATTTCTGTTTTGTTTCAAACTTAACTATTTCTCTACCGCATGGAAAGTGGCATAAGTCATAGTGCTCCCTAAAGTTGGCAAAGACCCATGAAATCTGACAATCTACGACCAATAAGTCTCTTGCCAGTTCTGGGAAAACTGTTATAAAGACTAATTTTGGCTCAATTAAAATCTGAAGTTCAGAACAAAAATTTGTTACCAAATTACCAATTTGGATTTCGGAACACATACAGTACCTCACTACAACTGGCGAGACTTATTGATCAGATCGTCACTGGGTTTAATGCCAGGAGGGGCACACTAGCAATATTTCTAAGACATTGAGAAGGCCTTTGACACAACCTGGATCAGTGGATTAATATACAAGCTAATATGATTCAACTTGGCGCCAAATCTAATCAAAATTATATGTACCTTCCTCTTAAACAGGAAGTTTTTTTCCTATCGATAAATGGACATAGATCTGACTGCAAGTCTATATTAGCGGGTGTACCACAGGGAGCAGCTGTGTCTGGAATATCAAACTAAACATAATCAAATCCAAATTAATCCTATTTTCCAAATGTTCCCAAATCCCCACCAGTACAGCTTACAATAGTTGCACAAATTCTACGCAATGAAACCGCAGTTAAGTATCTCGGACTACATCTTGAAGAAGTAATTCTTTTCCCTCGTTGTGATGACGTTCTGAAGAAATAATTCTCTTCATGCCCGATGTTGTAGTAACATTTTGAAGTATTGGTGTCCCAAAAAGAATTACTGGTTCAGGTTGGGTTTAATTTTCGGTAGAGCCGGATTCTATTCTTAGGGTCGGAAGTTGGTACACTGGATAGGAAAACACTTCACAATCATAAAAAAATGTTTCTTGTAGAAATAATTACAAATTTATTCACTTTGTAGGTTCCCAGGAGATTAAATAAATGTAGGTGGTATTATTCTTCACCGTTAATTAAAATAAAATTATTTTCTTTTCTTGAATCAACTATTCTTCTTGTATTAAATAACACATTTTATCAGGAGAACTCTTATTGCTTCTTTGTTTGTTGAAAGTTGCATGCAGAATGAATAGTGTAATTCTTATATAATTTTAAAGAACATTATTACATCACATGATATTAAGTTTAAATTCTATTGGTTAATAGTCCATTAAATATATAAGGTTTAAATTTGATTTGTTAAATAAAAAAGTAAATTGTTTTAACATCCAATCAGAATTTAGTATACTTTCATTTAAAAATATGAAGTTAAGCAGGTATTCTTATTACAGTTATAACAGAAAGCTTTATAATTCTGACAACAATGACTTAAATCAATTTTAAAAGCATTATTTACAAAAACTGTTATGTAGTATAATTTCTTTAATTGTTACTGAGACATTTTAATTCAACAATGAACAACAATTAATTATTTAGATATTTTTCTTTATTTAAGTTATACATACATATTAAAAGAGTTTTAAAGTATAAAATTATTAACTTAAACTTCCATACTTATTATGATATTAAAATCCTGCTTTAAAATGACCCTGCTGATTTTTGTTTTGTTTCCACTAAGACGAACAAAAGAAAAATGATCATTCCCCAAGAAATATTACTTTAATTAATTAATCAATTTTGAAATTAACTTATCTGCTTGGAATAAATATACATTTGCATATACATATAATGAAATGAACATTTTAAATATATTCATTTTTCCTGAAATAGATATACATTACATTGACAATAATTTTATACGTCTTTCA
This sequence comes from Diploptera punctata, assembly GCA_030220185.1. Lineage (NCBI taxonomy): Eukaryota > Metazoa > Arthropoda > Insecta > Blattodea > Blaberidae > Diploptera > Diploptera punctata. The sequence goes on along the minus strand of JASPKZ010000464.1, from coordinate 643,274 downwards.
TTACAGAACTTTTTTTTTCATACAATACTCAAATTATTATAATCGTATCTTTTTAAAGGTACAGTTCTAACTAAAATCTTTATCACCTCCTTTCTTTTACTCATAATATTCTGCTTCAACATATCTTCATTGCATTCATTTAGCAAATTCTATTTTACATAATATAATATTCTCTTTTCAGCAACATATTTTAACTTTTGTCTTAATAGTATCAACTTGCCTTTTAAATCACATATTTCACTTTTTTTCATTAGATCGCACGCAACATATATCAAGTTATTCACGCAACGTATCTCAAGTTATTCACGCAAATTTTAGAATAAAGTCGTCTGCTTGTTTTCTAATGCTCAACGGGAATCGGTCTGCTTTTGATCTTAATAGGTTCATATTCTATGACCTTGAACGAGTATTCAAAACAATTGCACAATTCAGGCTTCTTTGAGAATGAGTATCTATTCTTCATCAAAACATCATATAATCTATCTTTCTGTTGTTCAGAAATTTCATGTGTATTGGCTACCTTATCTCTTATCAGTTGGCAAAAATCGTCTTCCTCGTCATCTACTATGCGCATGAGAAGAGGAATGTCTTTATTTTCTATACAGGTCAGCACATTCTTCATCTACACACTTATATACATCAATATTATTTTATATTCAACTGTGGAATTATCACACAAGAATTCATTATTATACACATGAATATCTTCATTCATGGTTTCTTGGGTCAAATCCCCATCTTCATTATTTCTATCATATTCTTCTACATTTATGTTTTCAATGAAAATGTGCTCCTCTTTATAGCAGGATTTTAATATCATAATAAATATGAAAGTTAAAGTTAATAATCTTGTATTTTAAAATTCATTTAATATTTAAATATTACTTAAATAAAGAATAACACCTAAATAATTCATTGTTGAATAAAAATGTCTCAGTAACAATTAAAGAAATTGTATTACATAAGTCTTTCTAAATAATGCTTTTAAAATTGTTTTAAATCATTGTTGTCAGAATTATAAATCTTTCTGTTATAACTGTAATAAGAACACCTGCTTAACTTAATATTTTTAAATAAAAGTATACTAAACTCTGATTGGATGTTAAAATAATGAACTTTTTGATTTAACAAATCAAATTTAAACATTATATTAATCAATAGAATTTAAATATAATATCATGTGATGTAATAATGTTCTTTAAAATTATATATAATTACTCTGGTCATTCTGCATACAACTTTCAACAAACATAGAAGCAATAAAAGTTCTCCTGTTAAAATCTGATATTTAATACAAGAAGAATAGTTGACTCAAGAAAAGAAAATAATTTATTTTAATTGACAATGAAGAATACTTAAATTTACTTAATCTGCTGGGAACCTACAAAATGAATAAATTTATAACTATTTTTACAAGAATCAGTTGTTAGTGACTTTTAAAGTGTTTTCCTATCCTGTGTACCAACTTCCGACCTTGAGAAGAGAATCCAGTTCTACCGAAAATTAAACCCAACCTGAACCAGTAATTCCTTTTGAGACACCAATCCTTCAAAATGTTACTACGACATCGGTCATGAAGAGAGTTATCTGCTTCAAAACATCGCCACAACTTGGGACAAAGAATTACTTCTTCAGGATGTCACCACAACGTGGAGCATAATGAAGATCTTACTAAAATACTTCTTCATCTTTTACCAAATTTTCTTGTCTACAAATATTCGGAATCTTCTCAAATTCTCTGCCAAATGGCACGACAATTCTATTATTTGTCTCGTTACTTAAAGACATATTATAATTCTCAAAATCAATGATAGCTCTGTACTGATCTAACATGTTGCATTCAATTAACATATCACATGATAAGTAAGGTGATATTAAACAAATTACTTTAAATGAAATCGCACAGATATTTACTTCTAATAAACATTGAAGTCTAATAGGTAACTTCTTCTTTCCAATAGCTAGGGTGCAGTTTACTCCACAAATTCTTACTGTATTGATCTTATTTCCTCTAGAAATTAGGGTATTGTAAAATTTCTGATCAATTATTGTGTTAGAACATCAACTGTCTGCAATACCAATAATCTCCAATCCGCAAATATTTAATTTTAGCTTAGGTGGACGACCAATAATATTCATTTCTCTAGTACATGTTCTATCTAATTCTTCATTCTCCTTGGAAATGTTTATATTATTTCCCCTTTTAATTACCATTATCATTATTAATGCTAACCATATTGTTGGTTTAATTTTAGATAAAATTTCTACACGATCGAAGCTGTTGTTGACCCCTAATTTTAGACAAGTTGAGATACGCAACGGAGTTCCTGACGTATCTAATTGGCATTTAAATTCTGAGGTATTCTATTCCTCTCATCTTCAACTCTGTTTCTATCATTTGTTAACACAAGCTCATGATTATTAATTGTATTAGGATTTACTCCAGTAACATTATATCTGAAACCATTTTCACTCTGAGGGCTTGTATTATTTATACATTCTTGTCTAACAAAGTATCCTTTTCGTTGATTATCGTAAGAATAACGATTACGTCTACGTTTACTTCCATGGGGTGATGTCCAATTTCTAACATTACCTTCACCAGAATTTTCTACGTTCATAAAGTTAATTTCTCTCCTATCATTTCTATTTTGAAAATTTCCAGAATTATTTACAGTTCTGTCATTATAAGGTCCATTCCTATAATTATTTCCATTTGACATGCCTCTATTTGCTTGGGTGTTCCTACTCCTCTTATAATAATCATTAAATTGTTTTTTCACCTCTTTATTATGATGATCGTAATTTTTCTTTTCATTTTTCTCTGCCCCTACCCCAGGAAAATTTTTATTGGAATTTTCTTGTCCATTCCAGTTAGCTCCCTTGTTTCTAATATAAACTTCTCTCTTATTATCTAATAAGGATAACAACTCCAACATGTCTGAAATATTTTGAGGTCTAGCAAAAATCAAGTGATATTTAATTTCTTCTGGGTAATGATGGGATATCAAAGACAATAAAGATTTTTCATCAATAGGTGGTTGGAGAAGTGCGGCTATCCTTGTTTTTTCTAGAAAATACCCAAGGTAACTATGATCTGTATTATGGTTATATTTACCACTAGTAATCTCTAACCTGGCTTTATTTTGTCTTTCATGACCCCAATAGTAATTCATAAAAGCACTTTTAAATGTATTATATTCCACTGAGTCATGACATGCTATTTTAAACCAAGATTCAGCCGAATCTTTTAATGGCTTTTTCACAAACATTTTATAATGCTCAGTAATAAATTTTAATTGAAAATATTCTTCCAACTCTGTAATGAAGTCAAGAGGAATTTAGCTAGAGTGATCTGAAAAACAGGGTAAATTGATTTCTGACAATAAATTTGTTGGAATTTTAGAATTTTCCACAACATTTTGAGATTGACTGTCCATACAACATTCTTTCAATTTGTCAATCTGATTTTCATTTACACTAGTTGACTCTTTACTCTTATTCAAAATTAATTTATATTCATTTTCTAAATTTCAACTTTTCAGTCCAATTTACCATCTTTTTGTTCACCACTTCTTCTAGTTTCCCTACTACTTCACTTTTTTAATTATTTATTCCTTTTTCAACCTTGCTTTCTAAATTTTCAATTGTACTTCCCAAATTTTCAACTGTAGTTCTTAATTTTCAACTGTACTTCCTAAATTTTGAACTGTACTCCCTAAATTTATGAAGCTATTTTGACATGCATCATCAATTTGTATAACTGTTTTCATTACATCATTTACTTTATCGTCTACTTGTTTAATTTCACTATCATGTTTATCTTTCAAATCTAGTATATTTTGTTCTACCCTGACTTGATTTAGATTACATTCAATTTTTAATTGTTCAAATCTTTATTCTACCCTAAACCAAATATTTCAAATTTATCATTTAATTCTTCCCTAAGTTTAGAAGTATCACTTTTTAATTCTACCCTAAGTTCGGTTTTAAGTTTAGAATTATCACTTTTTAATTCTTCCATTTTCTGATTAATTTTATAATTATCACTTTTTAATTCGTCCATTTTCTGATTAATTGTAGAATTATCACTTTTTAATTCCACAAACATGGTCTTCATCATTATCATAATATCATTCAAAGCTTGACTATTATTGTCATTATTAATATCACTATCATTAGAAATATCAACACTCTGTCCATTGTTAACATATTCAAATTCACTTGTCGGCATATTACTGTCAATATTTTCATTATTTTGTGTGTTCGTTGCATTTCTATATTTCTTAAAATCACATAAATGCACGTTAACTATTTCACTATTAAAATGTATATTTACTTACATTCGTCGCTGTGTACTAACTCCGTTGTCGTGTATTTGCGCCTGGTTTGATTTTTCCACGATGTTTCTGGTTCCTTGATGTATTAGATTATTGAAGTTCCAGAATGTGTGATGAATCTGGTTGAATGATGGTGATTCAGGTTGTATGATGATTCAGGTCCCGCGTTGGAAGCGTCATTTTGAAGAAGTAATTCTTAGCCCTCGTTGTGATGACGTTTTGAAGAAATAATTCTCTTCATGTCCGATGTTGTAGTAACATTTTGAAGTATTGGTGTCCCAAAAAGAATTACTGGTTCAGGTTGGGTTTAATTTTCGGTAGAGCTGGATTCCATTCTTAGGGTCGGAAGTTGGTACACTGGATAGGAAAACACTTCACAATCATAAAAAAAAATTCTTGTAGAAATAATTACAAATTTATTCACTTTGTAGGTTCCCAGCAGATTAAATAAATGTAGGTGGTATTACTCTTCACCGTCAATTAAAATAAAATTATTTTCTTTTCTTGAATCAACTATTCTTCTTGTATTAAATATCACATTTTATCAGGAGAACTCTTATTGCTTCTTTGTTTGTTGAAAGTTGTATGCAGAATGACTAGTGTAATTATTTTATAATTTTAAAGAACATTATTACATCACATGATATTAAATTTAAATTCTATTGGTTAATAGTCCATTAAATATATAAGGTTTAAATTTGATTTGTTAAATAAAAAAGTAAATTGTTTTAACATCCAATCAGAATTTAGTATACTTTCATTTAAACATATGAAGTTAAGCAGGTGTTCTTATTACAGTTATAACAGAAAGCTTTATAATTCTGACAACAATGACTTAAAACAATTTTAAAATCATTATTTACAAAAACTGTTATGTAGTGCAATTTCTTTAATTGTTACTGAGACATTTTTATTCAACAATGAACAATGAATTGCTTAGATATTTTTCTTTATTTAAGTTATATATAAATATTAAAAGAATTTTAAAGTATACATTTATTAATTTAAACTTCCATACTAATTATGATATTAAAATCCTGCTTTAATCTCGACCCATAAATTAACTTTCAAACATCACATAAATTATGTTAGACAAAAATCAAATGCAGCTATAGCTATATTATAGCCATTCTTCCGGGATACAACACTCGCCTGACGGATTAAGATAACATTGTATGTAGCAGTAATCTGCAGCATGTTACTGTAAGGCTGTGAAGCACTGAGTATTCCTGCCAAAGGAACATAAACAGAAAATCAAATTAATTCAGAACAGATGTCTAAAAATTATATTTTCGGCACCCATGTACTCAAGAATAACAGAGCTACATGAAGCAGCACAATTGCCCTATCGTGATGCTGTTGGTTGTGAAATATCAAGTTACCGAAATGTATCAAAACATTTTAGAACATGATAATCCAATAGTACACACGATAAGACAACTACCATAATGGTGTACAGTGCGTAAGAACATATTCACTGGAAAAGAACTTCCATAGTGGCACATGTCGGTAAATACCAACACAGCGCATGTCAAAACATCTTCATTTCGATATCTCGTAATAAATTCCTAAAAAACAACGTTTAGGTAGAGGCCACTTAGAGTTAACCTTAAGTAATATTGCTGCCGAAGGAAAAATAATTTCCCGGAAATAGCACACTGGACGGCAAAACAACTGTCGTCAGAAAACGGACGGAACGGACGGAAGACTTGGAACATGCATGAATGTCCGGAAATAATTTTCAATCATATCTTTCCATTGCATATCGATAACAGACCCGCTGACCGTTCACGTAATCTCGCTCAGTAAAAAATAAAAAAGCCTTAACCACACACTAGTGAGACACCTTATACTCAATGCACCTCTAAACACGACATCAGCCAGATTAAAAAAAAAAACTTTCACCAACATACAGGACGAAGAGAAAACCATCTTCGTATAATTTTCTAACTACCCCACGCAGATGCAGACACGGCAGAACCAAAAAGCGCCACCACAAAGAAAAACCAATAATAAAGCATTAAATCCACAAAAAGAAATTCCTTCCTAATAAATTATTGCTAGAATACGACGCAAATACATATACTCTAAGATATGCAATAATTCAAACCAGTCACCACTTAATCTTTCGAGCAGGTGAGGACGCGACCTGCTTCGAAAAAGGACTTGCTCTAGCATATACACCCACATCAGACTCCAGCTCAACGTCACAACGCTCCGAGACCGGACCTTGCAACCCAATCTGTGGCTAGTTACGACCTGCTGTCGGATATGCACTCTGACCACAAACAAAGCAGCTCATGTATCAATGGACTGAAGAGGACACATACGTCCCTAAAACAGCCGGAAGGGACAGGCCCTGTGACCGATCCTTTGATTCCACCTGGAAAAATCAGTGCAAACTCGTTAGGCCAGGGGGATAAAGGGTTTGGATACATAAAATGGGGTTTGCTCTTTCAACACTAGTATTCCTACAACTACTAATAACAATCTTTCTCACAAGATACAATTTACAAGTCTAGTAATTTAATTGTTTCTCATGGCTCTAAATACTTGGACATGCATCAAGGTAAGTGGGTCTAAATTGTGTATTTTAATCTAAATAATCAATGTGAATTTTGAATGGAGTAATTTCAAACCAAATTAAATTATTGCATATTTTACAGCCTCAGATTTATGTAGACTTGTCTACAGTATTTTTTAATGTTGAGAACATAGAATTGAAATATGACGATTAGGTTTTGAATGTTAATTTCTATTTTGCATTAAAATTTTACGAGTTTCCTTGCAAGTAATTTTGTTATTTCTAAATTCGAACGAGAGGCTTATGTCTTGATGAATCTTGAAATTCGCTTTAAATTATCCAAAATCAGTGAAATAAATAATTCTAATGAAAGTCTTTGTTTTAGAATGTATCTACCTATCTATTAATAATTGGCTAAGTTCATTCTATGCTGTAGGTCTATATAAGAAGGTACCGGTAACAGATTCAAATCTTGTGAAAACCCAAATTAAATATCATCTACATCTTATACAAGGATGTGATATTCGTAGTATTAGATGTAGCAGTTTGAGACTGAAAGCAAATGTAATTGTGGGAAATACCCTATACCTAGCAAATTTGATTTGAATGATGAAATTTTAGAGCGAGTAAACGAATTTAATTATTTGGGTTATAATTTAACATTTCAAGATGAAACTGATATATCATAGAAAAGCACAAATTTTACAAAAACCACGGGGATAATTAACAGTAGGCTATAATGAAACCATCTTTAGTACAGAAGAACACAAGATTGCGGCTTTATAAGGTTCTCGCAAGACCAGTATTAAGATATGGTAGTGAAGCATGGACGATACGAAGAAGAGATGAAAGCCGAATAACAGCAAATGAGATGCAATTTATGCGCCGTACAGCAGGCTACACAAAGTGGGACCATAAAAGACATGAAATCATGGAAGAGTTGGATGTAGAACGATTCTTCAACATATACAAAACTGCCAGAACAACTGGAAAGCCCATCTTCAACGAATGCCGTCTCATAGAATTCCAAAAGCCATACTTCGCTACTGCACAAGGCAAAAGATCGCTGGGACGTCCAAAAAAGCGCTGAATGGAAAATTCCATCTTTGAGACCGTAACAGGCCACACGGCCTAATACTTGCATGGACGATGATGATAGATGTAGCAGTAGGTATCAGTTACAAGTCGTGAACAGGAAATGGGAAAGGAGGACACCTATGGTATTTAATATAACCATTGAAAGATTTATTTTAGTACAAGTTGAATGGAAAATTGGTACAAGTATGAGCGAGATTCTACATATAGAAGTTTTCTCTTAATGGTCGTTATCAAATTTTGGTAATGTTTATGTTTATTCTGTATATTTTTTTAAATATTGAGGTACGTAATGGATTTTCTTTTATCTGAATTCTAAATTGTTAATTCCTAAATATGATAGGCCTACAGTGAAATTTGAAGCGTCAAAGGAGCCGTGAACACGTTAATGATTAGATATACAGTGAAATAGTTTTGAGTATAAGTTATAACTTGCCCTATTGTTTAACTTTTTATTTAAAATTAGAAAGTTTGGTTTCTATATTATATACTTACACAAATCTGTAATTAACTTAAATCATCAGTCCCTTAAAATCATTGAAATAATAGCGAACGTTGGAAATCGATCTGTGTTTTTTATCTGTTTCATTCCAGCAGTAACATTTAAAAATGTACCTAATTTTATCAGACAAATGAGAGGAAGGACTGAGAACAAAATTGAGACGATTTCGAGAAAGTATTTTCTTGTAATTTGGCGTTGAGCAAATCTTTGGATTGAAACCACTACGGTACAGTTAGAAGTTAGTTTAGTAACAATTTGTACTGTGAAATATTTTTAGGCCTCTGATTATTTCTACAATAACGGAACGTACCAATATACGATTAGGCTTATCTCTGTGTTACTAACAGAAGATCTTGACATCGAAATTTTCTTTCTTCATTCCTGTTCCATGTACTGGCGTGTAAATATACATACATTAAGGTTGTAGTTTACCATACCAATTGATTTTAATACAACCTTTCTTATATTTCCACATTTAAGATCATTATTAAGTGTTTTTTCTGTGTTATTTTAATATTCATGACACATTTTAGGCTGACCTTAAAGGTAAAAATGCAATATCAGATTTGAGAATTACCTGGTTCTTCAAAATAAATATTAGGTACATGTAGGGCATATGTGTTCTAGTATGATAATCTCTTATTTATGCATCAGATACAGCAATATTTGGCTCAACTGCACTTCTACTATCGCTTGATTTTTCAGTTATATTGTTGTAAACTATAGCTCTTCTTCTGTATTTACTAACATTATTTAATATTTTAAACTTTTTCAAACCATTTTTAAAACATTATTAGACAATTTTGAAGAATTTATTTAAATATGCAAATCACAATATTATGACGCTGTTAGACAATATTGTGATGCTAATTGCTATTTTCTCCACAGAGTATATTACTTAGTCTGTGATTTTTCTATCACTGTTTTGATTTATCGCTTGTTAGATCAGCGTTAGGGACTGATAAGTAAGTGTACACCCATTTTTAATAAACGTTTGGTAATTTTAATGTTATTAATATATTTTTTAAACATAGATTTTGGGATTTATTGCAAATATTGGTCATTTAAATTTCATAGCAATAGATAGTAATCAAGGATCATAATCAATGTGGTTCGATTGTGGGTTATCGCTGGCTCTATAAACTCTTGACGCACGTGCACTGTTGTTCTATAGGACTGAAAACATTTCACGCTAGTTTTAAGTGCAGTTTTTCCCAATATTTTCCACTTTCAAATACACTGTTTACAAAAAAATAATTGATTTGGGGATGCTATGCCACCTACATAAATTAAAATAAAAAACGAAAAAATACACAATTTATTGTTGTAGTATATGAATGATTACTTGAGAGAAATTATCGCAGCTTGGGAATAAGAAGGTCACAAGTGTAAAAATGTCATAAATTGAGTTGAGAGTACTATCTGTTGGAAAAAATGGTAAATTTATATGGCTGAAGTTTTCATTAAATGCAGTGACAAATTTTTCAAGGTCCCAGGCAGACACTACGTGCATGTACCAACAAGGGGAAAAACTGCACTTAAACTAGCGTGAAATATTTTCAAAGACCTATAGAATAACAGTGTGCAAGCGCCAGAGTTTATAGAGTCACATATAACCCACAATTGAACCACATATTGATTATCATCCTCGATTACTATCTGTCACTATGAAATTTAAATGACCAATATTTGCAAAAAATCCCCAAATCTATGTAAAAAGATATATTAATAATATTGAAATTACCAAATGTTTATTAAAAAATGGGTGTACACTTACTTATCGCTCTCTAACGCTGATCCAACCAGCGACAACCCAAAACGGCGATAGAAAAATCATAGACTAAGTAATATACTCTGTGGAGAAAATAGCAGTTAGCATCACAATATTTCTAACAGTGTCATAATATTGTGATTTGCATATTTAAATAAATACTTCAAAACTGTCCAATAATGTTATAAAAGTTGTTTGAAAAAGTTTAAAATATTAAACAATGTTAGTAAATACAAAGGAAGAGCTATAGTTTACAATAATATAACTGAAAAATCAAGCGCTAGTAAAAGTGCAGTTGAGCCCAAGAAGGTTTTATTCTCAAATTATTTCCAAACATTTACAATATATTTTACATTTTTCTAACAATTATTTCAATATATTTTTCTATGATATTTAACATGTAACATGTAGATGTGGCACCCATATTGATTTTAATGTTCCAGTGCAGCCAACATAAAGAATGTACTTCAGAATTTCAAAACTTACTATTTATTTTTTTAGCATTATATTCTTTCACAGGTTACAGTGCTTAAATTGTGTTAGGTTAGCTCTTAGGTTGGCCTTTCACAGGTTAGAGTACTTAAATTGCATTAGGTTGGCTTTTAGGTTTGTTAAATATTGTGTATATGTTGGCTGCATCACGTGATTCTATAGTGTAAACTGACTCGTGTTGGTTAGCGCATGCGCGTGGTGTCTATCTGGGACTTAGAAAAATTTCTCACTGTGTTTAATGGAAACTTTATCCATTTATTTTCTTTATGGTAGAAGTCATTTGCCTAGAAAATGGAGACAGGATAGAATTGTGTCCTTATCAAAAATTGAAAGTACTATACCTTTTTTGAAACTTAAATTGTTAATAACTTGGAACTAAACTTTTTACCCTTGTGATCGTCTTCTTCCCAAGCTGCAGTAATATATACTCGTTCATTTTTCCCTCCCAAAAAATTTGATAATTTAGTTAAAATTGATTGAGAAGTAAACTCATAGTAACCTCAAATCAGCATATTTGCAATGTAAAATATGTATTAGTCATTGCTCAGACAGAGTAGCGAACTTATCACAAAAATCCACTAATGAACAAATAAATGCTAAAATAATCTGGTATACTAACTCACCCATTTTCTCACTCTAACTTGCCGAAACTAACACTAACTTGTCCATTTCCTCATTGTGGACTCGGGATGGAATCTTCTTTCCAACATGTGACAAGAAAAATTAAAATTTTTCTAAGTTCTAACCATACACCATGCACATGTGCCAACAGACCCAAAGCAGTTTACACTCCGGAATCACAGGATGCAGCCAACATGTACACAGTATGGAAATCACATTGCCAACTAACCTAAAAGCTAACCTAATGCAATTTAAGTACTATAAACTTTGAAGCACCAAAGTGAAAGCTAACCTAACGCAATTTAAGTACTCTAACCTCTGAAAGAATGCAGCACCCAAAAATAGTGCAAATAGTAAATTCTGAAATTCTGAAGTTTATGTGTGAAGTTAATTACTTTAGCCGAATCTCCTTATATGTGAGTTAGCACGTTGATAATTTACTCTAACAGGAACATGTGTTATCATATTGGCCAACATGACACTAGCAGTCACTTGTTCTCCGATCACACATGGCATAGAATAGCCATTAATTTAATCATATATTTTTAATTTATAAGCAAAATACAAAATATTTGTTCTCATTTATGTGTTATGGTAACTGTTGTTTTACCTGTATATACAGTAGTTTTACCTGTTTCAATCTGGAAAACAATTGAAAAAATAAAATAATACTATTTTAAAATTAAGAATCACCTTAATGGAAAGAATTATGTAGTAATGTACCACTTATGAACTAGTTAATTTTATTGTTTGGAATATACAGTTCATTTCACTCGACTTGCGGCCATTAGCGTGGACAGCACGAATTGATGATTCAATGCTTGCAGTCACTTTTCCCGCTATCAGCTGCAGTTGTTTTTAGTCTATTCATTAGTTGGAATCAATCAAATGAGTGAAGGATCCAGTCAACTATTTTTTAATTATTTTGTGTGAACAATTCCGGGATTGATTTTACTAATATTTGTCTGTTTACTATTATTGTAATGGTCGAAGCAACTATATGAATGGCATCCGAACAGCAAGAGGAAAAGAGGAAGACCAAGGTTAACATGGAAGGAAAACATGAAGACAGTAATGCAAGCTAGAGGGCTAAGCATCAAAGATGCCCAATACTGTAGGCTTTGGAGGTTTGGCACGGGAAGACGGCAGCAGCTGTAAAAACCCGAAGATAGATAGACTATTATTGCAACATTTTTCAAGATGGAGATCTTATAATTATAAAAAATTTGAAGAAGCATTACACAATAAAACATTGAGAAACATTAAATTTGAAAAAGCTACCCAAATCAATTCTGACTATCACTCTGCCATTTTGAAACATTAAATTCACACAAATCCACACTACCATTTTAAAACATTAAATTTAAAAAAGCTGCCCAAATCAATACTACTCAGCTACTATTATTTCATTTAGTATTAACATTAACTCTGCCTTCCCCCTCTTACCTCTTATCACTAGAGTTTCAATTCTTCTACCACATAATTCTACATGTCATAAACAATATCACTGTATCATAGAGATAAAAATGTATCTACCTCACAATCACAATAGCAAAATTCAGTAAGTCATAATTATAGTGTATTATATATCAAAACCATTAATTCTTCTTCTTCTTCTTCCCTTCCAAGTATTAGGCCAAGGCCTGTTACGATTCTATAGAAAATTTTCCCTACAGCGTTTCATAGGACGGCCCAGTGATCTTCGTCCTCTTGGTATATAATTATAAACAGCTTTGGGGATCCGATTTGAACTCATTCTTTCAAGATGGTGTTTACCATTAATTCTATGTAAAGAAACTGTAACTTTCTCAGGGAAAAAAACCTGGGCATTAATTGGATAAATTATTATTAAATATTTTGGATAATGTGAATAATATCAGCTATGGCTGGAAACATGTAATGAAGACTGAATAATGGGAATGCAGTTGTTTTATTCACATTATCCAAAATATTTAATAACATATTAATTCTGCTTTCCCACTCTTACTACCTATCACTAGAATTTCAATTCTTCTACCTCATAATTCTACATGTCATAAACAGTATCACTGTATCATATAGATAACAAATTTATATACCTCACAATCAGGCTGGATTCGATCCAAGAATCTTTTGTTCTGTAAACATAAGCCCTTAGTCTCTTGAATATTGAGCAGATGAAAGCAGCATTCAAAAAATAAACATGTAACATTTAAAGGATTTTCGGGAATTAATGTATCAGTTTTGAGATTTGTCTTAACACAGATGTTGATAGAGGATTCATCAATTTGATTTTAAATTAAAATATTATGTAAATATGTTTAATCATCACAATCATCATCATCTTCAAGGTATGTACCTATTGACCTGTTCTGCTCCCCGCTCCACAATATGCTACAGGTTGTCCATCATTTCGGTTACAAGGAAAAAAAGTCAGATTCGTTGAAACTGGGGTTTGAATATGGGACCATCAGAATATAATCTCAAACACTACTGCTTGAAGTAATTTACTAACTAGAAAATACATATTGTCCAGTGTCATGTCTATAAATAACTTCAAGCTACTTATTTTAATTTTTTGTGTGGCCATTTTGATGAGTGGATTGGAAGGTGTGGTAAAATTGATTGACCATCTTAATATGTTTAATCAAAATGTATAATTATTTACATTATTCTAGTGATGTCACTGAGTTAAGATTAAATTTGTTTTAAATTGTAACTGAATGTTACAGGTTTAAATAAATCAAGAAATTACCATTTTTAAAGAACAATAAATCTGACTCAAGTTCAACCTATGTAATAACTTAATGCTAGACAAAATGGAGGAATATAAATTTAGGGTGAAGTCATTTAAGTTAGTTTAACTTGAAAGCTAAAGTATGTGAAGAGAAACAAGACACATTAGAGCTGTATCTAGGATGTGGAATAATTTGTGTTATGCCTTCTATATAGAACCTAATCCATAACCATTGCTATACAAATGAAGACAAATATAAGTTTAGTTTGAATTTTTTGATCACTTTGAAACTTAAGGCCAATATGTGTAGGCCTAAAGATGAAATTAAATTTATATATAATTGCTTATTTATTTATATTGAAACAATTTTTGCTCCATATCCAACAAAATATGGGGTTCATATTTGAAAGTTATGATATTTTTGTGTTCAGAGTACCACAAAGAATTGTGGATTTGACACCCTTCCACTTTCCATTTGTTTGACAAATCCAATAATAAATTATGTGTTAATGACACATTAAATTGAAAATCATATGAGTAGACATCTTGCAATTTACTAAGAAAATATATGTATATGTCTGATACTTGAATCAGTCAAAAGTGGTGACTTTCTGTACAATTGCCAAAGAATAATCCCAAAATTTTCTAAGTGTAACTTGTATGAAATTTGATTATATAAAGTGATATGGGGGTATTAACTTATGTTAATATTATTTTAATGTGAAAGAGGTGACTTCTCTGACTTGTGTACGTAACAACATGAAAACTTAAGGGTGTGAAGAGGAAGCAACTAACTGTGTTAATAATTGTTTCTCATTTTTAATGATCTTCAAAAAATTATTAACTTGGAAATTAGATGTAGTGGAAGACATGATAAATAGTAAGTCACAAAATATAGGAAGTAACTAATTATGTTAACAGTCTTTTGTGGTGGATTAGTAGATAACATGCTGATCTCCAGTTTTTAGTTAGCATGTTCAAAGCTGTTAAGGGTCGATGCTTTTTGCAGGCTGTAAACATTGTGACCATGATGAGAACTAAAGCCACTGCTCCATGTTGGAGACTTTAGACATATAAAAGCTCCTGAATGACCTGTTAGTGCTTTCAGGAGAAGTTCCTCAGTTCATGCTCCAGTCATTACAATTCAAAAATAGTTCTTTTTTCCCGGATTTACTCACTTTTCAAGACACAAGTCAATTTGGAATTTCATTACCAATATTTATTTCATGATATATTTTTATACTATCATTAAAACAAATATAAAGACATGGCATATATTCAAGTGTCCACAAATAAGAATAGAAAGAATATTAAGGGGTTGAAAATGGTATAAAACAAAACTTTTGAGATTGTTTTTAGAGGTGTATACTTCCATGTTGTAATATCGTGGCATAAAGTTATTAAATGTATTGCATACCACCAAATTATCTTCAGCATTGCAAATAGTACACTGACTTTAATACAATAATACATTATAGTTACCCCTTAGAATTATGATTAGAACAGGTACTTATTACAAGCTATATATATGTGTTTTGAGAAAAAATCTCATGTATTTTTAAACTACTCAGGTATATTTTTTAAATTCCAGATCTGTGAGTTGTTGTGTTGAATGGCGATCTTTAGCAACTCAAGTTAATAGTGTTACAGTTCTTATCGTATCAGTTATCATCAATGGGTCTACACATATTGTCAAAGGCGTCTTTTTTCATAACTCAGGTTTGTGTAGGCACCGTAAATATATTATAAGGGCTCATGACTTTACATTGATTCTAAGAAGCGAGTCTGAAGTTTTATACACTTTTAAAATTCATTAAACACACAAATCTCATAACTTGAGGCACGCATGGTAACCACTAGTCCACTGTAAATCTATTAGTTATTACTTTAAACTATACAAATAAATCCACTATGTTTTGAATACAATATGTTAATCCAAAGAAATAAATAAAAAAAAACAAGACTTAATATCTGTCAGGTTACAAAAATGTCTTAATTTTTTTATTATCTTCACCATATCCATTAGATCAAGATTTCAATGAATTTATATGCTTGAAGTTTAGAACAGAATGTAATTAAATGACATACCAAAACAAAATATTGTTCTGCCACAACTTCCAGTTACCATAGATTTTTATTAACCAATTTATGGTATATCTGTTAATGAATTATATGAAATAAAAGGTGAAAAATCTTACATTGAATTCTGAACTAAATATAGTACCCATAAAAAACTTATTTTGTTTTACTTGTTAGTTATCAACCTTTAAATGCTGTAATTAAACTCTTTTACAACTCACAATTTTCTTTTTAGATGTTTACTTTTATGTCAAAACAAACAGTTGTATTTCATTTTAACAGAGAAAACAACTGGAAACAACTATTTGCTTCAGAAGCTTTTCAAAAATAAAATCCCTTTATGTCTGAATCCTAAAAAAATGTTATTTTGAATTACCAAATCAATATCTGTCCTGTTAGCATTTTTGTTACAAGAATCATGTTAAATAAATTGAATTCATTGACAACTTTTGCATGTCTTTGAACTTTTCCTTATTTATTCCTATTCTTTAGAAAATCATCTTGTCAAATATTATGCATTTGGCTGTCAGTCCTGCTCCATCCCAGCCGTTAACTGAAGTCTCACCATCATCATTTTATCACCCCACATCTTGTCATGCTATGGGTCTCTCTCTAGTTGTATAATATTCTTTTAATTCGGTTTCTTGTCATACATGCACATGCTCATTCCATCTGTTTATATAATCGAGAGTTGTGTCTACTTTATTCAGAATGTTCAATTCCTGTATAATGTTTAAGGTGTCTAGTGTTTAAGACATAATAGTGTTTATCCTGCCAGCAGCCTCAGCAGTTCTCACTTCCATTCTTAATTTTTCTTTTTTAGTTTGTTACAAGCCTCAGGCCCTATGCTAAAGCTGGTATTACCATTGTTCTGTAAAATTTCAGAACTGTGCCTGCAATTAGCTTCCTAAAGAAGATTCTTTCAATTGTCCCTATCAATTTTTAGAATTGTAATACATTTTTGTCAAAATCACTTACATATCCTTATAAAAATGTACAGCATTTTGGAAATGACAGTGATAATGGACTGGTATAAGAAAAAAAAAACTTGTATTTTGACTCTGTTTTTCTAATGTCTTGTGGAAAGGAAATAGATTGATAATCATTATAATTTTATTTCTTTTTTAGAAATTAAAATTATAAAGTTAGTACCTCAGCTCTCTGCTGTCCTCAACCAGATGAAATGCTGTATTACTCTGGCGGCCTTTTGGAAACATGCTCCATCTTCTGCATATGAAGTGCTACTAACTGTAGCTTGTGTAGATAGATCAGGTCACTGTGAATGTTCTCATGAAGTAACTATATGTTCATGAATTCTTTAATATTTTGATTCCTTCAAGGATATTAATTCTCAAATAGTTATTCTCTTTGTGATATATCAATAACACATTGCTGATAGTATTAAATTGGCAACCTGTTTCTATTACATGTTTAACAAAACATGATTTATCCTCATATTTAAGGTCCTTAAAATATCCATTAAATCTTATACTAAACTTCCTTGTTGTTTTGCCAATATGTAATTTTTTCCAGCTATTACATTTTAGTTCACAAACACCTTAATTTTTTTTATAAATGTCTGTTTCTTTTATTGTATTTGAATTTATGTTATCTAATACATTGTCAGTTCTGTTTGCAATTCTTGTGTTTTGGCAATGTTTGATTTAAATATATTTGCCACCTATTTTGTTTCAATATCTGTATTTATTACTGTTAACTACTTCATATGATTTTCATCAATTTTCCAATTTACTTTCATTATGTTTGCAATTTCTTCTTTTTTTTTCTATTTTGATTAGTTTGCTAATCATTTCTTCATTAGAGGTTAAAAGTTTTATGGATTTTATTTCCTTGTTATAGTTTACATGTTTGAGTGGTAATTTCATTAATTTTAAGATGTTGATAAATGTACTGATTTTCTGTTGCGGGGATGTCTGGATTTTTGTGGATGGAAATTATGTTACTAGTAAGTTTTCTATGGGGCACGCCGTAGCATAGTGGTTAAGGTACTGCGCTGCAAGCCAGAAGGTCGCAGGTTCAAGTCCCGGTGGGATCAGAATTTTTAAACTGACCCAAACTTTCTGGCGGCACTAGGCCCTGGGATCGACTCAGTCTCTAACGAAAATGAGTACCAGACGCTTGTTCTGGGGTAAAGGCGGCCGTCACGCAGGGCTGACAACCCGGCTGACATCAAGTGCCAATTGTCTAGAAAAAAGTGGGAGCCTTAACCTCCTACTACCCCAAGAGCCTCCTGAGGCCTGTCGTGGGATCACTTTACTTTACTTAGTAAGTTTTCTATATATGCCAATGTCTTAACTATTGCTATTTATATTATCTGTTATTATTAGATCTAGATTATTAATTTATTTTTTCTTCTGAGAATTCTGTTTTTTATGCTTTTGTTCAGTTCTAACAAGATATTTTTTCTATTGGATTCTCATTATCGTAAATTCTTAAGAAGTCATTGACATATCTTTTTATAGTTTCAATTTGAACTGTTCTGCTAATTTTTCAAAGTGTTTCACTTCCAAGTTTTGTAAGAAAATTTTGGATATGATGCTGGAAGTAGGGCAACCCTTTGGTTTATCTTCTTCTTGTGTGAAAACTCACTGGTGAATTTGAAATAATTTTGTATATATACTAAATTGATCAATCTGCTAGTTGTTCAATGTACATTTCTTCTAATTTTGCTTCCTTTAATTGTTCTTCTATTATTCGTATTGTTCGTGAATAGCAATGTTGTCTAAAGTATTTTACCCTCGAAAGATACCTTTTTTGTGTATTGTTTTTTATTATCATACTTTGAATTAGGTTTTACTACATCATACACATTCTTTATTTTTTCTTCAGTGTTAATTTTTCAGTAATGTTTATAGCAATTAGTTTGATGCTTCTAATTAGGTGCATTCGCGCAATTAATTACTGGTCTTATAAGTTTATTTTGTTTATGGATTTTTGGTAAGGCTTTCATTGTCTTCCAAGAAGAAGACAAGACAAATTCATCAGACAATCATCAAACAAAAGATGGATTAACTATAAAAGGACCAAGAATAACCACATTGAACCTACAGTGTGAAAAATAACATAAAATAAAATATAGCATAGTGTAATGTGTTTTTCATCTCTTCTATATCAAAGATTATGAAAAGATAATAAAACAGTGCCACATTTTCAATCTAAATGTGTATGCACCTATGTTCGTGAGATGTGTCCTTAGATTCAATATACACTACATTCTTATGTAGTAAGGTACAACATTTGACAGATTAATGTCATATTTTAAAACAATTTGGAAGACAGAAAAGCTAGAATATTTAAATACCATCATACAACATATTATGGTGACCGTACTATGCACTTAGTTTGAAACCATGTGTTAAAAATAATTTAATTTCCATTACATCTCTACTACAGAGCAAACTGTTCAATAAACATAGTAACAACTTTCACTTCTGATTTATTTGTTATACAGTTCATACTAACTGTGTTTATCTCTACTGGTCTACCACTTGTAGTAATTTATTCAGGAATGCTGTTTGACAACTCAAGTAATTCAGATTATGGCATCAATGTACTAACAAATGCCTCTTCTTTTGGCTTCAGATTTAAATCCATTAAGCAATAGTATTAGCTTTACTATGATTCCTGTCAAAAAAAATATTTTTGCAGAATTTTACTCTCTTAAAAAGCTGTTTATCCATATGGAGAAAGTGAATGTTGAAACCAGCGGTGGATAATCTTCAGTCCAACAGAATCAACCTCTACTATTTGGATCCAGTATAAAGTACTAATATGTAATGCATTATGAATCATTAAATATATATGCTCATAAGTTAATTAATGACATTTACATATGTGAGTCTGGTAATGAAACTTGGGTTCAGTTTCCTCCTTAGTTGTTAGTTGGCTAATCCTTGAATATTCTTCTCCTGAATTCAAACTGTGTCCATTTGTTAATATAAATTAATAATTTCATGCTGGGCGTATAAATTAACTCTTAGTGAATGTGTTTCTTTAAGTGTTTAAACTTTATTGATTTGATTTTACTTTAATTTTCCTCTTGTTTATGGACTTTCGTTTCCTGTTCCCTTATTTTTTAGCATTTTCACTTTCTTATAAAACTAAATCTATCATATGACTTCAATTCTCGTATTTCTATTAGGTTTTACAATTTGTATACTTTAAGAAAGGCTGTGAAGTGTGTATTGAATAAGGTTCTTCTGAGGAGATAAATGTGGTTATTCATTTATAAATTAATTATTGGAAATAACATTATAAGATATTCAAGTTAATAATTAATAAAAACCACCACTCTTGGTTATGGCTGAAGATAGGAGGGATGCCTGCAGAAACCGTGGTTCCATGCTTGAACAATACAAAATCTGAGGTGAGATAATACTCAGTTTTATTAATTTTTAAAATGGATATTCATGTCTGGATTGACAATTTTAGTTTGTTGTTTATTTATTTATTTAAGCCAATCATCACACCTACTGAGGAACAATTGTCATTTATCTTCTTACTGCTAATATATCTGTACATATATCCCATTCCAAAATATCTAGAGTGCACTACATTTTCTCATGTGTTCAAATCTCATGGCAGTGTTCTTGTTGTAGAGCATGCAGTTGTTATATGCATGTGTTAGAGTATTCTGCAAGACTATCATGGCCCAAAAGCTGCCACTCTTTCTTTTCTAGAAGACTGTGCACATGTATTTTGTAGAAGTCAGGCCCATTTTTTTTTCCTTTGCTTATTTTGTGTAGATACTCAAGTCTTTTGGTCTTAAACTGGATTTAATTAATGGTTTTGTTGAAAGGAAGCAGACGCTATTTTTTCTACAAATACATATTTTTGTTCCTCTCTTCGCCAGAAAATCAGCCTTCTCATCCCTTTTTATTCCTGTAAGACAAGGAATCCACTAGAATGTAATTATTTTACCTGGATCTTCCAGGTTTCTCATTGTTTTTCTTATTTATCCGACTTTCGAATTGATATTGTATTTTAGCGAAAACGTGGCTTGTATAGTTGAGATCGAATCACAAAATATAACTGCTTTAGAGAAAGTATGTAGTCAGACACAATGTTGAAGAGTGCTATGCAGATTGCCTCTAGTTCACAATCAAAGTTATTTGTAAATTTGCCACATGAAGTGTAGAATTTGAAAAATTTTCAATAAATTCCAGTACCTGCATAATCACTGAAGCCTTCATAATCTGGATATAAATTATGTAATATTTCCTAAGCAAGAATTTTTAATACTCCTGAGACAGTTTTCCTTTCTTTGACTTGTTCTTCCAGTTTTAATATATACACTACATCTGTGTAGATATGTGGATTTTCTGGCAGTGTAATATCTCTTGTTGTAGTTCAGGTATTTATTTGTTTCTTAACTCATAAATATGTTGAAGAAAACCTTTTTTCGATCGTTGCTGTTTCTTGCAAATATCATGATTAAACAGAATAATAGAATAGCCATTTTATTAACCATTATAGCATAAACAAATAATATCATCTATTAATTTTGTAGACACAAATTTATTTTCTGTCCACCACTTCCTGGTTCGACCCAGTGATCCTTTACTGTGTGACTGATCATTTAAAACTATTCTGTGAATACCTGATCTGAATGTACAGTTCAGATCTAGGCATCATTTCTGTTGGCTCTTATGAATATTTTTTTTTGGGTACTTGATACAGACTGCTTTCCAGTGCATGAATTTCATCTCTCATTCTGTTTTTTTTTTTTAAGGTTTGTGTTCAGGTCCTACAGGATAGAACAGGTCTTGCCAATGTCTTTTATGAAATATTTGAGCCTATTATTAAAAAGAAATGGGCTGTATTAATCTATTAATTATTCCCAATAATTTATTAGTTTTTATGATCTTACCAGAATCATACTATTCTGTCAAAATGATAAGCAGAAGCCGAAATAATTATTTTATAACTTTCTATAATGAAGGGGCTTATAGGTATATTAGTATATTTTAAACTTTATGATTATGTGAAATTCAATTTAGAAGTTAAGATGTTAATATAAAATTATAGAATATTCACCTGAAAGGTCCGTCTCCTCAACTTAATTATCATTTAACTGTAGCGCTTTCGGGACTTGTCCCATCATCGGCAGGATTCAAAACTGGTGTTTCACTGAAGATCTGGTAGAGGGGGTTGCATGTATTTGGTTCGTTTTCGTTTATCAGGCTGTCGTTGTGAGCTGCTTTCATGATTTCCATCTCTTCGAGTAATAAAACAAAAACTAACAGACAGTAAACTTGAAGATAACTATATCAATCAGTTAAACAAACTAATAACAACAACAATAAAGCAAAATTACTTCCAATTTAACAATGAACTATTTATTCAAGAAGACGGGATCCCGATGGGGAGTCCTACATCTGGAATAATGGCAGAAATCTTCCTACAAGAACTGGAAAATAAACATTTTGAGGTTAAATGATAATTAAGTTGAGGAGACGGACCTTTCAGGTGAATATTCTATAATTTTATATTAATTTTGAATAAACCTCAACGGAACACATCATGAATCTTATAAAAGTTGAAGTTAAGATGTATGTTAAAAATCTTTACATTTGTCTATATTTACTTTATATTAGTACATACTGTACCGTATTATGTGTACTATTTTACTTATTACATTGCAAAAAATATATAAGGAAAACTAGATACCTGGTTATACTATTTTACTTGCCATACTTTTCCTTAGCTTTTTTATCCTACATCTATAGTATTAGAAGTCATGTTTCGTATTTCAATGAACATAAACTAACTAACTCATTGGCACTATTGAACCTCTAGGTTCATGGTCGTGTATAATCTACTTCCCTAAAATCATGCATAATGTTATTCTTCCACCTCATTCTCGGTATATAAAAATTCCTTAAAGTAAATACAATAAGCAAGAATAAAACTTTGCAAGAAATTTTAAGCCAACTGGAACCTTTGTAGATATTATAATATTTATACCTATATTGTAGGAACTGGGCGTTTACCATTTGGTTTTGTACAAGAAGCTTCCATGCCCCTCTTTCATTCTACATTCGTGCCAAATGTCCTGCCCTTTGTAGTCTACAAGACAAACTGTTATTATATGTGCCTTCCTATAATGGCCATGTAGCTCACTGTTATGTAGTCTTCTCCATTTACCTCTCTGTTCATCTCTCCTTGGTCCAAAAATATGTATAAGAACTTTATTCTCACATACTCCTAAACTGCTTTCCTCCCTTAAAGTAAGAGTCCATGTTTCACATCCATATAATATGACTGGGGGAATAGCAGATTTATATATTTTCAGTTACTTTTTTTTTTTAAGGAGTTGAGATGAAAGAGTCCCTGTAATGCATAATAGCAATAATTTCCAGAATTGACCGTATATTTAATTTTCTTGTTCATCTCATTCCTATATGTAATTATTGTTCCTAGGTATTTGAATTCAGCCACTTCTGTAAAATTTTCCTCATTTGTCATTAGCTGTCCATTTGCTTTATATACTCGTAGTATTTCTATGTGTCAACATATATTAGGTTTTAATGATGTTTACTTCCAGTCTCAATTTCTTAGTGTAACTCAATAGTGTGTGTGTGTGTTGGCCCTTAGTATTTCCTCGTTATTGCCTAAAAATACTACATTATTAGCATAAACTAACAGCTTACTAACACCATTGAGTTGTAGGCCTTCCTCATCCTCCAAAGATTTGATGGCATGTTCTAGTACAAAATTGAATAATAGGGGATATAGAGTATCTCCTTGCCTTAACCCTTTGAGAATTTTACAAGTATCCGATAACTAGTTCCCTGCACACATCCTGCTATTTGTGCCACTTATTCATTTAAGTCAAACTTCTTTGCAGGAACTCTGAACTCCAGCAGGATACTATATAACTTTTCGCTCTTAATTGAATCATACCTTTTTTTTTAAGTTTACGTATAGTCGATGTACAGTGCCATTATATTCCCATTTATTTTCTAAAATGTCTCTTATTCTAAAAATCTGATCTATTGTATATATTCTTCTTCTGAATCCACATTGATGTTTTCTTAGAATATCATAAATATAGGGAGTAAGTCTGTTTACTAATATATTTGTTACAATTTTATCAAGTTTAAAGTAATGAAATTCCTCTGTAGTTGTTGGAATCAGTTTTCTCTCCTTTTTTATAGATTGGCACAAAATGAATTCTTTTCATTCATCTGGAAGAGCTTTTTTCCCAAATCTAAAGAACCGACATATCTTGATCATCAATTTTTCTTCTCCTCATTTTATCAGTTCCATCTGAACCTGATGCTTTATACATCTTCAATTTTTGTATCGTTATTTCGAACTCTAATTTACTCGATTCTGTGACTAGCTTTTCTGTTGTCTGTAAATTATCCTCTTCAATATCCTGTTCTGTATGCTTATTTAATAGCTGGTTATTTTAATGAACATATATTTTGTAATTAGGGATATGTTAATACTCCCATAATTTTCTCCCAATACATTATAATAATAAAGTAATTCTCTTTTTACATTACTATGTGAGATTTTCTTTTTTGAATCAAAATTAATGTCCAATTTTGTATTAAGTCATATAAAGATAATATGTATGCACTCATGTCTTAAATTTTGTTGTTCGGGCTTCTAAAGTCAGTACAATCATCAAAAGTGCAATAATAATAATGAAGAGAATCATCATGATCACTTTCAGATGAGTAACCTATTCTATGATCAGCTATGGGTGCATTCTTCCCTTATATATGTGTGTCAATGAGTTGTCTGTGATTCATTAGTAATTTGGTTGCCCATTGAAGCTTTCCCAAGGGAGAGTGAATAAATAGTCAGTGTCTTCATTAGTGTTGTATTTTAGTACATGGTTATGTGACCTTCATTTGCACATTCATGTTGAAGTCCTTTGTTAAGAAATCTGTTCAGTTAATTGAAACGAAATTTCTTGGATTGTCTTCTCTTTACACTAGTCCTGTTATTGGAGAGCTCCATTCATCAACTCAGATGATGAGCTACTTGTTCTTTATACCTTTAATTGACTCTAAATGTTCATAACACTGCAGGAATGAACCTGGCTCAAAGTATTTTTACCCAATACATTCCAATTGCATGCATTTCGCAATACAATATAAAATACTACACCATATTTTTGTTGTGTTTTGCCCACCAGACTAGTCACAGCGAGTTACAATAATCAACACAATGTGTCAAACAGTTGTAATATATGAAGTCATGTTAAAAGGAGAGTCTGTCATATGTTTATATCTATTAGTTTGGAGATTATGTTGTCTCTTCTTTGCAACCAATGGAACTTACTTTTAGACAAGTTTATCTGAACCAGTGAACTGACTTTTAGAAACTTGTTAGAACATTCCTATTATTTTATTATACTGAACTGTTGAATTATGTGTATGCAAATCCAGTATATGCTTTCATCCAGTTGCAAAGTATGAGCTAACTCAATTTCTTCAAATATCACACCTAGACTAGTTTTCCTCTCAGTCCCTTAATTTTATTGTGTTTGCAAACATTGCATGGTACTATCTCTTCACCATAGAATACTATTATTTATTATTTTGAATTGATATTTCCATGTACAACTCCTCAGCTGTTATCTGAAATTTAGTAGTGATTTATGTAAATATTTTTCTGGAGACCTTAGCCCTTATGGGTTGATATAGGTTAAATTTTAAATTGAGGTTGTGTTTTCTAATAATTTGTTTTGTCATTGAATCCTTAACTTATGCATTCAATTTCAAATTTCCGTTGATCCTATCAAAAGTTTTCATGAAAAATCAAATATGTTGCACATGTAGGTTAATGTATGTTATGTATTTTTATGGCAAAATATTAATCTTTAATTAAATATTACAACCTTTTGGAAACCATTCTGCTCTTTGTTAAAATGTTTTAATATTGTATATTCACCTTGTATTTTTCTTGTTAATGAAGTCCAAATAGTTCTTTTAAAAAAAATAGTTCATGAAATATTATTTACAATTTAAAAATCAATAATATTTTGAGGAATTAACCAACAAATTATTATTAACCCATTCGCTTCATAAGACGAGGTGCACTCGCTTAACAATGCCTGTTAATATGTTTTGTACATCCCTTAGCAGGGTAAACTTTTATTAACATTTATGAATTGTAGAGGAATGTTTTGGCCTTCGCCTTATTGTGATCTCAAGAACCGTTATCGTTTGTTTGTTATGAATGTCTGAAATTAGACAATATATTTTTAAGTGGCTTATATCCGGCTTCTGGGAAATACTTGAGCATTTAAACCTGAAACCAATGGGTTAAAAGATCACTCTCTGATAATTAAATAAATTTGGCATAGTGTAATGTTGCTAGATATAACATTCAATTACTTAAGTGTATTCCAAAAATGAATTTCTTATTCCATTTATTGAAAAAGTTTACTAGTGAAATATGAATGAATTTACTGCTTTTAATGGGTAATTAACATTTGCAGATTCTGTAATTACAATGGACTGCCAGTTTGATTGCAAACAAGATGGTCCTCTATCACAATCTGGAATTGGGACACAAGTAGGTTGTTATTCAGTTGTCTTTCATGATCAGGTAGTAACAAAAGTTGACATCATGATGGTATTCTGTGATTTTCATTTTACAGGAAGTGAAGGTGGAAATAAAATCAGAAGAAGATGATGAAATTAGCAGTATTGATATTGAATGTGGGCTATATCCAACTGTTGAGCTGCATGTTGCTGAAGATACAAAACTTGAGGTAACATTTTTTTGTTTTTTTTTTTGTACAGCCTTTGAAAAAATTGTTGGCGCCACTCCTGTTGATGAAGTTAAGAGTTTTGATGAGTGATTCACACCAGTATATTGTTATGTGTGCTGAATCATTTGAGTACAACGCGGGCAGCATAAGTCTCTCTTTATGCAGTATTTGTATCGTTCGCTTCGGTGGAGCAGTCGGTAGGATCCTCTCTTGTGAAAACACAGGCCCAGGTTTGATCCTCATAAGGAAATATTTTTTTTAAAACGTCGTTAATTTTCACAATGCCTACAGTTACTAGGCATATATAGGGAAATTAATTAATCTCTTCTCTTGTATCTTGTAAGCCCATGTTTCCTTTAAGAGAGATTTATTGAAACAAATAGGCCATATATAGAAAATTAATAACAATTGCAACATCTCATTACTTCATTCACAAGACATAACAAGATTGTTTATTTCGACAACTAATGCAAAACATGTCTGATTAATTTGAACTAAGGGTCGCATGTTTGGACGCATTAGACAGTAAAATGCCTTCTCTGCTGAGCAAGTTGTATGCTAATACGATTTTGCTTACTCAGAAATCTGTTCATGCGATAATAATTGGTTAAATTTGTAAGCTACCTGCGGAGGTAGCTTACATGAGCAACTCAAATTAAAATCCCGAAGGGAACCGATGATAATCGATGTACTTTGCTGCTTTATCCAACATTTATCCAAGATGTCGGACCTTGAAGACTTCGATCATGTTTTCGGTATACACGGAGAAGAGGAATTTGATAGAGTCTACCAAAGAATTCAACTGGAAGAACAGGAGAATCGGCGTAATATTGCGTGTCGCAGACGTGTTTGTATACGGTATTATTTGCGGGATGCAAGCATAAATGCATTCCTCTATAGCAGACGAAAATAACGGAAGTGGTTTTATCGCTGAGAATTCTGGGTAATTCGTTGCCAATATTTCGAAAACGTCGACTCTCTTGCATTACCGATAAGTCGGCCGTTAATTCGTTCTCAGCAATTGCTCACGGTGAATCAGCTCACTAGTGATTGGAAGTAATTTGAGTAGAGAGTAATGTTCTAACATACGACCCTAAGTGAAGTTAATATCTAATTTCACTATACATTTGACTCCTAGATTGCATCACTTCATACAGACTACTTTTAGCAGAGAAGGATGTGGTTTAGTGAAGAGGATGTCTGTTTCCCAAGCATGAGGTCATGTGTTCGATCCTGCTGTCATGTTTTTTTTTTCCATCCATATTTCAGTTAATTGTGTTTGTTTTCTTTAATTTGTTTTTCTTTGCTTTGTTTATTTATGCAGATTTTTTTTATCCTTACATAACACACAACGAAATAGAATGGAATTTAGTTTCTCAGGTAGTTGTGCACTTGGGAACCAAGTAGTTGACCTCTGATCATGTGCAATGGCTTCGTTCTGAGACTTAAAAATTATCTGTGCACCATCAATTCTTTCGAAGGCTGTAGGCCTACATTCTGAATTAAAAATTACGAATAGTAGCTCTAGAAAGCTTATTAGATGGCAGTGAACGCCATGTGTTTGATAATCTTAGTGACATGTGTTTTAACATTGAGAAGTTCTCTTTTCACTGACTATGTTTGACTTGAGGATACATTGAAAGGACTTTTTTTTTTGGTGAGAGAGTTCTTAGATTATGAAATAATAAAAAAATTGTTGTAGGTTTCTCATTGCAAATAATAATGGTCCATAGCATACTTTTTTTTATCTTATGTGCATATTCTCTTTGTGAATAATGGTCGATCTGTGGTTACAATAATATTGGGTATATTTTTCATAGCTTGTTCTCTTTTCAATGGAGGACAGAGTGTAGGTGATTGAATGGAAAAAAAATTCAGTATTGCCTTATATATGTGCCCTCATATTCAGAAATAGTGTCATATATGTCATATTCTGTGTAATCCTGCAGGGATTCTTCATCCATGAAATACTTGACTGTGTTACAAAGCACGAAGTACTGAAAGTATTTTCTTATTTGGTAATATTGTTTTGATTTAAGTAATATGGATACTCATTATCACATTTCTAACTTCGTTTTCATTTATCAGTTGAATTGGTATTCACCTGATAAAAATTCAAGATACATTTAAAAAATAAAATTACCACATTTAAATATGATTTTCAGAAATACTTATTTTATTAAATATTTGTAACAGCTGTTTCAATACACTGTAAATTTTTCAGATGTTGAAATAACTACAAATGAATGTTTTATTTATGCGTATATTGTTCAATACTGATTAATATAAAAATTAGTTGTGAATGTATGCACATCAAATATACACTTAAAATGCCTTTTCTATTATACTGCAGATTTCTATCTTCTCAGAGTCATGTTCTTATCACTACTATTATAGCTATCCTTGTGGCTGAGGTATTAAAGTTAGTTTTGGTGTTAATGTATTTGGGTCTAAGTTTATGGTAGGTACAATTATTGTAAAATAAAATATTCTGTGTGCAGTGTTGAATCCAGAATAATAACTTAAAATACCATGTCATCAAGAAGCTTGTCTCACCTTGTATTAAACAATCAATTGATTTGGAGTTCACTTGATGAAAATGTATGATCCATTTAAGAAATAAAACTTTTAAGTTTTATATGATTTTCGTAAGTACGAGGGGCATACTGAAAGTCATGAGCAACCCGTTGTTAAAATTTAAATTTCAAGAACATAACAAAAACGACTGCAGGATCGTACATGTTGTAGCATCATAGCTTCTATTATGTGACCACACGCAGTGTTTCCAAAGTGATGGACATCAGTGTTTCGTTTCGACAGTGTGCTGTCATAGAATTCCTTGTTAAAGAGAACAATCACCTGTTGACATTCACGAAAGACTTCAATGTGCATATGGAGATGCCTGCATGGGTGCCAGCAGTGTTAGGAGTTGGGTGAAACATTTTAAAGATGGGAACACGTGTATAAAAAATGAGCCTCATAGTGCTCGCCCACGCTCTGCCTCCACGGATAGCAAAAAGGAAAGAGTTGATGAACTCATTAGAGACGTCAGGCATATCACAGTGAATGAAATTGCTACAAAACTTGCAGTAGGACACAGTGCAGTGCACGAAATGTTTCACAGCTTAGGTTACCAAAAAGTTAGTGCCCATTGGGTACCACGTTTATTGACTGAAGACCACAAATTTCAGAGAAGAACCATCACCCATAATCATCAGAGATTTCGAAATGAAGGTGATGATTTTTTGACGAGTATTGTGATACGTGATGAAAGCTGGTTTCATCGCCACGAGCCTGAAACAAAACGCCAGAGTATGGAATGGCTCCACATGACTTCACCATCAAAGAAAAAAGTAAAGACAGTGCAATCTGTTGAGAAAGTTATAGGCAGCATCTTCTGGGATGTGCAAGGTTGCAATCTGGTTGAATTTCTTGAATCTGGACAAACCATAAATGCTGCCCGCTTTATCCAGACACTTGTGAAGCTCTGGAAGGAAGGCCATTCTGCAACATGATAACGCGCATCCTCACACTGCTCATGCCACTGTGGAGAAGATCAGGACATTTGGGTAGGAAACTCTTCCACATCCTCCTACAGTCCCGATTTGGCACCCTTGGACTACCATCTTTTCGGTTCTCTGAAAGAGCAGCTGAGAGGCCAATGCTATGAGACGCTGGAGGATATTCAGAAATCAGTGCATCAATGTCTTCGGGCAGCTGGAACGGACTTCTATCATAAGGGAATTATCAAGCTCCTATTTGGTTTGTCTTACTTACTTACTTACTCACTGGCACTATCGAACCCGAAGGTTCATGGCCGCGCGGACATAAGCTCTCCATACATCCCTATCCTGAGCTAATGCTTTCCAATCATTCCCTGTATAATCTACTTCTCTCAAATCATAGTTAATGTTGTTCTCCCTCCTCATTCTTGGTCTACCAATTGAGCGTTTTCCCTCTGGCTTTCCTACAAGAAGCTTCCATGCAAGTCTTTCATTCCCCATACGTGCAACATGTCCTGCCCATCGCAGTCTACGAGACTTGACTGTTCTTATTATATCTGGCTTCTTATAGAGACCATGTAGTTCATTGTTATGTAGTCTTCTCCATTCACCTGTCTGTTCATCTCTCTTTGGTACAAAAATCTTCCTAAGAACTTTATTCTCAAATACTCGTAATCTCCTTTCCTCCCTTAAAGTAAGAGTCTATGTTTCGCACCCATATAATATAACTGGTAGAATAATAGTTTTATATATTTTCAGCTTAACGTTTCTTGAAAGGAGTTGGGACATCAAGAGTCTCTGCAATGCATAATAGCATGCATTTCCAGAATTGAGCCTATGTTTAATTTATTTGTGCATATCATTCCTATTTGTGATTATTGTTCCTAGGTATTTGAATTCAGTCACTTCCTCAAAATTTCCCTCATTTGTCATTAGCTGTCCATTTCCATTATATACTGAATTTCTACGTGTGACCAAATATTTAGTTTTACTGATATTTACTTCCAATCCCAATTTCTTAGTGTTACTCAATAGTGTGTGCGTGTTGGCCTTTAGTATCTCCTCGCTATCGGACAGTAGTACTACATCATCAGCATAAACTAACAGCTTATTAATACCATTCAGCTGTAGGCCTTCCTCATTCTCTAAAGAGTTAATGACATGCTCTAGTACAAAATTAAATAGTAGAGGAGATAGTGCATCTCCTTGCTTCAACCCATTCTGGATTTCAAAAGTATCTGAAAACTGTTTGCCTACACGCACCCTACTCTTTGAGCCATTTAGATACATTCGTATAAGTCTAACTAACTTTTTAGGAATTCCGAACTCCAGCAGGATACTATATAACTTCTCCCTCTTAATTGAATCATATGCTTTTTTGAAGTCTACATATAGTTGATGTACAGTACCATTATATTCCCATTTCTTTTCTAAAATCTGTCTTATACTAAAAATCTGATCTATTGTAGACCTGTTTCTTCTAAATGCACATTGATGACTCCTAGAATGTCATCAATATAGGGAGTAAGTCTGCTTACTAATATATTTGTTAGAATTTTGTACGAAGTTGAAAGTAATGAGATGCCCCTGTAGTTGTTGCAATCAGTTTTATCTCCTTTCTTATAGATTGGTACGATAATTGATTCCTTCCATTCATCTGGAAGAGCTTCTTTTTCCCAAATCATACTAAGCAACCAACGTATCTTGTCCATCAATTTTTCTCCCCCTGATTTTATGAGTTCTGCTGGGATCTCATCTGAACCTGATGCTTTATACATCTTCAATTTTTCAATTGCCATTTCAACCTCTAATGGACTCGGTTCTGCAACTAACATTTCTGCTGTCTGTAACTTATCCTCCTCGATGTCCTGTTCTGTATGTACATTTAATAGCTGATTAAAGTAACTTTTCCATCTATTTAGTATACTCCTGGAATCTGCAATCATATCCCCATTTTCATTCCGAATTATGTTTGTTCTAGCCTGAAACCCTTTCTTCTCTATACTAATTCCCTGATATAATTCTCTAATGTTCCTATTTTTTGCATTCATTTCAAGATCATTAATGTTCTCTCTCAAATATTCCCTCTTTTTACTCTTTAGTAACTTGGTGGTTTCCCGTCTAACACTACCCAATTGCTCTAAATTTACCTCATTTGGTTCGTGTAACCATTTCATTTTTGCTAGCTTTCTTTTCTTTACAATGTCGGCACATTCCTCATCAAACCATTTCTTGTTTTGCCTCTTTTTTAAACAACCAACACTTTCTGATGCTGACAATTTAATAGTATCTCTTATAGCCTCCCATTCTTTATTTATATCAGTTTCTTCTTCGTTTGCCACATTGTCACCTGAAGATTCCAGTACTTCAAATCTATTAGCAATTTTGATTTGGTATTCTTGCCGCATTTCATCATTTTTCAAGTTTTTTAATTCATATTTTACAGAATCATCTTTAGCGTTTGTTCCTCTCATAAGCGATAGCCGTTTTCTGATTTTCACTCTGACCAGATGATGATCCGAATTGCAGTCTGTCCCTCTAACTGATCTAACATCAATGATGCTACTGTGCCAGCGTTTATCCACTAATACATGATCTATCTGGTTCCGAGTTTCTCCATCTGGGGACGTCCAGGTGTATTTATGAACATCCTTATGCTGAAATGTTGTGCTCTTAAGAATGAGATTCTTTGATGTGGCAAATGTGACTAATCTAACCCCGTTGTCGTTACTATCTTCATGAAGACTGAATTTGCCTATTGTTGGTTTGAATATATCTTCCTGCCCCACTTTTGCATTAAAATCTCCTAAGACAATTTTCATATGATATCGTGAAAGGGTATCAAATAAGCATTCTAATTCTTCATAGAACTCATCCTTGATCTTGTCATCTTTATCTTCTGTGGGGGCATGTACATTTACAATTATAAAATCATGTCGTTTACCCTTTAGAATTATGTATGATATCCTATCATTAACAAATTTAATATCTCGGATAGCGGATAGGATCCTCCTTCTATTTGGTTTGTCTAAAATAAATATTATGATTGTTAAAGAAAATGTTGCTCATGACTTTCAGTATGACTCTCATACTCAGTTTATTAAACACTCAAACAGTTGTTTCATTATACTGTGTCTTCATCAGACAAATGGCATAACTGCAAATAAATGTTCTATTTATGCGTATAATCAACTATGTAAATAAACATAACCGAGCAATACAATGAAAACACGAGTAATCAAAGAGTAAAAAAAATCATATAAGAATGACAAAAACATAAAATATATACATTTTATTAAATTATTGGAAATTAATCATTTAGATACTTTAGATTGGTTTGAAAATAACAACGAAAATACCAAATACATGAGATGAGAGTGATTAAATAAAGTAATGGTAGGTTATTAAATTTTAAAATTGGGAATTATAATTT
Organism: Diploptera punctata; assembly: GCA_030220185.1. Classification (NCBI taxonomy): domain Eukaryota; kingdom Metazoa; phylum Arthropoda; class Insecta; order Blattodea; family Blaberidae; genus Diploptera; species Diploptera punctata. The sequence goes on along the minus strand of JASPKZ010000464.1, from coordinate 609,439 downwards.
TGAAGCTGCCAAGGAGTTTATATACCTTAGATCGTCCATCAGTAATGAAAATGAAATGGAAAAGGGAATTCATAAAAAATATTATATTGAAATACAACTTATTCCTCTTTCACACACATGTTTACATCAAGTGTTTTTTCTAAAGAACAAAGTTCTTCTCATATGTCCAAAAGTCACTTATGGTGCGGAAACATAAACAATAAAACTTGAAGAGAAAAATAACTTGTACATTTTTATAGGAAGAGTATGTATGATTTTTTGGTCTAATACATTATAATTTAATATAGAGGGAAATAAAGCGTGTAAAAATAAAAAAACTAACAAGGAGATAGATGAGTTATTGGAAGGAGAGAACATAGTCGACTTAATTAAAGCTATTACACCGACAAGGGAACTGTTAACCATTGCATGCTAAAACCTACCTTAAAATTTCTCCCAGAGAAGCATTGTGATGTACCAAGGTCATGTCAAAAGGAAGTATTTGCTGTTTTTAATTGGACGGCACAGAAATTAATATCAGAATCATCAATGACATCCTTCTATGTGGAGCAGATGGACGTCCCTGGCTCATACCGAGAAGAGCAGTAAGACGGAGTGCTGCATGGAGATTAAATACACTGCACAGAAAGATGCAACATAAAACCCTACCACACAATATTTCAATCATCAATGAAAGAAAAACAAAAAAAGGCTATTGTCAATTGAATGGTATAAACACATTTTCTTCATGGAACCATTACAGCATAGAAGAACCTTATTGTCATATTGTTCTTTGTAATGTTTTTTCTTGTTTCCAAGTAATATTTCCCATTCACTACGAATTTTGGAGATCGGTCAGTCGTGTAACTGCATGCAAACCAAAAATATTTTATCATGTTTCGGAACCTGGGAAATGATCACTTAAAGTGAGTGCAAAGACTGCAGTTTCAGAATGCTGTCTCTCAAAAGGACTCTATTTAATTATGTTGTCACTGTAATCATCTAAATCAAAATTTTCAAAATGAATGTAACAAGCAATTAGCATTATTTTCTCACACCAGTTTGTAGTAATTCATAGTTGTGGTCACAGATAGCATTAAATGAAGATAAAAACTAAAAAAATTGGAAGCATTTTCTTGACATAATATTCAAACCATTTTAGGATTAGTTTTAAATAAATTAAAACAGTAATACCAAGAAAAGAATCTATCTCATAAATATTCTGTAGCTCTAAATTGTACACATCTTATTAAAGAAAGGCACAATATACAGGCTGTTGCAGAAGTGATGGTCAATAATTCACACATGGAATGTACAGGCCAAAAGTAGCTAAAAGGCTCCAATAAACGTGGGTCCGCAAATCAACCGTTGTCAGGGTAGAACACATTTTCTATTGTGGTTTATCAGTATATGGTAATACATGGCATCTCTAAACTTTAAAGCAGGTGTTCAGAATGTTGTCCATACATCTGGATGCAACATTGAACTTGTCTCTGAAATGAGTTGCGGATCCTGTCAGGCAGTCCTGGAGAATTCTATAAATGCTGGAAGGCTGCTTCAATCCGAAAGCGTAATTCCTCAAAAGAGTTTACCTCAGTGGCGTACATCAGGCTCTTGACATGACCCCACACACAGAAATCCAAGGGATTTAAATCCGTTGACCTTGGAGTCCATTGTACAAGTCCTCTTCTACCTATTGAGCGCATTAGACCATAACAGTCATTCTTAGCATGTACTCTGCTGAGGAAGTTGCATCAAAAGATGTTTTGCGTACTCAAGAATCTGTTCATGTGATAATAATTGTCGAAATTCCTAAGCTACCTGGCGATGTGACTTTGCAGAGAACAAATCGTGAACAACCCGATGGGAACTGATGGTAACGGATGTACTTGAAACCTTGCTGCTTTATCCAAGAATTCGGTTCTCTTATGTTGAAGACTTTGCGCTTTCAAGCATGAAATTATGTCTGCTTCAATGTATATTTTTTTTAATTTCGTAAAATATTTATGTCTTTGTCTCTTACGACTTATATGTATCTTATTTTAAATAAACTATTTCTTAATATCATATGTTTCTTCAAATATGTCGTAAACATTTTTAGGTTAGGCCTAATAATACATACGAAACTTGATTAAAAAATAATCTTTAATAATTAAATGAATGAATGATTTTTCTCTTATTTTGTATGTAATTATAGTTAGTTATATATGAGCTTAAGCCTTATTAGCACTTTTGTTTGTTAAATAAATATTAATGATTTACATAATAGCATTTAAATGGGGCAATAATACAAATATCAAAGAATTAATAATTTAATTTTAAAATAAATCGGTATCAAACGGAAGTCTAAATAATAATTTTTCTTTTATATATTAAATTTGGGAATTTTTAACATTATGAGGTTCAAATTCATAAGAATTAATTTAATCGTGATTATTTCATACCTCATACTTCTATATTTCTTTAAATACAGCACTACAGTATCGACAATTTCTTATCACCATCATCAGCTGTTTTCACGATTGTCAATTTTTACTTTTGTTGATAATTATCTAAACTGCCATCTGATGTTCTTTTAATTAATTATTTTCTAAACTGCCATCTGTTGTATTTTTGAAGAACTTTGTAATCAAGCTAGGTTCATCTGGAATTTCGAAGTTCATAGTTCTTGTATGGACTTTTTTTAATATATTTTTTCCCAAACTGTTTAATCTAAAGGTTTAGATAGATGTTTCAAAACTTTTGCTTCTTTTTCAATCCTATGATGCTCTAATAAACTATGTGCTGCTATAGCTGATTTTTCAATTTCTCCATTCTTTATATTTCTGAAGTGTTCTTTTTTACGAGTTTCCAAATTCCTTTTTGTTTTTCCTATATATATCCTGTTGCAATCTTTGCAATCAATTTGATAAATTCCAGATTTTTTGTTGTCTGGGGTGTTAAATTTATTATTAGTTAACAGAAGATTACCCAGGCTACATTTGTTAATTGGAGCCAATGTTATATTAAATTTTCTGAAAATGTTTGGAAACTTATTATGAACTTCAGGTTGGTAAGTAATTTTTTTTTAATTTTACATCTTTTTTGGAATCTTGTTGTAAGGTGGTGAATTCCTGTAACCTTTCCTGTTGTTTAAATTTTTTAATTTTATTTTTTTTATTATGTCTTCATTAAAACCATTTATTTTAGCAACAAAATTGCTAAAATAAATGGTTTTAATGAAGTACATGGTTTTAATAAAGACAAAATTAATTAATTAATTAAAGAAATTTAAACAACAGAAAAGGTTACAGGAATACACCACCTTACAACAAGATTCCAAAAAGATGTAAAATTAAAAAAAGTTACTTACCATCCTGAAGTTCATAATAAGTTTCAAAAAATTTTCAGAAAATTTAATATAACATTGGCTCCAATTAACAAATTTAGCCTGGGTAATCTTCTGTTAACTAATAATAAATTTAACACCCCAGACAACAAAACATCTGGAATTTATCAAATTGATTGCAAAGATTGCAACAGGATATATATAGGAAAACAAAAGGAATTTGGAAACTCGTAAAAAGAACACTTCAGAAATATAAAGAATGGAGAAATTGAAAAATCAGCTATAGCAGCACATAGTTTATTAGAGCATCATAGGATTGAAAAAGAAGCAAAACTTTTGAAACATCTATCTAAACCTTTAGATTTAACAGTTTGGGAAAAAATATATATTCAAAAAAACCATACTAGAATTATGAAATTCGAAATTCCAGATGAACCTAGCTTGATTACAAAGTTCTTCAAAAATACAACAGATGGCAGTTTAGAAAATGATTCATTAAAATGAACACCAGATGGCAGTTTAGAAAATAATTCTTTAAAAGAACATCAGATGGCAGTTTGGATAATTATCAACAAAAGTAAAAATTGACAATCGTGAAAATAGCTGATGATGGTGATAAGAAATTGCCGATACTGCAGTGCTGCATTTAAAGAAATATAGAAGTATGAGGTATGAAATAATCACAATTAATTTAATTCTTAATAATTTTTCTATTATTTCGTATGTAATTATAGTAAGTTACACATGAGTTTAGGCCTTATTGCACTTTTGTTTGTCAAATAATAAAAATGATGTACATAAAAGCATTTCTACTTAAGTTTTAATGGCTGATAATACAAATATTTGATATTTTTTATTAAAATAATTAGGTATTACACTGTACTCTAAACTAACAATTTTGCTCACCACGATAACAAAATTTATTTATAATGAGGATGGAACTCTGTGGTGATAATTTAACATATTTAAGAAATTTTATGAGAAATTAGTTTATGCCTATTTTTCAATTTTTTTTAGGCTTTCATAATATGTTTGTACATTTCGCAAAATGATCTATGGCAATTAATTTTGATAAAGAATCATCATTCATGGGTTAATGATTGATAGGGGTATTTCATTATATCCCAGTATA